>JAIEZT010001318.1:27086033-27453498 GCA_019594935.1 Periophthalmus modestus
TTTCACACCAACCTTCCTCTATTTTACATATCCATCATGTAATTTTAGACTTAACTGACTGTGAAAAATTCCCCGCTGGCTGTCATGCGTACCTCGATTGTCAATCTTCGAGGGGACAAATTAGCTCCCGGCAGAGGCCAGATTATCCGTAATGACAGTAATCAGTATTTAGCCCCTATGCCTCTGCCTTTGAGACTGCCGTTTGGAATTTACATGAGAGCACAATATGTTTGCGGATTACGGTAATTGGAAGTCCATAACCGCGACCATCATCACATCACCACTGTGGGCGTTAGGGTTAACAGTGAAAATCGACTCGCCTTTGTAGTGTCGTGATCTAACCTCAGTTCTTTCTGCTGTTCAAAAACAAAGCTCAGATCTAAAACACCTGCACAGAAAGCTCACATTATTCAGGCTAATCCAGTTGTTGGACGGACTGTGGTGTTTAGGGAGCAAATTAATTTTTATTTTGGGCATGTCCCCAGATACAGAATTTTTGGAATAATCTTCGATCAGAGTGACTAAAACTGAGACGACATTATTTGTTTGGAGTTTTATATTTTGTGGGACACAAGCCTGAGATGGGACGTTGAGTTGAGTTTAGCAGCACTGAAGTCAATGATTAAAAAATCGTTTTTAAAAGCGGTACCTCCCCACCCTGGACGGACTGGCAATAAATGGTAAACTCAATCTTTGTCATGGACGGCTTGCATACCCGGACAACAGACTTCAAAATGGATAAATTTGACAAGATATGGGAAAATCTTATTATCCTCCGCTTAGACCAGACCAGAATACTGTACGTTGATCTTGCGATTGTTAATTAGATTGTCTTAAAGGTGATAAAGTAAAAAAAAAGAAAAAAAAAGAAATAAAAACAAAAAAAACAGAGATTGAAGTCTCTAAAAAGCCTTTACGAGGAGCAGTGCCTCCAGTTTAGCATCACACCCCCAGAGAATGTCGATGACATCGGCAAAGTGTCACTTGTGTTCAGGTCAGATATTTGTGACTTTTATATAGCGTTTACTCTGCTTCAAAGCCACTTCACTTCAAATGCGTTTTTCAACTCACCCTTTCATAAACCAAACTGTTGCGCAGAGACATGGGGGGAAGGTAGGTTTAAGTGTTTTGCCCCAAGGACACTACAACAGCATTAATCTGTGGGAGCTGGAATCGCACACGCCAACAATCGGATCACGCTGGACAACACACTCTACCAAACTGAGCTAATATTACTGTCGCCTCAAGAAGGGCTTGACCCAAAAACGTCACATTGTGTGCCATTAAAATGATTAAAACATTGGGAGCTCCAAAGAAACTGCAGTGTGGATTGTTTTCTTTTTTTCACTGCTTAGTTCACACAAAAATGAGCAGGATTCCCTAGTAGGCTACTTTCAAGTTTCTTGTGTTCTCCAGCCACAAGATCCACACACAGATAAAAGATAGTAGATAAATAGATAGATGGATAGGAGAAGAAAGGAGGAGAAGGAGAAAGTCTAGTAGCACACTGTGAATGGACAAACATGGCCAGTTACACAATATAACTGAACATAAGGCGACACAGTGAATATCACACTACATAATATCTAAAAATAATATAATACTTCCAACAAGGGCGGCACCAGGAGGGGGCCTTGTATGGGCACCACCCTCCCTAGCATGGCAATGTACCCCAGTTGCTTCCCCCAAAGACGTTCGCCCCATTCATATGAGCACGTCTAATCTCGACAAAAAATGTGCAAATGGAGAGAGTCTTCAAAATGAGACTAAAATGTCTCCATTATAGGCTTTATAATCACTACAGGGCTGACTCACATTTAAATTTGTTTAAAGCAGCGACTCAAACATGGTAGGGGGGCTCTGCGCTGCGCTTGCATCCATAAAAGGCTCTAATTAACATGTTAAGTGTGCACCCCCATTGAAGAACTTGGCACCCCTTCATAGCTCTCGCGACCAAAAATATTCTGACGCCGCCCTGCTGCCAACATTTTCTCTACATGATTCTTTTTTTGTCGTATTCCGTGTAGAAAGTACATGTGGAAAGTGTTCAAGCTTAAGGCGCACAACAAAAAAAAGAAAAAAGCACATTTATTTCTTTCTCTATGGATGTTTTTCAGGTCTAGATTATTATTTGTACAAGGTGAAGTTTGAAAATGAGTTAAATAGAAACACCCAGTATATAGTGTAAAAGCATATTGGCATCATCCAAAATTCTGCCTCTAATCCATTGCAGGTTATTTATAGCTTGTATACAGGGTGGCCCAAAAGTCACTGACACAGTTGAAATAAATCATAACTCTTTTGTTTCTAAATATTTTCTTGTATTTTTTTTCAGACCATTAAAACTACCCCTCTGACATTAATGTGAGCAAATTATATCACCGAGGAACAAACCGTGATTGTACAGTGGTACTTTGCGTCAAATGGTCAAATTCAGGGTGGCAGTATGTGATCTACACAGACCGACTAGTCCCGATTTCTTCCTGTGGGGGCTATTTAAAGAAAAGGTGTTGTGATAAACCTTCAGACAATAAACGCCGTTAAATGTTAATATCAAGATCAAATAAGAGCCATAACCCGGAAATGCTTTCAAATGTTGTGCAAAGTCTGTTGGATCAGGCTATTCAGAGACAAACCCAAAATGGTGGACACTTAAAAACAGTTTTTTTTTTTTTTTATTTGAGTTTGAGAAAAGTTCAAGTGTAAGTGAGGCAATTATAACCGTATATATTGCCAAAAATCTCAGAACTACTGCTAAAATTTGGAGAGATAACACTTAAGAATTATAGGAGCTATTGAAGATTTAAAAGATTTTAAGATTTAAAAGGTCTCACTGACTTTTGGGCCACCTTGTATTTTTAGACACTTGAATTATCTAGCAAAATTTCCGTTTCTAAGACATTTGGACGGTTCATAATTAATAATCCTGAAACAGTACTTTGTGATCGCTCAGTACTCTCTTATAGTACTACCTTTAGTCAAACGGAGACTGTGTACTTCATGTTGGCGTCCCTTAATTTAAAATCCTCTCACTGTTCACTGCATTCGTTAACCAGTGGGTAAGACAAGCAAGCGCACAGCAGTTTAGTAGGAAGCTGAAGATATATCAGTCTCCCCACACGCAGCAACACGCTGTTCTTCTGTTTAAATATGTTGTTTTGGGCTTTTGTGGAGTCACCCTGCTGAGAACAAAACCAAACCAGAGAATGAGAGAGGCATAGAGTGAATAAAAGAATGTGGAAGCAAATCAGACAGACATTTGTCACCCACTGCACAGGCCAAATTACAAGCAGATTTGTGGTATAACCACACCTAAGTACCACTAATAAAGTAAGAAGAAATCCAATTCGTAATGAAAAATATTGTATTAAGAAGGATTCAGGCTTGGAAGCAACATAATTAATACTCCTAACCCTAACCCGGAGGTGCCCAAACTTTTTTATCAAGAGCCACATCTCAAAACATCGAAGCTGAGGGCCACAGACCAGTGATCAGTGCAGGCAGTGTGTATTAATAAGGCTTGAAAAACACATTTTTTTAGGTCTGTATCACAATGCAGTGTGATGTTTGAAAGATAAAGTGGTAGAAATAGTTTAATTTGCTGTTTCATTCATCATTCATTCTTGGGGTCCTCCTGCTTGTCTCCATGGAGATGTTACTTTGCCAAGAAAGTTCCACAGATTGGCTTAAAATCGATCTCATCTATGGCTTTATGGCTCCATGCAGGTGATAACAATCAGGTACAGAAAAAAAAAAACCTCAATCCAGGGTTCCAGGGTTGTCAAAAGTATCACTAGTATTAATACTAAAAACGTCCCATTCACCAGATTGGAACAAACCTTTCAAGAAATATTTTTAGAATGATCTTGAGCTGTAGCAGAACAAGTATAAGATACATACAGATACAGACATAGTAAATGCCCATGGACCACGATGGATGGACACGTATCCTGGACAATAGAGGGATTACACAGATATAAGACCACATGGTAAATTAATGTTGAATATGAAATTCTGTTGTCTAAAGAAAGTGTTTCTTTAGACAACAGACAACTTTGTTTGTTTTTAAATTATCATTCCGGTATCAAAATTGTTACATTTTCGAGAATTATATACCGTACACTATTGATACTTTGCAGTCAGTGGCATCACACTGGGGTTGTTCTACATATGTGCATGCAGGGCCGGTCTTAGCTTTCAGGGGGCCCTAAGCTGAATTTGTCTCTGGGGCCTCCGACAGCGGATGTCTCCTGGCTCAACTATATTGGTGGATCACATTTGACACATTCTGACTCTGCTCTCATCACCTCGACCAGTTGTATTTGTTTTTATATGACCAACTTCAGACTGAAAACATCCAGAACTACCTCAGTCACAAGAACAGAACACAAACATATAAGGGGGGTCAAGATTTTTGAAATTCTAGACAAGTTTCTAGTGGATTTTATTGTGTTCCAGTTGGCGACAGTGGTGTTACATTTACATTAAAAAAGGTCCTTGCACTGGTGTGAACACATGCAGCCCTCACCTCTGCCCGACTCAAAAAACAAATGTAGCAGCTGTAGATATTTTGCTACTATAGATATAAAACAAATGTAATTGTTTTAGAGGGATATTTAGGCTGCTGCAAACACACACAAGTCCTGTGCCCAGTAAAAACTTGATATTGTAGGGGCTCTTGGGGGCCCCCTGGTGGCCTCGGGGCCCTAAGCAGCTGCTTATACTGCTTATGGGCTGCACCGGCCCTGTATATATTGCAGAATGTTTCATCAGTCACTATGATGACACAAAGCAGACATTTGCAAACACAGTCAAAATCATCTGATCATCTGAAAACATATAAAATGGATTTGAACGGCACATTTTCAGGAGCCTGTCGTCAGTGCGAGCGTTCACTGTGCTGTTGAGGTGTTTGATTTTCATCAAAAAAGGTGAGAGTGACTAATGGAAAAAACTGTTGGCTAATGTTAGCTAGCTTGTGACTGTAATATTATTTGGTAAACAGTAAAAATCAGCTCACCTGTTTTGTTCCAGCTAAGGCTTTGGTCAGATTGTGCTAAAACAAAGCTCATAAAAGACTAAAAAAGCCTCAGACAGAACATGCCTACAGTTAGCATCACACTCTCAGGTAATGTTTATGAAATCAGCTGCAAAGTTTCAATCGGGTACAGGTCGAACATTTTGGAGATTTGAAGAGGCACATAGTTCAAATATGGACAAGCTGGTGGTGGACCTCGCAATCGGAAAAGTCCCCTAGTGCGGCTTTAAGTCTTTCTTCGTGCTTTATTAAAGGCGAATGAAGGTGTGTGTGAAGGTGTCGTTATAAAGTGTAACTAGCGAAAGGCTGAGCAGGTCTGACTTATGCTGCGCGTGCTCATCTGCAGCTCGAAAATGCCCCCTCGCCTCATAAATGCTACAAGAACGTTTTAGTGTCATTTAGTGTCATCATTTTAGGCTGTTATGTAACCCGTGCACACACAAAAAACGGTTTCATGTGGATAATTTCACTTGGGGAATGCGCCTCTTCTTCTCTGGTACTTTACCCAAATTCTTCTGAAAAATCCCCCTGGGTAAAAAAGTGCTTGTGTGAAAATGATCTTTTAAATCTAATGAAATATCTCTTGCAGACGCAGTATTTTTAATCCAACTTTTTAACATATTTTGTGAATGATTGCTGGAATTATAAGATTGTTGCGAGGGAAAAAGGCTCCTCCTATTACAACACTGGCGCTTGAATCGATCCTTTTTCAAATAGCAACCCTGAAAAGAAGCCGTCTTTTTTAAACGACGATGTGTGCCAGGATACAGGTCGAAACAGTATTGGGGGATGCCAGTGAATCTGAAATATAAAATGTGTTATAGCTCATGTATATTTACTCAAATGGTCGATGGCAGAGTTTGCATTATAATCTTATTTTTTTTTAAAAAATAAGTTTTGCATTTCCAGATAACAAAATGGACAGAAGACAGGAGATTGAGATAAAAACGCCAAATCCAATTGTGAACTCTTTGAAATAAAACACTTTTAAAATACAAAAGCAAGGCGCACTTCACAGATGGGATGTGCGTACTTTTGGTTCTTGTAGCTTTAGAACATCAGGAGCAACCCACTATCTGAAAATACAGTGGTCCCTCGTTTATCGTTGGGGTTTCGCTCTAAGAACGATAGGCGAAACCCACGAAGTATCAGCTTTATTTTTCACAATTATTCTATGTGTTTTCAGACCGTAAAACCCCTCACCACACACTTTATACACTTTTCTCACACAGGCATTAACATTTTCTCACATTACTCTCTTGTTTAAACTCTCTCAAAGTTCAAACCTTTGTCGGTGCAGAACATTTCATCGACATTGTGGGTTTTGTTGGGGAGAAAACTTGCAAACGTACAGCACTTCAGAGTCACACTGCGACCCCAACATTCGCATTCTGTACTGTACGGGAGACACGGTGTGCAGGAGACTGATGGACAATGGTCTACAGTCCCTCAGCCAATCAGGACGCAGAACACAATGCGCTTTAATACGCTGTAAAATGGAGACTCAACCCTGAAACTTAATATCAAAACTAGCTTTAACTTCATAACGATACTCACTCATTCATTTACTTTACCTGCTCAATAGTAAAACATTAGCTCATTATAAGTAGGCAAATATAAAGCTTTGAGGTGATTTTTTCCCAATTGTTGCTACTGCATAACTTTAACAAAATATACTTTGTTAAAACATTATAACAAAGACAGAACAATATCATTTTACATTCTATAAACTGGAGAACACTGATTACTTGTACATAAAGTGGGATATTGCAGTTTAACGGTTCGGTATTTGGGCAGGTTTCATTTGATCTGTGGCTAAACCAGTTTAATACCTGTAGAGGGCGCTGGAGACACATGGGACAGCCCTCATCGCGCTGGAAATTACGTAACTGCCCTTCGACACACACTTTGAATGGTGAATCTAAGGGCATTTTGGCGAAATGAGACACAGCCATAGACTAACCTGGGCTGATTGGCAAATGAACGACACCTGCAGGTAAAACAAGGAGGTAGCAGAAGAAGGACCGGAACAGGCTGGAAAATGGAGCTGGATTGGGGATAAACAGGCAAAACTGTGACCGGAAGTGCTCCACTGTTTTTCAAGACTCTATAATGTTCAATCTCTACTCAACTAAAGGTAAAAAGTAGCTGTTAACTTGCTTCATGACATCACAAGGTGGAATAGAGCGTTTTGAGCTTTGGAGATGTACAGACTAATAATAAAGTGTTACTCAAACATGTAAATGAAACAAAAAAAACACAACTCCAGGTCTGTTTTTGAACACGTAACAGTATTATATGTTATAATTACAGCGTAAAGCTCACAAGAGTCCATTTTGTGTAATATGGGACCTTTAATGTGTCTGCTTTTGTCCCTGAGACTTTGTGAGATGGTTCGATTCATCAGTGACTGGAGTTTGGAGACTGGCTGCGCTGAGTTGCGACGGCTGTTGTTTTGCTCTCGTTTTGGCGTGGGTTACGGTCTACAGGAGCCCTTGTTTTCTGCAAATAAACAGCGAGAAGTAATTTGGCGTGTTTCCTTACACCAGAATGTTACATTGTATTGCTTCACTTTCGCTTATCTTTCCATTTGGCAGCGCTCCAAAAATCTCTCTTTCTTTCGTGCGTGGCTTTAGGCATCGTAATCCATTTAAATGTGTCTCTTTTTCTTTTTAGATCCATATGATGACGATGACCTGAAAGTGAAAACCCAGAGACCACGATCAGCCGACCTGCCAGGTGTGTTTCAGGCACAGACAGGTGAGTGTGTGAGACGTGTGTGACCAGAAGTCTGACAGCGAGACTCGACCTCTCACTACTCCTCTCCTGCTTTACCTGGACAGAGCATAACGTAAAAAAATAAAAACACACATCGGTATAAGTGCACAATGTATCTTTTGTGGTAAGGGTCTGCCACCTGCTTTTCTTTTGGAGAAACAGCGGTGAGGAAGAACGTTTTCACTTTATTTTGCTTTCTATCGCCTGTTATGCTCTCAGTAAATGAAGTCAAGAAAATGTTAATCAAAACCTTGTTTAGTTTTGCATGTAAATTACCAGAATAACATTTTGTTCCAAGGATGGTCCTTGCACTGCCTGTTGTAGCCTTTAGTCATTCCACAGAAGTATCTCGTCAAGACCTTTTAGAACTGTTGTATAAAACATTGATTTTTCACCCTGATTTACAGTTTGGATAATGAAGCGCACTTATGAATCAGCTCTGCACAAAAATAGTATTGAGAAACATGTTGAGTAATTATCCAGCATTTCCTCGGGGCTGTGATGTACAACGTCCAGTGGAGTTCAGCCGATAATAATGACTAATTGACCTTTGGCACGCATGATTTTAGGCTTGTGTGTGACATTCAAGTTCTGTAGAAGCTGAATATTGAATCTGGTAATGCATTAGAGCTCTCTATATACAATATATTATATTATACAGTATGTGCCTCTACTTATATATGACATCCTCATATATATTAAAGCTCTCTGCATATACAGTATACATATATGTATATATATATATATATATATATATATATATATATATATATATATATATATATATATATATATATATATATATATATATGACATCCTCTGTATGTATGTGAGCAGTGTCTGTATGTAATGCAGATGACATCATAACATTCTGAAAGCCAGTAATATTTAATACAGACGGGGAGCAGCCAAAACAAATATTGTTGAAATGCAGATTTGTTGTCACCACACAGGGGTAAATGGTCGGTCAATAATAGTAATGATCAAGTTCAACAACTTTGTGCATTTACCTGCATTTGTGCATTTTGATATTTCATGTAGTCAATAGAGAACTGTCTCATGCCCCCTTATTTAGGCGTATGATGTCATCACGTTATAGAACAGGGGTCACCAACCTGTCTGAAACTGAGAGCTACTTCATGGGGACTGAGCATACGAAGGGCGACCAGTTTGATTCACTCTTCTGAATTAACAAATGTGCTCAGTTTGCCTTTAGTTATACATTACTAATAATTAATAATGATAATCATCTCTGAAAACACTGATCACGTTCATGATTTCTCACAATCAACAATGAGCAAGGTGGGAAACAGATATCAGTATTCAGCACTTTAAATTTATAAATGTCAGTACTGTCAGTACTGTAAATTTTCAGATGATCACTTCATCTCATAATGCCCCATTTTCACAGGCCACTGACAAATCTTTTTAACAAAACAAACTATTTTGTACCATGTTTCAAAAAGTTATCAATTAATAATGATTTTTTTTTTTTCTCTGGTCTCGTGAAAAACAACAGTTGTTTACCTGAAGCTGCCTTTAGCTCACGTGCCTTTCCTGCCTGTACTTTACACCCTGGTGGTTCGTTAGCTCGGTAACTTTTGTGACACGTAGTGAAATGTCCCTCCACATTGTGCCACTTTTCCGTCGCCACAGTCGCCGCAGATGAGACACATGCAGGTTTATTTTACAGTTGTGAAGCTGCATTCAGCGCTAATGTTCACAGCGGAGCTGCTTTTGTCACGCGCACAATACTGACCTTTGACCTGAGGAGGCCAGAGTTCACCTTAACTTTTCTAAACTTCATGTATAGTGAATATATTTTTAAGATATTGTCATTTTTAAATCTATATAAATGTAAGGGTAATTTAAAAAATGGCAATTTTTGATGCAGCTTATTAGTGAATTGTTCTATTTTTAGAAGCGGTCTGCGGGCGCCAGGTTGGTGACCCCTGGTATAGAATCTGAAAACCGCCAATATGACATTCTCACATGCATTAAAGCTCTGTATATACAGTATGTGAGCAGTATGCAGCACCCTCACATGCATTTAAGCTCTCTGTATATACAGTGTATGAGCAGTGTCTTTTTATATATGACAGTCTCTCATATACTGAAGCTCTCTTTATATACAGTATATGAGCAGTGTCTGTATGTATATGACAGTCTGTCATATATTGAAGCTCTCTGTATATACAGTATATGAGCAGTGTCTGCATGCATACAGCACGCTCACGTGCATTGAAGCTCTGTACACAGTGACACAGAGGAGCAGGAGGCAGTGCAGAGGAAGGAGTCCCCCTGCGAGGAAAACCCGTGGCTGTGTCTTCTCCTCTGCCGTTCCCTCCCCTCTCTTCCCGAGCTGCATTCCATCGCTCCTGCAGGCATTTGTGACAAGCTTAAGCTTTGACTCAGAGGATGTTAATGAAGATGTAATGCGATTAACGGACATGCAATTAATTTGATTTCCTCCTTTGCCGTGTGATGATGCCTCCATCAAAGGACATGGCATTCATAAACTATTTGGAACGAAGGGATGGGGCGCCACTTGGCTAATGTTTTCCTCTTTCAAGGACGATACTCGCTGAAGAGGAAATGATCAGACAGGAGCAATCGTCGTCTTCAGCCATGCCCCAGAACACAGCACATTCACACACACGCGCATTTCACTGTGCGTTTGATCGTATGCAGCCCCTCCAGCTCCCACCTCATAAATCATATGGGTTATTATTCTATCACCTCAGAGCCCAACGTCATGCAGCTTTATCGCCATGAATATTCAAAGAGCCCTGTAATTCAATTAGGGCTTAATTGTTGTCTTGAAACTTCAATAGTCTTATCCAGGACACCTCGGGCATTTTGGGGGTAGCTCTTAGGAAGGGCGGGGCAATTTATTGGATTGGAATCAAGGTCGAGGTTCAGTCACGTCTAATCGTTGAGGAGATGCTTCGTTTGTGTTTTACTGTAGAGGTCCACAGCCGGTTCTGTCTCTACATGCATTTTGTTTGAAGCAGAGCTCAGACTTTGGAGGAATATGGACTAGTTTTTCTGACAGGTTTTCAAATGTTTGCACGTCTGACGAAGAAATGACCGATGTCTAAACAAGTTTGGACACATTAGGGTTGAATTTGATTTGATTTGTGATTTGTGCGTGTGTGTAGAGCCTTGATGGAGGGTGGGAGGGGCTAACGGGAGCGGGTAAGCGCGCATCTCCTTATGTGTTTGGCTGTATGCTGTTTTTAGAAGATTATTTGAATAACGTGACCCTAGATAATATCTGTTTTAATTTATTTGTGGTCAGTTTATTTACATAGAATCCATATTTTCAGAATTTCTACCAACCTGCTCAGTGACTACAAGCACCATACCATTCAAAACCGGTATTATTTATGTTAATGAAAGGCAAATTTCGTCTTAAAAAGAAAAAAAAATTAAATCGAATCAGAAATTCAGATCCATCAACTCTGGCTCCAATTCACTTTCTATTGAAAAACCTTCGCCCCTCTCTTTGTAACTGCTGCTGTCATCATTTTGGTCTTGAAATATTCATATTAACCCACTCTACATGATCCTGGAGTTTTAATTTCACTATTTTTATCCGTTCATCAAGATCTGAACATTAATAACAGACAAATCAGGCGTCTTCTTTGCCCGATGTTGGTCTCGCTAACGTTAGCAACAGCTCTGATTGACAGCGTTACAAGTTCCCGCGCCCTGCTAAACCAGTGGTACGGGCGAGAAGGGGCGTTACTTTTAACAATCTCGCTCTGGATTAGCTCTTTGATTGTTTTTAAAAGAGAAAATTAAATTGAATCAGAAATTGAAATGAATCATTATGAGAAAAAGAATCACAATTTCCCATATCGCCCAAGCATACGCCAACAAAAGAGTCTAAGAACCACTAAGTTATTAAACTCACTGGTGCTGAGTGTAATGCTTTTACTGTCTGATAATTCAGTAACAAACGTGTATTTCGGGTATTCTGGTATTTATTTACTGTGAGTGCAATTATCCAACCAAGCATACAGTCACAAAAGAGTCTCGAACCACTAAGATATTAAAGTCACTGGTGCCAATTGTCAGGCTGTAAAAGCATTACCTTTCAAATAAAGATATTACGTCTCAAGTCTTATTATTACTCATTACTTATCACAGGGCCACTGGGGCTTCAAGCACTTTATTAAAATCAATACAGTGTGTGTGAGTCGCTTTTTGTAATTTTAGCTGTAAAGGCGTTTGCGATGGTCTACTTTTTATATAAACTTGCATTTCATTTCTTATAGAGCATTAAAAGTGTAGAAGTAAAAAACAAAGAAGTACATATTACTTCAAAAGTGCTAAATATATCGTGGCCTTTTATTTCACACTGAAATAAAACCCAACTGTGCAGCTAATAGAATTTTAATCAAGATTCAGTCATTTCTAATCGAGAATGATCAGCGTGGGTCTTTTTAACAGAGACGTCCACAGCCAACCGTCTGTCAGTAAAAGCATGTGGTTTGGAGCAGAGTTTCAGACTTTGAGAAACACATTTTGACTATTTTTGGGATGAAATGGCACTGATTAAAAGTCATATTGTTGGTGTTCAAGGATTAATTCTGAAAGCCATTTGTGCTTGTTTTTTTTAGACAAAGTAAAAATGTAATCAGAATTGATCAAAATTGTGAGTTATTTTATTTTTTTTATTTGTCTTATTATTATTATTATTATTATTATTATTAATAGTAGTAGTAGTAGTAGTAGTAGTAGTAGTTTTTCTTTTTTTTTTTTTTTTTTTTTTTTTTTTTTTTTATCACCCAGTCTTAAGTTTTGTTTTGGGGTTTTTTTATTTAATTTTTTTTTTCATATCGCGCCCAGTCTTATGTTTTTTGGGGTTTTTTTTTTTTTTGTTTTTTTTTTTTGTTTTTTTGTTTTTTTTTGTTATTTATGTTGATGTTTTTGTTTTTTGGTTTGTTTGGGGGTTTTTTTTGGGTTGTTTTTTTTTTTGTTTTTTTTTTTGTTATTTATTTATTTTTTCATATCACCCCAGTCTTATGTTTTTTGGGTTATTTTTGGGGTTTTTATTTTGTTTTTTTTTCATATCACTCAGCTATTCAAATTCATTACAATCCACATATAAAACTTTCCCAAACCAAACATGGGTCTATTCCGTACAGCAGTGGCAGTCAAATCCAGCATCACACGTGGATGTAGAAAGCACGTCCCTTTAGTCAGCGAGTTGCATAAACTGACATGGCTCTGTCTCGTCTGTGTGATCCAGGCGACCCTGCGGCGGAGGAGTGGTCCCAGTGGAGTATGTGCTCTCTGACCTGTGGACAGGGCTGGCAGGTGCGCACCCGCTCGTGTGTGTCCTCTCCTTCTCCTTATGGGACCCTTTGCAGCGGTGCACTCCGAGAGACGCGAATGTGCAACAATACTGCCTCCTGCCCAGGCGACCCGGGATCATCAGCTCAGGTACGTGCCGTCGCCTGCTTCCTTTTCAGAAAACCAAGACAGTTCAGCGGGACGGTTTTTGGTCTGGAGGTGTAACAGTAGGAATATTATGGAATATGGAGTTACCGATTAGATTTAGCTCTAAATGACACTTTTTATACATAGCTGTAGTAAAAACCCTATTGTCATTTAAAGGTTTTAATCATGTAATATATAGTTCCATAAAACAGGCCTGACAAGCTTCATTCATACAACTTCTGATGTCATGAGGTGGTCTTCCAAGTTTTTCTCCTACCCTGAACCAGTCCTAATCATTTAAACACCAAACTTGCCTCTACTACAATTTGAGTGTAGAATAACCAATATGAAAGTGCCAGAATAAAGCATTATTTATTAAAAAAACTTGAAAAACTGTTACTTTTCTGGTATTACATTAAGCTATAGGTGACACAACTAGGCCAAGTTACAGTCGAGATCTGTGAAAAGGCTCCAGAATTCAGTCAACATAAGATAGTCAGATTTAATGCCATACTGTGGAACATTCCAGGCAAAGCATTTTCAGCAGATGACTGTCCGTCCACCAGAAAAGTTACACAATACACCCATAGACTGGATATATAAATGGACATAGCTAACATGCTAGCTGTCACGGTCCAAATAGGAAACAAGCATGGGCGCACTTCCGGCTTCATCGATTCTGGCTCTAATTCACTTTCTATTGAAAAACCGTCACCCCTCTGTCTGTAACTACAACTGTCAGACTCGGCATTTTGGTCTTAAAATGTTCGTATTAACCCACTTTACATGATTCTGGAGTTCTTATTTCGCTTTTTTGTCCACTATCAAGATATGAACATTAATAACAGACAAATCGGACGCCTTTTTTCCCCGAGGTCGCTCCCGTTAGAGTTAGCAACAGGTTTGATTGACAGCGTTGCTAAGGCCCCTCTCCTGGCGTTACCTTCAACAGCCTCGTTCCGGATTGGCTGTCCAGTTGCTATATTCCTTGTTTTTTTTTTTTTTCAAATATGGAATTTGCCTCCAGATTTGCCGCTATAACTGCTAGCCTCGACGAGCTTCATTTGACTGGAGCTGAACGCTGTGGGTGATGCTATACTCCCTCAGTCCACGTCTTTATGCAGTCCATGAGTACACCTTAAACTGCCCTGACCTAACCTTAGTTGGAAATGCACATTGAAGCAACGTTTGGGATTCTGTTTCCATACGATGAACACTTCTCCAGAGCACATCCCATTCTTGAATACATGTTTTTATAATATTTGACATATACTGTAGTATGTCAATGTCAAATGTGTTTACAGCGAAACAAATACAAATGGCACCGTGAAATATATGCACACCGAATGAGTGTTTTTGGGGAGAGAAAGTGCACCGAATGGAAATGTCATCTTGTCATTCCAATTCGCGCTCGTGGCCAGCTGAGAGCGAGGCAGACGCGGGCAGACGGAGCGGCGGATAACACCTCCGTTCAGTGTCAGCGGGGCTATTAAACCCGCCACCACTGCGACACGCGCTGGGCTATCTTTAGCTCTACTCGGCTCCGTCTTTCAAAAACGATGCTATCCCGCTGTTACACCGGCTTCATAATTGCCGTTTTATTATTGTATGTGGTTTTCAGGCCCAGGCACAAAAGGAAAGTCTGACCAATCCAAGCCCAGGCTCTGTGTCCCTGAATAACTGGAACACCTGACTAATTTGGCTCATGTGTGATTACAAGTGTTTGCGCTGCTCTGTGGAGGGGCCTGTTTAGGTTTGATTACTGTGATTGCAGTGGAAAGCGAAGTAATGGCTCTTCTTTTTCTGTTGCTTCTTGTGAATGCTCAAATATATTTCGATGGGACAACGGTTACACAATGGAAAATGGTGGCTTTGTATTTTTCTCTCAAAGTTCGATGCCAAGACCAAATGCCCAAATATCTGACTAAATGAAAGGTGCTTTATATCCATTTTCCACTGGATCTGGGGCCCAAACCAAATCAAAAATTTTGGGTAGAAACATAATTCGACATTAACATAATATTTAATGGTGCTTACATTGTATTTAAAAGCGATTTACGTCACTCATTCACACACGTTCACACACCAGTGCACGCAAACACTGGGGGCGAAGTGTCTTACCCAAGCTTAGACACAACAATGCCAATCATCTGTGGGAGTTAGAATTGCACCACCAACTTGTAGGTCGGATGTGACTGTCAACCAGTGATGTTTATGTTAAGAGTAGGATTCGAACCTCCAACCTTCAGATCAGAGGACAAACACTCGCCCACATTGGCAGCGTGCGGGTCCATGCACCATCTCCGGGGGACAGGGGTCTGCTGTAGGAAGAAACTGACATCACCCAAATACGACAAATGTTTTTCTTCCACCTATTCCATTTTCTTCCACTTATCCGGGACCGGGTCGCGGGACACCCCATACATGTCCTCCAGCTCCTCCGGTGGGACCCCAAGGCGGTCCCAGGCCAGCCGAAAGACATAGTCCCTCCAGCATGTCCTGGGTCTTCCCCGGGGCCTCCTCCCGGTGGGGACATGCCCGGAACACTTCCCCAGGGAGGCGTCCAGGAGAACAGATGCCTGGGCCACCTCAGCTGGTTCCTCTCGACGTGTAGAAGCAGCAGCTGTACTCCGAGCTCCTCCCGTGTGACCGAGTTCCTCACCCATATGTTTTTCTAAATAAATAAAATCAAAATCATACCTGAATGAAATGGCATAATCATAAAACATGCAGTAATAAACAAGAAATACGTGTAGAGTAAGCAGGAAACTGTGTGTGTTTTATCATCGTGTTTTATGTCTGTTTATCACAAGATCAAATCTGCGTTTGGTGAGAAGTAATTATTTTTCTGTTTACTAAATCTGATTGCCATCTCATTTTCATTCTTGTTCTTTCATTGTGTTGTGATTCGTTTCTTCTCCTTAGCAGCGGTGGAACATAACAAAGTAAAAGCAGTAAAAGTACTGTACATGAGTATACATTGAGTAGATTTTACAGTGGATACTTTTTACTTTTACTTTTGAGAGCAGATATCTGTACTTTAAACCCTTGTACATTTCGGAACATGACTGAAAAGTAAAAGTCTTTTATTACTGTATGAGACCTGCAAAAAAGTCTTGGAGGTTTAGTTTTAATAGGTTCTTAGTTTGAGTAAAGAAAAATATACAAATCTGTATCAAAATCAATACATTTAAAACTCTTACTCTTTACACTTTTAACCTGGTACTTTAACACTTTTACTTAAGTAGATTTTTTCATGTGGTAGTATTTTTTAGTTCCAGTATCTGTACTTTTACTTAACAAAACTGAGTACTTCATCCACCACTGCTCCTTTGCTGAAGCAGACCTGGATCCGATCCACGTTAAAGCCCTCTGGATGGTGTCTCGTCTGGGCCAGACCCCTAAACGGACCTTATGGAGCACTTTGGATAATGGAACACTTTCAGACCGCTCCGCTCCATCTCGTACCACCACCATGGAAAAGTGGCTTATGAAACTTTTTGGGTGAATGTAATATCATCATCATCATCATACTTCGTTGTCCAAAAATGTTGGTACAAGAATGTATGAAAAGCTAAAACCAGCTATGTTCAGTCTGAAGTTTTCTTTGGGAGAGACATAGATGGATACGATTCAGAAATGCCTCTCTCATGTCAGACTGAGATGGTTTGGACGTGTTCAGGGGAGAGCGTCAGTATAGAATATTTAGCTCAAAGGTTGCTACGGTTACAGAAGACTGGAGACGTACAAGAGCAAAAGGACATTTTCCGGTTTAGTGAAAGAAGGAATTGTTTTGTCCAGTTTTGACAACTTCTGCAATAAAACTGTTAATAGCAACAGCTCTTCTCACGCATAAACAATTATATATACAAATGGACATAGCTAACCTGCTAGCCGCCGCGTTCCAATTAGGAAGTGAGCATGGGCGCAGTTCTGGCTCCGTCCTCTCTAGCTCCAATTCAAAGATCACCAGGACTCCTCAACTTTCTCTGCAAAGCACCTACCATCGTAGAGTCCACAGGACAGCTCCCAGACCTTGCTCACCCCAGACATGTCCTCCAGCTCCTCCAGTGGGACCCCAAGGTGTTCCCAGGCCAGAGAGACATAGTCCCTCCAGCGGGTTCTGGGACATGCCTGGAACACTTCTCTCTGCCTCATCCAGGAGGCAGATGCCCGAGCCACCTCTGCTGACTCCTCTCGACGTGTAGGAGCAGTGTCTCTACTCCGAGCTCGTCCCGTGTGACCGGCACACATATGACAGTAAAAGCTTTGAATCTTGAAGCTTGAATTCAGTTTCACTCACATTTCGCGCCTCTCTCCGTAACTACTTCTGTCAGGCTCATCATTTTGGTCTTAAAAATTAATAACAGACAAATCAGGCGCATTCTTTCCCTGAGGGTGCTCCTGCTAGCATTAGCAACAGGTTTGATTGACAGCACTGCTAAGCGCTTGCTCCCTGCTAAACCAGCGGTGCAAACAAGAAAGGGCGTTACCTTGAACAGCCTGGCTCTGGATTGGCTCTTTGGTTGCTATGATACTCAGTCAGAATTTCAAATAGAGAACTCAGCTCCAAATTCGCTCCAAATAACTGCTGTAGCCTCAACGAGCTTCATTTGACTGGAGCCGAACGCTGTGGTTGACGTCACACTCACTTAGTCCACATCTTTATACAGTCTGTGTTCTCACTGCAGAGTTCTATGCCAAGACCAAATGCCCAAATATTTGACTAAATTAAAGATGCACTATATCGATTTTCCGCTGGCTCTGGTGCACAAACCAAATTTTATTTTTATTTTTTTCCAAATGCAGTTCAACAGTATATCAGTATAATCTTAACCTGCCATTTTGTTTACACATTTACACATATATCTGCATATATTGGAACTCACTTCTGTCATTTCAGGCCACATCAATTAAAAGCATTACACCCCGGGGGGGACAGTATTGTTCGATTTGACTTCCTCTGCTACTGAAGTAAGACTCTGCCTCAAGTGAACAAAAGCAGGGTTTCGACTGAGCGCACAAACCCCATGTGGCTAGCTCTCCGGTGCATAAACAAATAATCATAGCAGATAATAGACGGAGTTTGAGTGACATATTGAGAACAAGCAGGAAACACATCACCGCTCCATGTATGTAATGTATGTACTACAAGAGTTGGATGGGTGATGGAATGGGGGGTTTTGAATATAATGAATCATCTCTCCCTGTGTTGTGCAAATGCTTCGGCCTAATTTTTGATGCGTCCCTTGCGAGCGCACATTCTTTCCGACATAAAAGTCAACACTGTCAATCTTCCGTCTCGCAACCCATTCCTTAAAACTGGGGGAAACGGGACTAGCAACAACTCCCTTCCCTGTCAGTGCATATGCTAATCGTGTTTTTATGCTAATCCGCCAATGCGATTTGTATGTCTAAGTGGCTCATTTCCCATTCACGGTCGATATTAATATTCTCAGGCGCGCCTTTGATGGCATATTGGTTGGTGTGTTGTGGCGTTTATTTTTCCGTACTTGGGTTCTCTGATGTATTGGGGTGTACAGGGACATCGGGGGGCTGCCTCTCAGGATTTGCACAAAATTCAAAACAAAGTGTTGAGATGTGCTAAAGAGTCATTTACAGTGTTTACCGAGTCAAATGTGCTCAAGCTGGCTAATTATTGTGTCATTTCAGAAAGTCGTTTTCCAAACTCGGTTTATGCCAAACTGCAAAAAATGATTGTAAACATATAGCTATAAAGCTTATTTATTTGTTGTTGTGTTTTTTGCCAGTAGATGGCAGATGTCAGCCAATCTAATTTGAAAATGGGACTTAAAATGACACTTTATGCTAACTTGTATTATTTAGAGAAATCATTTCATCTTTTATACATGCTTAAGTCATATTGGTTTAAGACAGGGGTGTCCAAACTATGGCCCTGGGGCCAAATGCGGCCCTCAGACTAGTTTTTATTGGCCGTCAGGCACCGCACTGCACTGATCACCGGTCTGTGGCCCTCCGCTTTGAATATGTTTTGAGATGTGGCCCTCAATTAAAAAAAAGTTTGGGCTTAACACATAAATATGCCAGTTCATGAGATGTGATTTTTGTAATGGCATTAGAGAAATGCAAAGAGACTTTTTAAATTACTATTTAAAATAAGACATGTCTGATTATCTATGTTTGCACAAAATGTGTTTAGTTTTTAGTCTTCGTCAGCCCATAACCTTAACTAATTGTGTCCATTGTTGAACTATTTTTGGTGACAAAGGACTGAACCAAAAGGAGAGAGAATGAAATAACAAACCAGAGGCAGTTCCTTCATGCCTAAATGAACTCTGCTGTTTGCTGCACTCTCCTCCTGTTGCACAGGTAAATGAGCTCAAAAACATTTCATCTCAGGCTCATTTTCAATTCAAAGTTTGTTCTGGTTTTAAAAGTAACTACTTGGTTACCAGTTCCTTAATCTGCAGATAAACGACACATTCACGTTTTTCTCATTCTCAGTTTATGAACAGGTCCTGCCTCATGTGAAGGTAAGACAAGTGTATTTGTATAACACAATTGGTTCACAAAATAATTCAAGTGCTTCACAGAATAAGGAAGACATTAAAATCACACAAATCAAAACATGAATAATCACAAATAATCATCATAAAATTAACATTAAAAGAGAAGAGTGCAGAATAAAATCCTTTCAGTCATATGCACAGCTAAACAGAGCCGTTTTGAGCCTGGATTTAAACATTGTCAAAGTAGAGACCTGTTTCACATCTTCAGGAAGAATGTTCCAGGTTTTCGCTGCAGAAAACTGAAACACTGATTCTTCATGTTTAGTCCTGACTCTGGGCACCAGCAGGAGGCCGGTCCCTGAAGTCCTCAGAGTGTGAGATGGTTCACGTGGCTCTAACATGTCGGAGATGTTCTTTGGTGCTGGTTCATGGAGAGACTTGTTCACACAGAGCTGCTTTAAAGTCTATTCTCTGAGCCACAGGAGCCAGAGACCTGAGCACAGGACACATGTGTGAAGTACTTCCCGGCCAGGACCCAAGCAGCAGTGTTCTGGATGTACTGCAGCTGTTTTAACGCTGTGAAAGCTCAGAACCTCCAGAATTCAGTCACTGAACTACACAGGCTGCACTAGCACTGATTCATGATTGCCTGCTGGTGCTGGGTTTTAGGCAACGACCGTTCAGATCAGAGAGAAAGTCCTTTTTAGGTTTAAAACAACCGGATTTCCAAAATCCTCAACAGCTTGGCCATAACGCTTCATGTTTTTAAAGTTAAGAATAATTCAACAATACATCTTTTACCAGTTAAAGGCAGTGTTTATTTGCAACAGCTTTACGTCATGTCTGGGGGCAGAGAGAGGCCATGTTTATGAAATGTGAAATGAAAATCCCACCCTCCCTTTAATGTGAGCAAACTGTCTATGAGTCTACAGTGTATTGTGTAAGTGTGTGGGCTGCTATGACTTGGGGCAGTACTCGGTGTGTCTGCAAGATTTAGAGATGATGAAAGAAAAAAAAAAAGCTTGGACAGAGAAAACCAATGAAGGGAAAATGCACATTATATTCGGTTAGTTTCACCACTGTAAAAATCTTAAGTGAAGGTAAGTCATGTAATCAAATTGAAGTATCAGTGTAACTCTTGACAACGCAAATTAGCCACCAATTGTTCTCAAGTAAATTTTGCTAATTAATTAAGTCGCAATATGCACTTCAAAAGTTCACTCCAAATCCCACAATGCCCTTGCTGTTATTAGCTTATGTTGCCATTGACACTGTAATTTGGCGCAGGAACAATGTGGTATTATACGTGTGGGTGAGCACAGTGCCACAGGCTCCATAACCTTTCAAACAAAAACATTTAGAGATTATATTTCCATAAAAAAGTCACAATGTTGAGGCAATTATTCTTTTAATAAAATGGCTGCGCTCCACTTTGACCCTGTGTAAAACGACTGAAACTGATGGTAATCGTTGTAATTAATTGTGATAAGGCCACAAACAGAAATAGTCAAAATTAATATAGATTTATCTTTGTAAGCCGGCCATTTGTTATCGTTACATCTTATTTGTGTGACTGTAGACTGTGTAAACAAGTGGACAGAGGGAGTGTGACGTCACCCACAGCGTTCGGCTCCAGTCAAATGCAGCTCGTCGAGGCCAGAGCAGTTATAGGGAAGAAACTGAGCCGAATTCCATGTTAGGAATTCCAACTACGAGTATCAAGCAACCAAAGAGCTAATCCGGAGTGGGTCTGTTGAAGGTAACGCCCCTTCCCGCCCGGGGGGAGCTAGCGGGACCAACCTCGAGAAAGAAAATGCCTAATTTGTCTGTAAAAGCATGATTTTTGTTTTATTTGTTTGAATACTGTGTGTTACAAACATTGAGATGAACTTGTTTCTCAGCATGAATGCAACACAGACTTATTTTGTGTCCTGCTACTTCGGTTACAGGACACAGCTCTTCATCTTCAGATTGAGGCCTTGTAATACATCTTTTCAGTGACTGCAAGCATCTTTTAATGACAAATTCTCCCTTCCTGTAAATGACTAATGGTAAATGCCCGGGGGGCCAAATGTGGCCCTCAGATCAGTTTTTATTGGCCCTCAGGCTTCCTGCTGAACCGGCCCATTTGATCATAAGCAGTACTTTTAACAGCAAATTAAACTATTTCTACCACTATAACCTCAAACATCATTGCAGTGTGATACAGACCTAAAATGAATGTGTTTCAAGCCTTATTAACACACAGCGGCTCTGTCAAAGCTGTGTATAAAGCACCGCACTGCATTGATCACCGGTCTATTTGATATAGTCTCGCGAGCCAAATATTATAATATCAAGGGTCAAATTTGGCCCGCGGGCCTGAGTTTGACATGTCCGCTCTACCTGGTCTGCAAGCTCTTCCTTCACAATTACAGTCTGTTATTAATGTTCATATCTTTGATTTATGGACACAATAGGAAAATAAGAACACCACGACGATGTAGAGCGGGTTAATACCAACATTTTAAGACCAAAGTGACGAGTCTGAGAGCTACGAGTCGATGGTGCGGCGGCTAGCGCATTATCTATGTCCATTTATACACAGTCTATGTGCGTGACTTTAGTTATTTATCAGGAAAGCAGTGTTCTTGCACTAATACACCGCAGTAGTTTACATCACTCAAATGTCCATCTTTCATAACATTCCTTCCTCACTTAGTGGATTTTGTGCTTTTCAGGTGAACTTTCGTTTTCCGGAAAGGGCATAACCACACATCTCTCACTGAGTTGTTGTTTGATCAACCAAGAGTTCATTATGGGAGTTTTTTTTCATTGAGTTTTGGGGCTGGAGTAAACACGCTTTTATCCACCCCCTGTGACTGTAAGCCCCGCATAGAAGCCATTCATTTAGATTCAAGCTGTTAAATAAAAACAGCTTTGTGTTTGGAACCAGATACAAGTCATATCTGATGCTTTTGCCCTTCTCCTGCTTTGTTCGGGGCTCTCACCTGAAAACAGCACCCGTGGCTAACACCGCACAATGCTAATCAACGCGGTGATCTTGTTTTTCATCGCAGCCTTTTTCGTGTTTAATTCCTGCTCACAATGTCCCTATCTTAACTTCATCTGCAGATATTTTCTCGCTGAAATGGCCCAGTCTCTCAGTCTTTTATAGACTAACTTATTACCATTATGCAGTGTGGTTCCAGCTACGTTTTTACCGCTTTGGAAAATGGAGTTGGGCTGAATCTGTAATATCGTTTCAATCCCGCAGTGCGATTCTGTGCCGTGGCTAAATAACACAAATGAATTGTATTTTGCCGCTTGTTATTCCGCTGCGTGGCTCTGTTTACCTCTCAGGAGAAATGCTCGCAATTCCAGATCTAATATCTCAAATGTAACGTCTTTGTACATCGAGGAGATCATCATTTATTAACAGTTCCATTATGCGAGCCAAAATATTACCTCCACTTCGCAGAAACTGATGTGTCCAGTCGGTGTATCTGTTACGCAGCTCCATCGGGTTAAAACAAGTGACTCTGAGTGTTTTGAGTCGTCACATTTGATTTACAGGGTGGCCCAAAAGTCACTGACACTTTGAAATCTTCTGTAGCTCCTATAAATCTTAAGTTATACTCTCCAAATTTTAGCAGTAGGTAAACTGAACCTTCCGAGATTTTTGGCAATATATATGCGGTTATAATTGTTCACTTACACTTGAACTTATCACTGCTTAAACTAAGGGGGAGTAAAAAATGACCTAATTTTTTAAAATAATGTGTTTTAAGTGTCCACCATTTTGGGTTTGGCCCTGAATAGCCCGATCCAACACACTTTGCAGAACATTTGAAAGCATTTCCGGGCTTATGGCTCTTATTTGATCCTCGATATTACATTTTAAGTCGTTTATTGCCTGAGGTTTATTCACAAACACCTTTTCTTTAAGATAGCCCCACAGGAAGAAATCGGGACTAGTCAGGTCTGTGGAGATCACATACTGCCCCCTGTCTTTGAAAACCACTTATTATTCCTTTTATGGCATTTACACTTAGGGCATCTCTGGTATTAAAATGTCAACGGTAACACTGCTGGGTTTCTGAATTTGACCCATGTGACTCAAAGCACCACTGTACAATGAGGGTTCATTCCTCGGTGCTGTATTTACCAATATTAATGTCGGAAGGGTAGTTCTAAATGCTCTGCTGTGCTGTGACTTTTGGGCCACACTACTTACCAAACCAGAACATAGATTGGTTATTAAAGGAAAAAAAGAACATCTACTAGCATCTTTTGTGCTGATTACATGCCCAGACTTATCATTCGTTTGTCAGAGGTTTCATTTTCTAAGATCTGCCTTGTTAAACTCGTATGCTGCTCCACCTCAGAATTCTGCGTTTGACCGTTTCAGAACCTCTAGTTTGAAAACTCTCCGCTTATTTTCTGCTGCATTTGACAGAGCTACGTATACTACTTTTACTTCACCCACCTGAACCTGTTATGTCTTCTATGAAAGTTATAACAGACAATGGTCAAGTCATTATGTGGGTCATCATGACAAATACTGAATCATAATCTGCTGTTTGCCTCTCTTGCTTGTGGAATCCTTTTTATTTGGCCTCCAGTTGCCCTCAAACTGAAACGTGAATGACTACTCGTGTCTTCTCGATTCTCTTGCCTTTTTTGCCTATGATGCAATAAATCTTCACGACAGATGCCGCCCGACTTACAAGGAGTGAACGCATTAGAGCTGGAGAGAGTACTGTAAAAGCCGCACTTTGTGACAAAATGAGGCTGCTGCGTGCTGTCTGCATCTAATATTACAGTATTTTAGCATTTTCTCAACTGAGCCTTAAGCGTTTCTATTATTGACAGCACTTTGGTGGTGGTCCGCCCCCGATTCAGATGCGGACCGTCTGAAAAAGTCCGTTCTAAAGGTGAAAATTATGAACAATATGCCGAAGGGTTTCTGACCTCTATGAACTACTTTGATAGATTTAAATGCATCTTTTGTTCTTTCGCGGTTTGCAAATCAGCTACCACGGCTTTAAATGTTTTTGTATTTATGGTCCGTTTCTGAACAACACACGGAAACTGTTTTTCATTTCAAGCGGGAGTTGAATCTTTGAGTGTGGCCTTGGTCAGTGTTGGTCTGAATAGATCATTTGCATCACTGTTTGTATAACATACTTAAATTAGACCATGCAGTGTCATTTAACAGTTCAATGTTGGTTGCGTTGCCTTTTCACTGCCTACAGCCAAACGTAGATTAAAACATATTTATTAGATGCGGAATAACAGCTGAATGCTTGATGCCAGTGGGTGAGGTAGGACAGCGGGTACAAATAAATGGGGTTGCTGGGAAAATGAGTGTAATCGTGAAGGAAGAGATTGCAGACCAGGTAGAGAGTTGAAAGAAGTTTATCTCATGAAATGAATGAAGTTACAGATGCTTGTAGTCACTAAAAAGAAGTTTTACAACACCTTTCGTTAACTTGAAAATAGAAACGAGTAACAGGTGACCGAAGCAGGTGGTTGTGGTGAAGACATCTTAAAATAAGCATGTGTCGCATTCTTACAGAGAAACAAGTTCACCTCAATGCTTAAAACACAAAGTATTCAACACCAGGTTTAAGAGTAAGGTAGTACAACAAAAAAATCATGCTTTCAGTGGGCATCGAAGAGCAGTGAGGAGTAATTAGGATGTATACTTTTATATGTATATACTTGAAGTGAAGACCTGACCCTGCTATGATATAAAACTGTGCCCCCTTGAATTTTTGAATGGGACCCAAAAAATTACTTTGTCACAAACATTTCAAATTTGGCATGGACATCCATATTGCCATACTGAACGAAAAAACCAATAAGGACTTACCTCTATTTTTAATCGTGTTACCATGGCAATGTCCAATATTTTTGTCATAGAAATACATGGGTTTTGGTTAACTGGAAAAAAAAAAAAAAGTTTGTCACAGAACACTGAAATTTGGTACACATATTCCACACATCATACTGAACAAAAAAGCCAATGGAGACATACCTCTATTTTCAACCATGCAGGTGTGATAATGTCAGAAATTGATTCATTGGAATGAATGGAGTAGTATTACATAGACACTGAAGAAAGGCAAGATCTTCGCCGTGCCGCGTAGGGGTGTTGAGGGCCTTTATCACTGCTTGCATTTTTAATTTAGCAGTATGTTTGTGCCCACCTCAAAAGCTGACCTAGCATATCTCTCAGGGAGGGCATCTGGTGTTTTAATGAGCAGACGATTCGACTCAACCATTAGCTTTTATGTGAGTGGTCATTGTCACCACAGACTGCAGCATGTTTTGACTGATCTCTCACCACTGCCTTCCTCGGTATTTTTAATATCACCATCAACTTTCTTCTTCTAGTTTCTGCTTGTGCGACTCTGAGACTTCCCTCACACAGCAAGGTTAATTATTTATCCACATGATTTATTTAGATTTGCTTCCACAGGCCCGGCAATACTCTCCACTCAGCTGCCGTCTCAAAACTTTTCTCCCTTCATCCCTTCTTTTATCTCTTTAGCACCAGCCCTTCGAGTCTGACTTCCCCCTCTCTGACACAAACATGTGTAGCTCGCCAGTGTCAGCGGGATACAGCCAAACAACATGGCAAAGGTTATTAAGAAACTGCACTTTTTTGGAGAAAAATATAGCAGTTCTTTCTTCAATGATTTCTATTTTAATAAGGGCATCAGGAGTTGAAAATATGTCAGTTCTGTGCATCAGTGGTTCTCAAAATTTCTTGTAAAGGACCACCGGAAATGGATTTGGTTAAAGCTGGACTTCATGACACCAGATCTAACCCAGGTCTCAGGACTATACCAGACTAAATATAAGGCTAAACCAGGTCTAGGACTATATACCTTGGCTTCAGTCATTCAAAAACCCAAAAGAGCTTTTAATAAGAGCATTTGGAGTTGAAAATATGTCAGTTCTGTGCATCAGTGGTTCTCAAAATTTCTCGCAAAGTACCACCTTAAAAGGATTTGGTTGAAGCTGGACTTTATGACACCAGATCTAAACCAGGTCTCAGGACTAGACCAGACTAAATCTAGGGCTAAACCAGGTCTAGGATTATATATACCTTGGCTTCAGTCGCTCAAAAACCCAAAAGAGCTGGACAAAAACAAAATAAGAACTGATGAAAGAGCTGCGGCTGTATATCATGATCTCTAACTCACTGTGTCACTGTAGATAATCCATCAATATGGGATCGAAAGAAACAGGAGTGGCTCTTTTGTTCAGCATTACAAAATAGTCAGTGGTCATTCTGTTCAAAGATCTATTTGCCCCTGGTCTAACAGATTCCTGGCGAGTGGACAGCAGTGGACTGTCACTAGAAAAACAACAAAAGCAAAGCCATTCAATAGGAGGATCGATAATCTTAATTCAATCACAATTTGAACGGTCACAATTAGCTAAATGCAAAGGCAGTAAATCCAAAACAGGCACAAATGGTCAAATCCTCCAGCTAAAGTAGTCCTGGACAAGCCAAGATCAAGTTCTGGACATTCAGTTCAATTCCAGTTTATTTATACAGCACATTTACAACAACTTTAGCTGCCCAAAGTGCTTGACATAAAAAGTTAACAAAACACACCTTATATAGGTTCATACGATGCATAGGCAAAAAACACTAAAACACCAAGATATCCTGACTAGTTACTATTAAATGCCAGGGAGAAGGGGTGGCTTTTTAGTCTAGTTTTAAACTGTGTTAAAGACTGACTGGATCTGACAGGTAGAGGGCGCTGTTCCATAGTCGGGGCGCTGCTACAGAAAAGGCTCCGTCACCTCTGGTCTTGAGTCTGGCTTTGGTCAGCTGACCTCAGGGAGTATAGAGTATAGGGCTGTAGTAACTCCATCAAATAAAGAGGAACCATAAAGTGCAGACAGAGGACCCATAGAGTGAAGACAGAGGACCTGTAGAGCGCAGACAGAACCCATAGAGTGCAGATACAGGACCCATAGAGGGCAGACAGAGGAATCGTAGAGTGCAGACTCGGGTACTGTAGAGCGCAGACAGAGGACCTGTAGAGTGCAGACAGGACCCATAGAGTGCAGATACAGGACTCATAGAGTGCAGACAGAGTGCAGACAGAGGACCCGTAGAGTGCAGACTTGGGACCTGTAGAGCGCAGACAGAGGACTCATAGAGCGCAGACAGAGGACCTGTAGAGTGCAGACAGGACCCATAGAGTGCAGACACCGATTGCAGACAGAGGACCCATAGAGTGCAGACATAGGATCTATAGAGGGCAGACTGGACCCATGTAGTGCACAGATTTATCACAATCAATAACATTTTCAGTTGCATCCGATATGAAACAGGAGCTAGTTGCAGGTTCCACAGCACAGGTCTGATGTGTCTCGTCTCTTAGTTTTAGTCAGTAGACAAGTTGCAGTGTTCTGGACGTTCTATAAGTGCTGCTGGAAGCTCTGGTCCAGCCTCACAGACAAAGAATTACAATAATACAGACGCCATGTTACAAATGCCTGGATTGCTATTTCAAAATCCGCTCGTAGAAGGTAAAGCTTTACTTTAGCAAGGAGCCTCGACTGAAGAAGCTGGACTTTATGACAGAGGTAATATGATTGTCCAGTTTGAGCATAGAGTCCACAATCACCCCAAGATTCCTCACAATCAGAGGAGATGGGTCTCTGAGTCGTGCACCACCGCGCCCACTGCTTCTGACAGGTCGCCCCCGTGTTGAAGAATGAAGAGGACAAATGTGGGCAGTGTAGTATACCATAACCTTAACCTAGTTGTTTATACAGGTCAAAGCCCAGGTAAAAGCCCTAAAGAAAACAAAATATCATGTATCCATTCATATATTATCTTTCCTGGATGGATTTTAAACATGCACCAGCAACTCAACCTAATTTCAAAACATAAACCTGTTCTCAGTCACAATGATTGTCAGAAAAATCACAATTAAACGAGTTCTTTTGAGTGAATGGCTGTGGGTGAATATAAAGTAGTTTGCTTTTCCACTTTGAGTCGCTCCAGGGGCATGTTGTCAACTGTCAGCTTCAAATCTCAGAATTCATACGCTTGATATTCATTAGACATCGACCGGATTCTGCGCTGTAATAATCGTATTGACGCTCGAGTATTTGCTTGTATGGCCTTGGGCTGAGAAAACATCTGTGTGTAGGCATGGCATTAGCTAATATGCATTTCCTAACAGCACAATGGCGTTGCATCGTCTTTCCTATCGCTATTGTCAATAATCTGCACTCATGAATTATCATAATAAACAAGCTTGATTTTGGCACTCTTATTTGGCAACAACAACAAGCCTTGAGAATACATTATTTTGATTTTCACTTATCTGTTGCTCACAAAACGGGAATAATATTACACTGGTCTGCAGGTGTGTTTGAACTCGAAAGCTGCTTTAGCCTCACAAAGCCCAGAAACCTTGTAATTTATGCATTACAACTGAAATCACTAGTTTGTCTTAATAACTGTTCTTTTATTAAAGTGGAATGGATTTTATGATTTTGGTTGTTTTTTGGGTTTTTTTGCTTGTTTGTCTGTTTTCCTCGCGCTCTATCCAATTTGAATAGCATCGCCAGAATTAACATAACAGCCGAGTCATTATTAAAAAACGTGATTCTCTGCAGGGTTTGAGCGCTGCCTCTGCTCTGTTGTACCCTATTGTCCTTTAATATGAAATAGAAAGTCCAAGCCCGAGCAACAAATGGGAGGGAATGTGGAGGAAAGGACTACTATCTTACTCGCGGGCTGCTTATTTGAAGTCTGAGTGAGTACCAAAGGCTGCAGAAGCCATTATAGTTAAAACCAAGTATAAAGTAGTGGTATCTATGCAGTCTGCATTCAGATTCCTGCTATTCAATAAACTCTGGGCATGTTCTTTGTATCTCTGTACAGTGTATACAGAGCCATTGATCTTTCTGAACCTCTTGACATCTGTCTGACAAGCTAAGGTTATAAAGCTCGTATGCGCAATGTCGGATCTCTACTGGGAAAAAAAGCATTTGAAACCATAGTGTTTGTCACGAATTATAAAAGAAAATACATTATGGATAAAGGACTGATGATGATGATGATGATGGCGATGGTGATTTGCTTATTTCGAGCACTGATTTGGATAATTTTTTATACTTTTTTGTGATCTTTTATTATTTTTTTTTTAATCAAGTGTTGATATCATCCGCAGTTATACAAGTTACATTTTGATCAAATTTTTTCACCTTTTTAAACCCCGCACCTCCCATCTGTTTTCCCCGAGGTCCCCTTGTGATGGGCACATGCAAAAAAGAGAGAGAGAAATAAAAATAAATACACAAAAAGGATTAAAAAAAAAGGCAAGGCAAGTTTATTTGTACAGCACAATTCGTACACAAGGTAATTCAAAGTGCTTTACTGAATAAGAAAGACATTAAAATCACATAAATCTAAACAATATTAAAACAAAAGAGTGCAAAATAAAAACCTTTCAGTCATATGCACAGATAAACAGAACTGAAAAAATATACAAAAAATATAATATATATAGTAATAGTACAATGGAATAATAATAATAAATACTCAAAAAGGATAAAAAATATACATATAGTAATAGTACAATGGAATGATAATAACAATGATAATGATAATAATAATAATGATAATAATAATAATAATAATAATAATAATAATAAAAAATCATGCCTAACAGACATGAGGATTATATATATAAAAAAAACATATACATATTATACATAAAATACAAAAGTAAAATAAAATAACCCTGTCCACATTTGATTTTCCTCTATACTCTACAGTAATTGCAAATTTCCTCCATCAAAAGACATTAGCATAAATTGCATTATACATATTCATTATGTAGCCAATAAAAAGAGAAAGCTGAGTGAACACTACATATATAGTATGATAGAAGCATCTAGATAACACAAAAAATGTAATATATTCAAATCTCAGTTTGGGTCAGTATGTTGGACCAGCAGGAAATGTTCATTTTTTAATACTTGTTCAAGAAAGTGGAAATTAAAAAAATGTACACACATGTATTCAAACATTTCTTTACTCTAAGCTCATAATTCAGTGGGATGAAGTACTTATGTTTATCCCCACCCACTTGTTATGCATCTAAAACACTTTTCTAGTAGCCTCCTGTACTTGCATTACAAAGCTACACAATTTTCATATTAATATTCACAAAGATTCAGTTGGACATATCCCAGACACAGCAGCTACAGCACAGGTTAATATCTGTGCAATCCCTCAGTTGTCCAGGTCTGATCCATAGTAAAAGTCCAAAAGTCCAGTTGACAGATTTAACTTTTGGCTTTTACTATAGCTTAGGTTGATAACAATAATGAAATAAACATTTAGCTCGCTTCTACACTGTGAAAATTATTGTTTTTATGCATTTTCTTACATTTATGAATACTTGTGCATCGCTTTTTCTGCAGCTAAAGCCATTTGTGATCATGAGTTATGACCATTGTGGTTTCAAATATATAAACTACAGTCTAATTAAAGTATTATTGTGATGGAAATTGAATGTAATTAAAGGTGCATTTTGTAACTTTTCCGGAGGAGCGTCTGCTACCTGCTTGTTGCCATGGAGATGTAATGGAATGTTCCAAAGTATGGCCTTAAACTGATTTATCAATGGAGACAAGCGGGTAATGCCAGAAGACCAATTTACAGGTTAGATCTGTGCAGAGAGGAGTTCATGTTGGTCAAGAAAAGTTACAAAATGCGTCTTTAAATGTGCTTTTTAAAATCATACTTTGCTGCTGCTTGAAGTACTCATTGAAAATTGCAAACTTCCCATTCAGTGTCATTTTTGTTGCTGAAAAAGTATGATTTGATCGTGCGGAGGTCCACGCATCTCGTCGTCTGTCCCTCTGTTCAGCCGTGTGTGTGCGTACTCATTGAATATGTTTTTCTTACCTGTCTGCCTGCTTTGCTCCCATCCCCTCTCTCATCCCTCATCCCGCCGGTGTATGTGGCCGTTCGCAGTGCATGGACTGTGGGAGGAGTGGTCGTCGTGGAGTCTGTGCTCTGTCACCTGTGGGCGGGGTCTTCGGACACGGACCAGGAAGTGTGTGAATACGGACGAGGTGGCGGAGTGTGGACGGCCCGAATCCCAGACCAAACCCTGCAACATAGTGGTGTGTCCTGGTCAGTATACCATCCCCATTTACACTCACCTGCTGCCTGCTGTGTCTGTGCTGTCTGCTCACGCATGTCTCACTGTGGCTTTGTTCTTTCAACTCACACTTCAGCACAAAAAGACGGTTACCATGACAACTTGCTGTATGTAAAAAATATTTGTGTGTGTTATTATGTTTCTTGGAGTCAAATGAATTTACCTGTGCCACTGTAACATTTTGTTCCTTCCTTTTTTATGCTGGAAAAAAAATCTGAACAGTTGTGAATTTCAGCTATTTTGACAAGATAAATGTGCCAGATTTGAATTTCGTGTCCTTGTTGAAAGAGTCTATTTTTCTGCGGCTCTTTTCCTCAGAGTTACTTTTTCTTTACCCCTTCTTCCAAATATGTTGAAATATAGACATTTGTGTAGGTACAGTACAGGCAGCTCTTGTGCTCTTTCCAAAAAGAAAGTGATCGTGGGCGCGCTTCCGGCTCCATCGACTCTGGCGTGTCATTTTGGTCACCGATAGACTCCCGGTTGGGGGACTTTCCATGACCATAACTCCGCAACCAATCGTGCGCTCATGTAAATTCAAACTGCGTCTCAAAGCAGAGGCATGGGGCTCTTTAAATATGTTACTGTCAATACGGTAACAAGCACTTATGCTGTCCCTCGAAGATGAGAGCGCAGGTGTTGCCGGGATGGATATGTAAAGTAGAGGTACAGTAGTTGTGTGAAAAAAGGCAAAAGTACATGCTGATACTTCCTTTAACATGATATTTATGGCTAAAAAAAAAGAAAAAAAGGTCTAGGCGAGGTATAATGGGCTATAATGTGCGCAGTCCTTAAAGGGTTAACCCGCTCTACACGATCCTGGGGTTTTGTGTGTCTGTAAATCTAGATATGAACATTAATAACAGAAAAATCAGTCGCCTTATTTCCCTGAGGTCGCTCCCACTAGCGTTAGCAACAGGTTTGACAGTGTTGCTAAGCGCCCGCTCCATGCTAAACCAGTGTTGCAGGCGAGAAGGGGCATTACTTTCAACAACCTCGCTCCAGATTGGCTCTTTGGTTGCTATGATACTCGCAGCCGGAATACTAAATATGGGACTCTGCTCCAAATTTGCCCCAATAACCGCTAACCTCGATGAGTTTCATTTCACTGGAGCCGAACACTGTGGGTGACGTCACACTCACTTAAGCCACTTCTTTAGTCTGTGGTCTGGAATCATAAACAGCATCCATCTGTCCAATCTTAGGATGTGCTGCTATATTGTCAGGAACACGTCTCCTCCTCCTTTCCGTATCATGCAGATCAAAATATATAACTTCTTTGACCTCAGATATGTAAAAGTTTAGTGCTTTGCTTGTTGATTCCGCAGCAATCCATGTTGTTTCTCCGTCTTTTTGTTTTCTTTTTTACTCGTAAGATGCCACGTTCGGTTTGACAGAAGCGGGTCATGCCTTCCTCTGATTGGTTAATCCGCCTGTCAATCACGCCCATCAGAAATCTGGAAGCTTACAGTTCCAGACATATCTTTGTAAAATAAGTGCGTGATTTTGGCTGGCCAGGCAAATCTTACAACATTTAAGCTGAAACATAAAAACATAATCCCAGTAATATTCAGTAGAAATAGACAAATTGCTCCAAATGTATGTCTGCATTTAAGAACATTATTATCCCACATAGTTCTTACTTTACATTGGGTTAAGACTCTTCCCTCTCTGAGACTCTGAGCACTTCTTTAAGGTAGTGGTTAAACTTATAGCGCTGAAGCTTGTGCTCTCTCTATGGTTGGCTTGGTTTAAATTGCCCAGCGGCCCAGGGGCTTGGCTCTTTAGGTATTGTCTCAGAGATTACCTATTAGGTCCCATACCTTGTCAAGCACAGTAATAAGTCGCCAGTGCAGCCCCATCTAATTCTGGTGTGGAAGCGACCGCAGGACTTTCTCCCAATCTGGCTCGGACTGTCCAAGTGAGACATCTTGATCAGACAGCCAGTGGAGTGGAATACGGCCGGGTGCAGATTGAAATAAAGTCACAATAGGAAAAAAAAAAAGAAAAAAACTCCTCTCATTCTGATGGCAGAGAGGCCATTGCACACCTGCACAATTTGGTCCTCTTTAAGCAGACGGTCAGGGGCATGGGTGACAGTGGCTCAGTTGGTAGAGTTTTGTCCACTGATCTAAAAGTTGGCGATTCCAATCCCGCTCTTGACGTAAACATCATTAGTAGAGCAGTCAGATCCACTAACCCACAGGCAGGTGTTGCAATTCCAGCTTTCATGAATTAATACAGTTGTCTTTCACTGTCTCGCAGATTTATTTTGTGCAATTTTACATGCTTTTTTAAAAGCGTATGAACGTGCATTGTGTTCTGCATCCTGATTGGCTAAGGGACTGTGGACCATTGTGTTCTGCGTCCTGATTGGCTAAGAGTCTGTAGACCATTGTGTTCTGCGTCCTGATCGGCTAAGGTACTGTCGACCATTGTCCATCAGTCTCTTCTGTGCTGTGTCTCCTGTACAGTAGAGAATGTGTTCAGCCAAATTTGCATAAATGTTGGATCGCAGTGTGACTCTTAAGTGCTGTATGTTTGCAAGTTTTCTCCCCGATAAAACCAACAATGTCAATGAAACGTTCTGCACCGACAAAGGCACCGACGAAGGTTTGAACTTTGAGGGTATTTAAACAAGAGAGAAATGTGAGAAAATGTTAATGCCTGTGTGAGAAGGGTTTTACAGCCTTAAAAGATATATAATAATTAGTAGATTTCTTCGTGGATTTCGCCTATTGCAGGTTATTTTTAGAACGTAACCCCTGCGATAAACAAGGGACCACTATACTGTTGTTCAGTCCTTGGGCAAGACACCTAACCCACCTTGCCCCAGTTCAGTTCGTTCCTGGTCACATTTTGATATAGCGCCTTCTGGAGGTGGTCACCATACGGTCCCAAGCAGACCCCAGTGCGCTTCGCTTGTGACGCCAGTGAGGAATAACTCCGGAAACCGTGAAGTGTTCTGTTTCTCAGGTTTTTAAGGCACTAAAAGTCAGGTATTTTCCTTTTCCTTCCCCAAATCCATTTTACATGGCAAATCTGACAGCTGCATTCATTCTTTATGTCTTATTCTGAGCCTTTATAACACCCGCCAGAGTAAATGGGTGAAGTGTTCTATTTCTATCTACAAATACACTTTACAGTTCTAAACAAATCCGTGTCTGTGCCTATTGTGAGGATAGCGGGATAAAGCTTATGTTGCTGGATTTCAGATGATATCACGACATTCTACAGGCTAATCACATTTAATACAGATGGGGGCAGTTTAAATGAATTTTTGGGGTATTTCATGGTAAAGTACAACGTAATGAATAGGGAAAACTGTCTCTTGCGCCCCCATTTGGAAGTATGACATCATCACACCTATAACCTCAATTCACTGATTTTTATTCTGGGTCATAATTAGTAGAAAAATGAGCATTGCACCATTATGTAGAACTATACCGGGTGAGCATTATTTTTGCATCATAAAAGATCTTTTTTTTATACTTTACATCAAGTGTCCAGAGTATGATGTTCTTTGAAAGCATTGACATTAAGCTTTGTCAATTTCTGTCATTCCATTCGTTCTTGTTTACGGCAGATTTAGCGGTAATAACATCCTAAATGGATTCACGGAGCAGAACTTACACGGCGTCAGACTTTTGCAACAATACAAAAGGTGGACTCTGATCTTTTTGGGGTTTAGTTTTTAAGAGGAGACTGCTATTCTGACTCAGTTTACTCTCCGATAAGTGCTATATGCTAACGTCGCTAAGGCAGATAATTACAAATCCTTACCGCTCACTTCTGCAGCCTGTCTGATATTCTCAGCAGAGTTATAATTTTCTGTTTTTCACTACAGTGCCTTCATAAGGATAATATTTAAATAAAACCGTCCCCGTTGCCAGACAAAGCGGCTGTGAAGTGCGGTGAGTAGCGGGACGACATCATCTCAAGTATAGCCTATGGGAGGGTTTGAGCCATGCTGTTTTGGGAGCGCTGATGGAAAGTGGGGTTTAGGGAAGGAATAAATAAATAAATATGACTGTCTTTTTCTAGTGCCTGAAGAAAATTTGTGAATGTGTGTTTTATTGTGCGGGTGAGAGCGTATGTGTGCGTGGAGGGGCCAGTTCAAAGGCAGTGGAGACTAGAATGCTGCTTTGATTGATCTTTTCCTCGTACATATCTGCTTGTGAAGTCTTGTGCAATATAGGACGCACTGTTCTGTTCTATAACTGTAAAGGGCGTGTAATGAATACGCAAAAAGATGGCGGGTGGGCAACATGGCAACAAAAAAAAACAACTACAAAACATATGTCAATTTTCTTTCAAATCGTCATTATAGTTTTCATTTGACAACTGTTATGACCCAGCTCAGCTATGGAAAGGGGAGGTAGCAAAACAAGATGGAACATGGTAAAACTAAAGTTATAATTTATTTAAAAGAAATCTTAAAGTAAAAAACTAACAAAAAGAGGCTCTTAAGAGTAGTTTTCAATGAGTAACTTAAATACAACTAGCAAAACAAAGTACTAATATTACAATTACATACAAAACAAACGAGTCTCAGAATTAACCGAAGCTCGATGAGAGGCACTTTCAACGTCCAAGTTACAAGAACCACATAGAACAAAAGAGCCATGCTGTTCCTGGCAGAACCCAGCAGCCAGGAGAGGCAGGGGGCGGGTCCTTTTTAAAGGTGCCACAGGTGGAAGGTCATGATTGGCCAGGCTCTTGATTGTTGCTCCAATCAGACGCAGGGCCCTTCAGTCAACCAACAGCCAGCTGGAGAAGCACCACCTGGAGAGGTGCATGGTGAGACAGCAGGGACAAGGAGGCCCAGGTTCATAACAATAACTTTGTCAATACTTTACATAGATGTGAGTCTGATCTGAATCTCCTTAAGTTCAGATGGGTATGATTGACAGGTGGACGGGCCAATCAGGGAAACACATGGTCTGTCTGTATCAAAACAAATATGGTTGCTTACGAGGAAAAACTAAAGGGAAAAAATGTATCAGAGGTGACTGTCTGTGTAATCCCTCAGTCGTCCAGGTCTGATCCATCGCAAAAGACGAAATGTAAATCTGTCAACTGGACAAATAGTAGTTAGCTCCTCACTTCAGACAGATATAAGGCAGTGTCCACCAGAAATCTGACCAGAACTGAAGAAGCAGATTGGATGAGCAGTGAAATGTCTTCACTACTACAACGATTTCACATATTAAAATTTTGTCTTTTGCTATCACAAGTGACTGAAAAACATGGCGGATTTCTGTAGAAGCAATGAGCGAAGCGCTAAACTGTAAACTTTTAGTCTGAGCAGACTGATACCCCTTTTAAAAATGTTCAGACAAATATCATTCTGGATTTGACAGACAAAAGCTATATTCTTCATATAGGTCTAACAGTGAAGGGGATAGAACCTGAAAATCAACTTTTATGAACTTTTAACCATGTTGCAACGGTGTTCTTTCATCTGTTTGCCCAGAGTTGTATTTTTGACTCATTCTTGTTTGAGTGATCCTGTATTGTCCTGCATCTGAGACTTGAGTGCTCAGGAAATCTCTGTTTTCATCTACTCCCTATCTGTTCTTTCACTGTTCTTACTTGTGATTCGTGAAAAAACATCATGTAACCATTTTTCAACAATAAAAAACTACCCTGGCTCTCACCAGATTGATATGTGTAGCTGTCTGAGTTCTGCACATCAGTCTGGGACGGCTCTCGCTGAAAACGATCGGAACCAGTGATCGGAGCGTTCAAACAAATACTTCACGTTGATTGGTGGAAGCGTCACAATGGAGAACAAGCTGAAAAATCAAACTTTAACACTTGAATCCAGCTGAGAGAAAAACACCTGTCTACAAATGCACAAGGTAGTCGGTATTTCCTCTCGGCTAAAGTACTATCTGTTGCTGGCTTCTGCACAGACCACAGCGCTGCCCTGTGATTGGTCAGTTACATGCAAACGCTTCAGCCGGACCTGTACAAGATGGATTCTCGAGAGTCTGTGAACTCACATTTTGCTGCCAAGACTAATAAAAACACTGTTAATAAAAATCTGCTACTTGCTACAGTGAAATGCCACTATGAAGAGGTAGAGCTTCTCAGTTGTGTAATTTTGAGCATGGATCCATTTCTATTTTTATGCTGTTTTATAACAACATCTGAAATAATCATCTAGGTAAACTAAACACAGTGGTCCCTGGTTTATCGTGGGGGTTACATTCTAAAAATAACCCGCAATAGAAGAAATAAATCCGTGAAGTTGTCAGATTTATTTTTTTTACAATCATTCTATATGTTTTGCGGCTGTAAAACCCCTCACCACACACTTTATACACGTTTCTCACACAGGCATTAACATTTACAGGGAGAAAACTTGCAAACATACAGCACTTTAGAGGCACACCGCGATTGAACGTTCACACTGGTCCTGGTTTGAGTCCTGGTTTAGTTCATGGATCTAGACTTTGTTTAGTCCTGTTTTAGTCCTGGTTTAGTTCATGGATCTAGACTTTGTTTAGTCCTGTTCTAGTCCCGGTTTAATTCATGGATGTGGACTTTGTTTAGTCCTGGTTTAATTCATGATTGTGGACTTTGTTTAGTCCTGTTTTAGTCCTGGTTTAGTTCATGGATGTAGACTTTGTTTAGTCCTGTTCTAGTCCTGGTTTAGATCATGGATGTAGACTTTGTTTAGTCCTGTTCTAGTCCTGGTTTAGATCATGGATGTAGACTTTGTTTAGTCCTGTTTTAGTCCTGGTTTAATTCATGATTGTGGACTTTGTTTAGTCCTGTTTTAGTCCTGGTTTAGTTCACAGATGTAGACTTTGTTTAGTCCTGTTTTAGTCCTGGTTTAGTTCATGGATGTAGACTTTGTTTAGTCCTGTTCTAGTCCTGGTTTAGTTCATGGATGTAGACTTTGTTTAGTCCTGTTTTAGTCCTGGTTTAGTTCACCGATGTACACTTTGTTTAGTCCTGTTTTAGTCCTGGTTTAGTTCATGGATATAGACTTTGTTTAGTCCTGTTCTAGTCGTGGTTTAGTTCATGGATATAGACTTTGTTTAGTCCTGTTCTCGTCCTGGTTTAATTCATGGATATAGACTTTGTTTAGTCCTGTTCTAGTCGTGGTTTAGTTCACAGATGTAGACTTTGTTTAGTCCTGTTCTCGTTCTGGTTTAGTTCATGGATGTAGACTTTGTTTAGTCCTGTTCTAGTCCTGGTTTAGTTCATGGATGTAGACTTTGTTTAGTCCTGTTTTAGTCCTGGTTTAGTTCATGGATATAGACTTTGTTTAGTCCTGTTCTAGTCCTGGTTTAGTTCACAGATGTGGACTTTGTTTAGTCCTGTTCTAGTCCTGGTTTAGATCATGGATGTAGACTTTGTTTAGTCCTGTTTTAGTCCTGGTTTAGATCATGGATGTAGACTTTGTTTAGTCCTGTTTTAGTCCTGGTTTAGTTCACAGGTGTAGACTTTGTTTAGTCCTGTTCTCGTTCTGGTTTAGTTCACGGTTTAATCCCAGTTTGGATGTGGTGTGTTTGCAAGTATTGAAGTGGTTGGCATATCTGTTTGTTTGAGCCTAAAGCTGCACTAAAGAGAAAAAGACAAAATCCCATGTGTCAGATCATTCAAGAGTCAGATCCCATTTAAATTCCATAAATCCCCTACTGCTACAATACACCACAACCAAGGCAATTAGTTAAACTCAATCTAATCTTTGTTATTTCCTAAATCGAAGTTTAAACAGACAACAAACAATCTCGCTTACAGACTTCAACGAGTGGCAAAGTGTTGGGCGTGGTTAGCGTCGCAAGAAGGTCCTTGGTTCTTTTCCCGGGCTGTGGGGAACCATTCTGTCTGTCAACCAGAAAACGCACTCTCCAAATACAACACGTGGCTTTCTGGTCGTACTAATTTATTTTGCTTTCATTTTAGAGCAAAAGCCATAATCTACAAAGCTCCAGAGTGGGCGGCAGTTGGCACGAAACTGCACATTGAATGGTCTGACACCTCCTGTTTCTCTTCACAGTATAAACAACCACTTTACGGCCAACTTCATATGTACTGTATACATGTGCGAGATTTAGTACCGCTCGGAAACCACGCGGCGTATTTACGAACTACTCCGAATGTAAACAGGGATCGCTCGTACTGTGAGTCTAAATAACAGCTCTGAAATCTTATGTGGGCTGAAGGCACAGTTAACTGGAGTATCGCCATGGTGACACGGAGCCCACGGTGTGATTGACCACATTACCAAAGAGTGTTGGCGATATGGTCCCGTTGGGGGAGCCAGACAAATGCATTTACAGGACTGTACTTCACTTGTTCCATGTGAAAGCCCCTGTGTGTTCAATGTGTGACTCAATACATCATTTAGAGAAGAAAAAGAACACTGTGGATTGCCTTTGCAGTTAATATAAAGTGGTCCAGTCCAGAATCACTGCGGGAAGTTTATTGTTTACAGCACTGCGGAGCCCTTAGAGGTATTCATGATGTAGGTCGTTCTACTTACGATGTGATTTAGGGCAGAAGTATTAGACAGAGATGTAAGTATTGCATTTATTCAGTCCTGCGTCGCTTAAAAGACTCGAAATCTGAATTTGAATGTGTGCAACTGATTCAACGACATCTTCTAACCATGTAAATAATTGACTTGTACTTGTGCTGAAATAAGTGAGAAATATGAAGTAAATCATGTAAGCTGAGGGACCACGAACTGGGTAAGGAGGAGAAATGTCTTTAAATCTGTTTAACTTGCTCCTAGCTCTCCGTGGCCCTTCGGCGCATCGCTAATATTCACATGCATGATTTTTTGAGAGCAGCTTTTTCAGACAGAGTAGTGTAACAGGATGGATCACGAGTGCACAGACAATTGACCTTCACCCCAAGGCACTGTACAGCAACGCACGCAGCTGTACATGTGTATTTGTTCTATTTTTTCTTATTTGTGTGTTTGCTATTGTTCATTTCTTTGACAGTTACATGTGGGTGGCTCATAGTCTAATGTTGTCACAAAATGTCATCTTTACTACTGCTTAAACGATTTAGGAGGGCAAAACATGCACATTTACAAGAGGCAAGTTCTGTAATGCGGTTTTAAATCAGACCTATTCTGGAAAATCGACTTTTTAACCGTGTTACAGTTGTTTCTCCTCAATAAGTTGTATTTTGGTGATTTTTCGAGACGCCATTTTGCCGATAAACCCTCGTTTTCACTGCCACTGGTGCACGCCTCCTGTCACATACTTACTTCGTTTTTCTTTTTTTTTTTTTTTTTGTTTTAATTGGTGATATGCACAGGATTTGGCAGCGTCACATACTTCATTTTGAATCAATGAAAAGAAAATCCACTGCTCGCTAGCATTTTTTGCAGCTATCTGACTCTTTGCGATGACGTTTCCAGCGATGTCAGCTCCCATTGGGCGCCACACTTCTCTAACACAGACGTCAGCCGATTTTTTTCTTTTATTAAGTCGTTTTTGATGAATATTGTGGTTTAAAATGTGCAAATTGTAACATAGCAATCCACGAATGTCATAGATTGTAACTATATAGCAGTCACAAGCACAATACATCTTCTTTAAGTAACTAAATCTCAAATTGTTAGAAATACCGAAATAAACATTCATATTTCCGATGTGCAGTGTTCTTCTGTAAATGTTCACGTTCTATAATCTGGCACAAACATAGAATGCCAAAGCTCTTACATTGGAGAGTAATAATGTCTCGCGCTGTAAGACTAGTTTTGATGTTGACGTTAGCTTTTATGCATATTATAGTAATGGGCCGCCCGCTGTGTTTTGTTCTAAGCATTCAAATATAACTGTGCTTTTGCTTATGTATTAACAATGAGAAACTAACTCTCTCTGTTTGTGTGATGTTTTCAAGGCATAGAATCCAAACAGATTTATTTAAACAATATAACCAATGTAATTTTAATTTAACTCTAACTGAACAGATTGACTCATTTTCTCGTAGTTTTGATGCTCCTCATTGTTTGTGTTCTTACTTCTGTACATAGACTGTATATATAAACAGACATAGCTAACCTGCTAGCCGCCGCTTTCCAAACAGGAGGTTAGCATGGGTGCGCTTCCGGTTCGTTCATATTAACCGGCTCTACATAATCCTGGTGTTTATATTTTGCTTTTTTGTCCGACTCAAAGATATGAACGTTAACAAGAGACAAATCATCTGCCTTCTTTCCACTAAATCGCTCCCGCTAGCGTTAGCAACACGTTTGACTGACAGTTACTCACATAGCTAACCTGCTAGCCGCTGCTTTCCAGATAGGAAGTGAGAATGGGCGCACTTTCGGCTCCATCGACGTTATTGCTGCTGTCAGGCTTGTCATTTTGGACATAAAATGTTTGTATTAACCCGTGCTACATGATCCTGGTATTTTTATTTCGCTGTTGTGTCCGTGAATCAAGATATGAACATTAATAACAGACAAATCAGGCAATTTCTTTCTCGAGGTTGCTCCTGCTAGCATTAGCAACAGGTTTGATTTACAGCGTCACTAAGCGAAAGGGGTGTTACCTTCAACAGCCTCGCTCCTGATTGGCTCTTTGGTTTCTACCATGGTCAGAAGTTCCTAATATGGAAATCATCTCCAAGTTAGCCGCTATAACTGCTAGCCTCGACGAGCTTCATTTGAGAGCTGACGTAACTCTCACTTAGTCCACTTCTATGTTCTGACACTTACCTACATGTTCCCTTTTGTCTGTTTGCTTTTTCCAGTGGAGGGCCAGTGGATGGAGTGGGGCCCCTGGTCGCGTTGCAGTGTGACATGTAACACAGGGACCCAGCAGAGACAGAGACGGTGTAGTGCGTCGGTACACGGCTGGGCTGAATGTAAGGGCCCCCATCAGGAGAGCCGAGACTGCGCCAACCCGGCCTGCAGCGGTAAGACCTACAAACCCCAGAATCTTTGGTTTTCTCGCTAACACAATATATACTCCACATAACAGCAATTTGTGAGTTGGGACCTAATTTGGTTGATAGATCTTTACAAACTGCATAGGCCCAGGGGAGCAGAAATATACTTGTGTTTAAAATGAGTCTAGGCCCCACAATGTGCCTCTAACTGCATATTCGCACAATGACAATGCCCTACTACATTTACATAATTGCTCCAAGACTATATAGACTATATTAAAGAGGGGGTATTATGTAAAATTGATTTTTTTTTAGCTTTAAACCATGTTACAATGTTCCCTCATCAAAAACATGCCTGAAGAGGTTTTAAATGTCATCCATGCATCTTTGAGTAATTTAGCGATCGCTCCTGACCCTACTCGAACCCTCCTTGCGGCTAGCTGTAAGATTCTGTCCAATGCTCCGCCCACAAGTCAACATCACCTATTCTCCCACGTGACAATTTTACATAAATATACGAAAACATGATGCACAACTGTACACAGCAACTTGACAAACCTGATGCAATGTGTAGTAGTTTCATTAGCAGGAGGCACGCTGATTGTAATTTGATAGGGCTCTGAAAGGGGAGTGACTTAGCACAGAGAGCAAAGGGAGGGGAGTGTAATACCCCCTCTGTACACCCCATAGAGGTGTAATACCCCCTCTTTAAAGACTATTCAGTGCTGGATCATAATAACATGACAAATCAAACTGTTTTGTTTTTTTTTTAAACTGGATCTGGTCTGGTCCAGTCCAGGTCTAGTCGTGGTTTAGTCCTGGTCTAGTCCTGATCTAGTCCCGGTCCAGTCCCGTCCAGTCCCAGTCTAGTCCTGGTCTAGTCCTGGTCTAGTCCTGGTCTAGTCTAGGTTTAGTTTGGGGTCTAGTCCTGGTCTAGTCCTGGTCCAGCCCTGGTTTAGTCCTGGTTTAGTCCTGGTTTAGTCATGGTCTAGTCCTGGTCTAGTCCTGATCTAGTCCCGGTCTATACCCGGTCCAGTCCCGGTCTAGTCCCGGTCTAGTCCTGGTCTAGTCTAGGTTTAGTTGGGGTCTAGTCCTGGTCTAGTCCTGGTCCAGTCCTGGTTTAGTCCTGGTTTAGTCCTGGTCTAGTCCTGGTCTAGTCCTGGTCTAGTCCTGATCTAGTCCTAGTTTAGGTCTAGTCCTGGTCTAGTCCTGCTCTAGTCTAGTCCTGGTTTAGTCTCCTAGTCCTGGTTTATCCTGGTTTAGTCCTGGTTTAGTCCTGGTTTAGTCCTAGTTTAGTCCTGGTCTAGTCTAGGTTTTGTCCTGCTCTAGTCTAGGTTTGGTCCTGGTCTAGTCCCAGTTTAGTCCTGGTGTAGTCCCACTCTAGTCCTGGTCTAGTCCTGGTCTAGTCCTGGTCTAGTCCTGGTCTAGTCCTGGTCTAGTCCTGGTTTAGTTCTGGGTTTAGTCCCTTTCCTAATTTTGATGTTGTGCTTGTGCTTTTATTTATCATGTATTATTTCTTTATTTAAGCAGCATGTTTCCTTTGACATTCGTGGAGTCCTTATTGTTTCACATGTTTGTCGTTTTCTTGTGGACGCCCTCAGTCTGTCACACACATCACCAAACCCCCAGATCTTCACATCCAGAGGTGGTGGATGACGTTCTTGTCCGTGTTTGTTGGAACAGGTGGTAACTGGGGCATGTGGAGCCACTGGAGTCTGTGCAGTAAGACGTGCGACTCCGGGTGGCAGCGGCGTTTCAGGACGTGTGAGACGAGCGCGGGACAGAACACCCCCTGTGAGGGCTCGGCCGAGGAGGTCCGCTCCTGCAACGACAACAAGTGTCCCGGTAACTTCTACTTTCATGATATTAGACCAAAAATGGAAAAAAGTTCAAATATGTAATGTTGTTTTGCTTTGAGTAAATGTGTTTGGTGACTATATGATATTTAACCTTAAAGTCGACCTTTTCTTCTTGTTTTTGGTGCATGTTTGAGTAATCTTTAATCATTTTCCAGACGCCATTTTACCGATCTGTCCCCGTTTCCACCGCCAACGGCACTCGCCCACTGCTCTACGCTTACTTCATTCTTGAATTTTACTTTCTTAATCGGTGATGCATGTAGGATTCAGCAGTTTCACAAAAAAAAAAAAAAAAAATCTGCAGCTTTCCAATGGAGAGACTAATGGCTGGACGGTGCTTTTTTTTGCGACGTCAACTCCCATTGGGGACCGCCGTTTCAGTAAGCGGACTTGTTTCTTTGATTAAATGGTTTTAGATCAATATTGCGATGTAAAATGTGCAAATTATGACATAATGATCCTCGAGTGCCATACATTATGACTATAAAGCGACACAAGCACAATAGATTATAGAAAACACGATTAAAGTCTTAATTCATAATGAACGAGAAGTTTACTAAGAATGATTCAGGCTTGGTAACTATTCAATTAAAGGGTTAGGGTCTTATTCAGCTACTAAACCTGAAAAAATGTTGTGTTATAAATTATCATTATAAATTCATCTAATAGCTAATTGCTAATAGCCTTAATAAAGCATGAACATTGTTATTATAAAGTGCTAGTTTTTCATTCATTTTACTCAAACTGTGCACTTTAAATGAACCTAAAATACATATAAGACAGAGGTGCGCCAAACTTTTTTTTTTTTTTTTTTTTATAGAGGGCCACATCTCAAAACGTATTCGAAGCAGAGGGCCACAAACCGGTGATCAGTGCAGTGCGGAGCTTTAAACACAGCTTTGACAGAGCCGCTGTGTATTAATAAGGCTCAAAACACATTTATTTTAGGTCTGTATCACACTGCAATGTGATGTAGAAATAGTTTAATTTGCTGTTAAAAGTACTGCTTATGATCCAATAGGCCGGTCCAGCAGAAGGTCTGAGGGCCAATAAAAAGTGATCTGAGGGCCGCCATTTGGCCCCCGGGCCATATTTGGACACCCCTGGTAAAAGGGAACAAAAGATAAGAAAATATGCACAAGTTGAAAACTGAAGCGTCTCATGGATCATTAGTGGGGACGTGTTAGATTTTCAAAATACAGGAGACCGTTTCAGATTCTCACTGATCGAACTAAAGAACCATTCACTCGAGAACAGATCAGATTTAAGGACACACATTATAACCTGCAAGTCTGTGTCTGATTAACAAATACAGAAACACAGTTCGACTAGTTCTGCTTATTCGTAGAAACCTGGTCTAAACTGGGTTGGTCTGAAACTGATTTGCTTTTCACCACTTCAGACCCAAAAAGAATCCAGCCATTGGCATATGTTTTATTTCTTCATAATGTCTCTGGAATAAAACGTCTGTACAATTTGTCCAAGTACGTGTGCTGAAAATACAGGCTTTAATAAAGGCCACTTTTCACTGAAGCGGATTGTGTGTGTGTGTGTGTATGTGCATATCCAACTTCAGAAGCTGCTTTAGCTCTGACAACTTAAACTTTTGAGTGCCGCCTCTCCTGACCCCTTTGTTTAAAGTGGCTCTCCAGCTCTCTCCCCTCCCTCCCTCTCTCCCTCCATTTTTAATTTTTTTTTTGTACATTTTTACTCTGATATTCCCTTGTCTGTTACTCAAGGACCTTGTCTGCAGTGTGTTGCCTTTTCTTCCATTTTCTCCGTCTCTCCTTCATCTGTGCTGCATCGCCTCTGCCGATACTTGTCTGGCCCCCTCGGAGGATCTTCTGAGCGCTCTCCGGCGTTTTTTCATTAGGGTTATGAAAGGGGGGAGGGACGGGGGGAGGCGCGGGGTGTGAGGGGGCAGATGAATACGGCGTTGGGGTAAGATGAAGAGGGAATGAGATACTGACACTGACTGAGAGCACTGAGCAGCGTACGGGGGAATAAGATTGGGAGCCGCAGTAGAAGTAGTCCATTGATTTGAATGTTGTTTTTTTGTGCGTTTCCTTTCTGTGCTGCGCAGCGTTGTGTGTATGTGGAGGCAGCTCGGAGTGGGATTTTGTTATTTTGCTGCGTTCCTTGCTACAGTGCATTTCAATTCACCTTTTGTAATGCGGTTTGGTCTGTGCGCTCCCTTTCTCCCACAGCTCCTCATGAGATCTGCAAAGAAGAGCATCTTCTCACCATGACGTGGAAGAGAGCCTCTGCTGGAGAGACGGTGTACAACAAGTGTCCAACCAATGCTACGGGTCAGTCATGGGGAATTTGTTATATGAAGAAATGGGAATGTACTTTGGATTTTTAGATGAATTTTTAGTTAAATCATCTGAAATTATTGTGATTTTTATGGGGGGTTGCCAGATTTGGTCTCCTTTACAACAAATTCCAGCATAAAATGTAATAAAATGTGATATTCCTTAGAAATATGAATGTACTTTGCAGTTTTAGATACACTTATAACCATAAATTGGTCTTCTTTACAACAAATTCCAGCATTTTTCTTACAAATGTGAATATACTTTGGATTTTTAGATTAATTTGTATTTATACAATTGGTCTCTCTAAACTCTACAGATGGCCAAATTTATCTTATGTGGAAAGAAAATTGTGGTTACATTGTCTGAAATTATTGTGATTTTAAGGGGGGTTGCCAGATTTGGTCTCCTTTACAACAAATTTCAGCATAAAATGTAATAAAACTTGGTATTCCTTAAAAATATCAATGTACTTTGGAGTTTTAGATTAATTTATAGCCATAAATTGGTCTCCTTTACAACAACTTTCAGCATAAAATGTAATACAATTTGATATTCCCTAAAAATATGAATGTACTTTGGAGTGTTACACAACTAGCATAAAATGGTAATACAGTCTGTCTCTATAAATATCTACAGGGTGGCCAAAATGGCCAAATGAATATGTATGACCAGTTAGGGGGCAAACTTATTTTATCTCCAAAGAGAGTTGTGGTTAAATTGTTTTTAATGATTATGATTTTTACGGGGGGTTGCCAGATTTGGTCTCCTTTACAACAAATTTCAGCATAAATGTAATAAAATGTGATATTCCTTACAAATATGAATGTGCTTTGGAGTTTTAGATACATTTATAACCATAAATTTGTCTCCTTCACAACAACTTTCAGCATAAAATAAAATCCAATTTCATATTCGTTACAAATATGAATATGCTTTGTTTTTTTTTTAGATTAATTTGTAGATATATAATTTGTCTCTCTAAACTCAGGTGGCCAAAATGAATATGTATGAGGGGCTAGGGAGCAAATTTATCTTATCTGCAAAAAGAGTTGTGGTTAAATTGGCTGAAATGATTTGAAGTGATTTTTAACCTTTTTAAGGGAGGTTGCCAGATTTGGTCTCCTTAACAACAAATTTCAGCATAAAATGTAATACAATTTGATATTCCCTAAAAATATGAATGTGCTTTGGAGTGTTACTAATTTACAGTCACAGTCTCTCTATAAACTCTACAGGTGGCCAAAATGAATATGTATGACCAGTTAGGGGGCAAACTTATTTTAGCTCCAAAGAGAGTTGTGGTTAAATTGTCTTAAATGATTATGATTTGTACGAGGGGTTGCCAGATTTGGTCTCTTTTATAACAGCTTTCAGTATAAAATGTAATAAAATGTGATATTCCTTACAGATATGAATGTACTTTGGAGTTTTAGATACATTTAAAGCCATAAATTGGTCTCCTTTACTGCAACTTTCAGCATAAAATATAATAAAATTCGATATTCCTTACACATTTCAGCACCCCTTCCCTGGCTGAATGACATCCCCTGCAGGGCCCGGTCTGGCCTGGGGCGGCCCTGCTCTAAAATAAGCAGACCACAGCATGTTTTCTCTCGGAGAGTTTTGCCTGATAACTCTAGACTCAAGTCCTCTGTATTATTTATTTCAGTGATGCATGGGAAACAGGTGAGCTCATTGGCCATCTATCATTCAGAGAAAAACCTAATTTGAGATTAAAGAGATTAAAAAGTGTTTTAGTGCTTTGCTGCATTGACTCTGCAGAGATTTGCACTGTTTTTCAGAACTCTGTGGTATTAAATTTCTTTCTTCTAGACGCAAACTGCCCTGTTTGCTTTGATACAGACAGACCATGGGGTAAAGCAGCGGTGTCAAACACATTTTCACCGAGGGCCACATCTGCAAAATGGCTGCTCTCAAAGGGCCATATGTAAAATAAATCTAACAATTTTTTTAACTTGTTAATTAACTGTTTCTGTATTTATTTATTACTTATTCAAATTACAAATATTGCATAAAAAAGAAATAAAAGTTACTCAGTACATCTTTACATTCTTTATAGTAAATGAATGTGCTAGTGAACGCCTCCAGCCCAGCAACAGCTCCTAACAATTAAAGGTCCTGTATTACGCAAAAAATACTCTTTGCCGTATTATAATGTTGTTACCTCCTCAAAAACAGACCTGGAGTTGTGTTTTGTTTCATCCACATGTTTGAGTAACATTTCATTATCCGTCTGTCTACATCTCCAAAGCTCAAAATGCTCTGTTCCACCTTGTGATGTCATGAAGTGGTAGTTTTCAAGTTAATAGCTCCGTTTACCTTTAGCTCATTAGAGATTGGACATTCCAGAGCTGCAATTATCCAGATGGTTCTAATGAACGTGTATGGAGTGTATAAAGGGCCACATCAGCAAAATGGCTGTCCAAACTAATTTTTTTACTTGTTAATTAACTGTTTCTGTACTTATTACTTATTCAAATTACAAATATTGCATATCCATTTGCCTAGATAGTAAAAATATGGCTGTGTAACTGCGTATCTCCTGATAAACTGAGATTTTAAGACCATCGTACCTTTTAATTTACCCTGTCGACGGCCAAATAAAATGATGTGGAGGGCCACATTTGGCCCGCGGGCCTTGAGTTTGACACATGTAGGCTAAACAGTCATTGTCGGACTTAAGGGCGATAGTGTGGGGTCTTCTTCACTGGGCACACGGATTTATTAGCATTAGTATCAGTATTATAAAGTTGAGGCTAAATAACACAAATTAAGCTGCTGTTCATCGTACGCGGGATGAGACTTTGCTAAACGTCTCTGCAGTAATGGTTATAGCTTCACTCTAAATGAAGAAAATTTTCTAAATCGTTAAGAAAACAAGTCTCTTTTATAAAATGAAGCTAAATCCAAGCAAATTAATGCATCATAAAAGTCATTATTTCCAGACTTTTGAATTGAGCCGGAAGTTCACAAATATTTTTAGATAAACAAAACCCAAAGAAACCAGTAAAAGAGCGCTGAGGTGGTGCTTTGTGCCCGAGTGGCATAAACACAGCACATTTGAGAGTGTTTTAGAGGCGCGGGCAGTATAAGCTAACTGCTCATGCACTATCCGGCATTAATGCTTAATTAGTGCGGCAGATGTGTCCTGCAAGTACAAAGTCAATCCATATCTGTGCTTCAGTGCCTGGTGCAGACTGTGAACCAGACTCTCTCTTTTAAATTCCAAAAGCATAGAAGAAGAACAAACCCCGCGCCTTGTTCTTTTTGATCCCCAGCGAAGAACAGCTGTCTAACTACGCCTGTAAAAGAAATGGCTGGCTTCTACATCTGTCAAATGTAGCATTCAATTTCACCAAATATGTCTTTGCTTTGCTAAGTAATGCATTTCGCTTGGTCCTTGAAATCCTTGGCATTTTAGTTGTTAAAATGCCATTTAAGTGGTATTAGATTTTAAAGTGCACAGTAGCAGACTGGGTAATCTAATCTCTTAACTAAATCTAGACTGAACACAGGGGATGTGCGCAGTAGTCTTGTTAATGAAGTCTTTTTATGTTGTTCAACTTGCCTCCACTCCCTAAAGACATGTTTAGATTGACCCAAAAATGCACTGGAAAACCTTTCTGACGGGGGGCGCCACCTCCATGAAGATGTCACTGCTCTGTTCCAGTTTTATTGCTAAATCAAATGGACTCTAAATATGTTTTATTACTGTGATGCTTGCCTCTCCACATATCTGACTAGTACCGTGACCTGACGGCACCACCTGTATGTCTCTTGTCCTGCGATATGTAGGTTTAATGCCGTACTGTGGAATATCCCAGACAACGCACAGGAAACAAAGCATTTCATTTATGTTCAAAGGAAGATAGGGGCGGGACTTAATACATTTTCTTCTTCCTACTCCTTTTCGAGCTTGTGTAGGAACAAATCTGAGATGTGCTTTGGGTGTGCCTGATGCCTGTGCTCAAAATAAAATAAAAAATAGAAAAGTCACTCAGTGCAGCTTTAAATTCTTTATAGTAAATGAATGTGCTAGTGAACAGTTAGTGGGCGTATCCCGCCTCCAGCCCAGCAACAGCTCCTAACAATTAAAGGTCCTATATTACGGAAAACTGACTCTTGTGAGGTTTAAACCATGTTATAATGTTGTTACCTCCTCAAAAACAGACCTGGAGTTGTGTTTTGCTCCATTCACATGTTTGAGTAACTCTTTATTATTTGTCTGTCTACATCTCCAAAGCTCAAAATGCTCTGTTCCACCTTGTGATGTCATGAAGTGGTAGTTTTCAAGTGAACAGCTTCTTTTACCTTTAGTTCAGCAGAGATTTGCAATTCCAGAGCTGAAATTATCCAAATGATTCTAGTGAAGGTGTCTGGAGTTTTAAAACACAGTGGAGCACTTCCTGTATTACCACATGATGACATCACAAGGTGGATGTAATGTAGCTAGTACGTTACATGGGTTTAACGTTGAAGCTAACATGAAAAAAATTACAGTGCTCAAAGTTTAACATGTTTTATTGATTGAAGTGGTTGTGTATCAGCTCATTATTACAATTGAACTGTTTGGATTTTGTACTTACCCATGTGGTCGGCCATCTTAGGTGTTGCGGCCAAATGAGTCCCTAGGGAGGTGGGTGCTGAGGAGGATCATCAATATACAGGGTGGCCCAAAAGTCACTGACAGTTGAAAAAAAAATCATAACTCTTTTGTTTTTAAATATTTTTCTTTTATTTTTTCAGAGCCTTTAGAACTACCCTTCCGACATTAATATGAGCAAATACAGCACCGAGGAACGAACCCTCATTGTACAGTGGTGCTTTGAATCACTTGGGTCAAATTCAGAAACACAGCGGTGTTACGTCGATATTTTAATAGCAGAGATGCCCCAAGAGTAAATGCCGTTAAAGGAATAGGGGGGCAGTATGTGATCTCCACAGACCTGACTAGTCCTGGTTTCTTCCTGTGGGGCTATCTTAAAGAAAAGGTGTTTGTGAATAAACCTCAGACAATAAACGACTTAAAATATAATATCGAGGATCAAATAAGAGCCATAAGCCCAGAAATGCTTTAAATGTTCTGCAAAGTGTGTTGGATCAGGCTATTCAGTGAGAAATCCAAAATGGTGGACACTTAAAAAACATTATTTTTAAGAATTAGGTCATTTTGACTTCCCTTAGTTTAAGTAGTGATAAGTTTTAATAGTGATACGTGAACAATTATAACCGTATATATTGCCAAAAATCTCAGAAGGTTCAGTTTACATACTGCTAAAATTTGGTGAGTATAACTTAAGAATTATATGATCTACTGAAGATTTAAAAGTGTCAGTGACTTTTGGGCCACCCTGTCTTTGAGATCGCTGTAGCTTGTTTTTCAGTTAAAACAGACGAATTAATGTGGAGCGCTATTTTTAAAAACATATTTGATTGAATAAACATTTACACTGCTTTGTTAGCGATAACTTTTAACAAGATTATGGGATGTGCTGAAACTTACCTGTGCAACCTGCAAAGTGAGGGTGCTGCTATGCTCATTTTTAAATTTTCAAGTTATTGTAAATGTTTTTGGTGTCGGAAATAAATGCACTTGGGGCTGCACTGGACAAATCGTCCTCCCCTCTGCTCTAAGGTTGCTATCCGGGCGATGTGTTATCTGTTTGAGAGAAGAACTCAGCGTAAATGTGCAGGGTTTCTGTGTTTAAACATGTGTGAATGAAACAAAACACAGCAATAGAGATCAGAAAATAGTGTAAGATGGGCCCTTTAAAGTAAATATGTAAAGTAAATGTGGGAAAATAAGTAACTCTAATCTACAAAGGCCAGTTATGTTTGTGCTTGGTCAGTGGATTTAGCATTAAGCCTGACAAATGCAGTGTTGGAAACGTCAAGCCCGGTAAAGGCATGGGGAGATATTGATTTTGTACATGTTCAAGCTGCACTTTGCCTCACTATGATCAGAGCAATTCCCTGGAAATCACTCCAACGGGCAAATAGCAAACAAATCCAATCTAGTGAACACAGCCAAAGAGTTTGAAGACTGAATGGAGAAAAGTGTTCCCTGTAAACAATACTACACAGATTTTACAGTGGACGGTTGTGAAATTTTTTAAAAAGAGCTAATTTTGGTTGCCTTTTTTCCACAGGATCTGCTAGTCGTCGATGTTTGCTGGACAATAATGGCGTTGCTTTCTGGGGTCCTCCGAGCTTCGCTAGATGCATCTCACTTGAATATCGATATTTACACATATCTGTAAGTAAAACACCCCAGAAATGCAAAGTGTAATTGTGTGTCTGTTACCATCGTTTGTATTGTATTCATGGTTTTCAGCTTCCTGTTATAAGTGTCATTTTTAGCACTTTTTACAATTTAAAATGTTTAGTTTTTTTGTTTTTTCAGTTTCTGGTTTAAATTGACAATTGTTATGACAACGATCTAATTCAGGGGTGTCAAACTCATTTTCACAGAGGGCCACATCAACAAAATGGTGGCTCACAAAGGGTCTGATGTAATGTAAAATAAATGCAACTACTTTTTAATCTTGTTAATTAACCGTTTCTATATTTATTACTTATTCGAGTTACAAATATTGCACATGGGTTTGCATAGATATGAAAAAATACCTGTGTAACTATCCATCTCCTGATAAACTGATATTTTAAGACAGTCATACCTTTTAATTTACTTTGTCGTGAGCCACATAAAATGACCTGGCGGGCCACATTTGGCCCACGGGCCTTGAGTTTGACACATGTGATCTAATGAATAAACTCAATAATTAATAAAATACTGTCTTAAAAGTGAAAAACCTAAACTGTATACAAGTCTCACCAGCCAAAAAATGCATAAAAATGAAGAGAAAAAAACATATTTCACATATAAATCACATCCGGCCAAACTATGAAAAAAAGTGCGGCTTATACTCTGGAAAATACGGTAGTTCATTAGAAGTAGCATCAATTGAAAGATATTGCTCTTAATTTATAAACGAATTTTCAGAATTTCTAAAGAATTTTACATTCATGGTAAAGCTAGCAGTAACTAGCATGCTAACAGCGCATTTTCTGATTTTCAAACAGTAAATCGCTTTATAACTAGAAGCAGAGAGGACACAGCAGTTTCATTTTGACCTCAAGAGCTGCATTTACAATGTTACAGACGTTCAATTACCTGGCCCTTATATACCACTCTGAACTCCTCCACATCCTCCACCACACGTCCACCCGCCCTCGCTCTCCGTTCAGCTGACGCCAGCCTCCTGTCTCCCCCCATCAGGACTGAACATAAGACCAGGGGGGACGGGGCCTTCTCCACTGCTGCCCCCACCCTCTGGATCTCCCTCTGCAAACACTTCAGAGACTCATCCACACTCACCATCTTCAAAAAGCCCTGAAAACTCACCTGTTCAAAACTACCTTCAAATAACTGCGTCTTCTTTTATCCTTTGTGTTTGAGAGTCATGAAAAGCCTTATACAGTGGTCCCTCGTTTATCGCGGGGGGTACTTTCTAAAAATAACCCACAATAGGCGAAATCCGCAAAGTAGTCAGCTTTATTTTATACAGTTATTATAAATGTTTTGTGGCTATAAACCCCCCTCACCACACACTTTATACTTTTCACACAGGCATTAACATTTTCTCACATTTCTCTCTTGTTTAAACTCTCTCAAAGTTCAAACCTTCGTAGGTGCCTTTGTCGGTGCAGAACGTTTCATCGACATTGTGGGTTTTGGTCGGGAGAAAACTTGCAAACATACAGCACTTTAGAGTCACACTGCAATCCAACATTATGTAAATTTGTAAATTCTGTACTGTCAGACACATTCTGATACTGTACAGTCCCTCAGAATCAGACACAGAGGAGACTGATGAACAATGGTCTGCAGTCCCTCAGCCAATCAGGACGCAGAACACAATGGTCTACAGTCCCTTAGCCAATCAGGACGCAGAACACAATGCACGTTCATACGATGTAAAAAACATGAACAATTGTACCAAAAGAAATCCATGAAACAACGAGGGTGTGAAAGGTGAACCGCAATATAGTGAGGGACAACTGTATACAAGTGTTTTGTATTATTATTATTACATATATCTATGCTGGAGCAAGACATTCGCTCAAATACAAGGAAAAAATTGGGTACAGACACTTTTATCACTCTGAAACCCCTGGATACCTCCGCCATCCACTTTGTACCCCCAGCGTCTCCTTAAATGCATCCTATGGTATCTCTAATTAGCTTTTCTCACAGCTCGCACTTATCAATTAATGACTGTCGCTAACAATGTCTTCATCAGCTAGCCTATATCTTCTGTCAATGAACTTCCACCTTTTCTATTTCCTGCTGATGGCTAGAGAAGATGGGGATTGTGGGTAGTGGAGCTGATGCACCGTTAGCTTCTGTTTCAACCCTTCATTAACGCCGCGGTCAATAATTAATTTTGTGTGATTGCCGTTATCTTCCGCTGTCCCGGGCTTTACCTTGTTCTTTCTAATGCTTTTGTATTGAGAAAACAACTCGGCGTGCTCCTTTCTCCGGGATGCTGACCTCCAAATCGTAATAAAAAAGATTTAATGGATTTGCGAGATACATTTAAAACGAACCTGTAGGCCTGTCACGATAACATGTAGATCCACTGCGATAAACGATAGTATTGAAACTATTTAATGCCATTTATACAATAAGGACAATGCAGGATTATCCCACTAAACCATTTTTAAATACAGTTGTTCCTCGCTATATCGCCTATATTCACCTTTCATGGTCTCGCTGTTTTGCAGAATTTTTTTTTTTTTTTTTTTCACTTCCACACTTAGTTATACAGTTGTGCAGACAACCAGAGTCATCCCGGTGGCTGTGCATTTTTAATGTTAATCATGGTTACACTTACGGTCAACACTTACCTTCTGTTGACACACTTACCTTAAATTTAACTTACTGCCAGCGGTCGGACTCGAACCCGCGCCATTTGGGCCGGCTCTGACCGCTGTGTCACCGTGCCCTCCTTGTGTCCTTTTTTTTTTTTTTTTTTTTTTTTTTTTTACAGCGTCTGAATGTGCATTGTGTTCTGCGTCCTGATTGGCTAAGAGTCTGTAGACCATTGTGTTCTGCGTCCTGATTGGCTGAGGGACTGTAGACCATTGTCCATCAGTCTCGTGCCGTGTCTCCTGTACAGTACAGAATGTGTTCAGACAAATTTACATAAATGTTGGATCACAGTGTGACTCTAAAGTGCTGTATGTTTGCAAGTTTTCTCTTCGACAAAACCCACAATGTCGATGAAACGTTCTGCACCGACAAAGGCACCGACGAAGGTTTGAACTTTGAGAGTGTTTAAACAAGAGAGAAATGTGAGAAAATGTTAATGACTGTCTGAGAAAAGTGTATAAAGTGAGTGGTGAGGGGTTTTACAGCCAAGAAACATGTAGAATAATTGTAGAAAATAAAGCTGATACTTCGTGGATTTCGTGTATTGCGGGTTATTTTTAGAACGTGACCCGCACGATAAACAAGAACAAATTGAACAAAAATAGACAAAAAAATGTACAGACAAAAAATATTGAGCCCACTATATTATAATATCCAGTTTATATTTACCGAACGATAAATCAATATGACAATTATCGTGACAGGCCTACGAGCCTGCTAGTTTATGAAAGTTCAACACAAACATGAACTCACACAGACACAGACAGTCAATATCTTGTAATTAAGAAAGTCTTGTTTATTTTACTTGTTAAAATGCTTCACTAAGTCATTGGCACAGTGTCAAACTGTCACCGACTTGGCAGTTAATTGTAGAGCAGACAGACAATTGATTGGCTTGTTACTCCGAGGGAAATTCTATTTACTTATTTATTTATTTTTTTTTTAACAAAGCAATAAAACTTGATTTACATGTTAAGCAACTGACTGCACAGTGGGCTACCTTTCAACTGCAAACCTCAATTTGTACTGGCTTAGAAATATTTTAAGAAGCAATGTACTAGCATAATATCAGGCCTGGGTCGACAGCAGTGCAAAAGGGTTAATTGCAGCCTCATTTCAGGCTGACTAAATAATGATGCGTAATGGAGAAGTATTGTCTTTGTACTCCTCAGATGTACTCTGAGTCAGATCTGTCTAGACCTGCTGCCGCTAGTATTACTCTGACTTTACGCTCGTATTACACCACCTGATGCAGTTTTCTATTTGACAGTAGAGTAAAGTAATATGGTGGAAAATGTTACAATACAAAAGTCGAAATTTATACTGACATCATTAGGTCCTACGTCTTTAGTACAAACTTTTAGAGGTACTTTGCATAAACCCAGTTTGGGCCCAGTTTGAGTCTTAAAATAGATTTGGTTTGGTCCCGTCGTAATCCTGATTTATATGGCGTCATTTGGTTATCTTTTAGTTGAGAGCGCATACACAGAAACTGAAGGCGAATTGAGAGAAACCGCTGAGATAGTATCATGTCAAATCGTGACACTGCTGATGTTTTTTAATTCCGATTTGGCAGTTGTGCGCTGATATTACATTGTACAGACTGTAAAAGTACAAATTCTGCGATAAAGAATAAACTCACATTTGGTTTGTCCATGACAGTCGAAATCGAATCACCTCTTTAAATCTGTGATCATGTCTGTTAAAGCCTTCGTTTTGATGACGTATTTCCATTGACGAAATAAAAAAAAGTGTGGGCGCAGGCAGAAAGATAGAGGGCGCTGGAGGGTAAACAGCGCGCAGAGATGTCAACACTGGGCGCTGTCAGGCACTTGCGCACTCGCTTTCACATTTTCACAGCTCACTTTTAGTTACTGCTCCTTTGGTTTCTGTCTTACGCTCTCAACTTAAAGATAGCCAAATGACGCCATAGATGTAGCTCTGGTCTGGACCCAGTTTTGTCCCAGTTTTGATGTCGTAAATGTGTAAACGCACCGTAAATCAACAGTCCATAATCGTTGTCCAATCATAATGTGGTTCTGAATCTAAGTTGTTATGACCCTGGTCTATAAATGCAGTGTCCTTCTCCCCCTCACACATGTGCTCTCTGTGCTGCAGTTACGAGAGCATCTGGCGAAGGGTCAGAGGACCCTGGCCGGGGAGGGCATGTCTCAGATCGTACGGAGTCTCCTGGAGCTTTTGCAGAGGAGGAGCTACTACAGTGGCGACCTTCTCTTTTCCACGGAGATCCTACGAAATGTGACGGACACCTTCAAAAGAGCAACCTACATTCCAGCTCCCGACGACGTGCAGGTACAAGTCATTCTCATGATGACGATTCAGAGCTTTAGTTGCACTTTAACTATTGAACTAACTCGATGCATTTGGCTTTTTATAGAAATTCTTCCTCATAGTCAGTCATATGTTGGACATGGAGAATCTGGAGAAGTGGGAGGACGCACATCAGGTAATTGTTTGTTTGTTTTGTTTGCCATTTTCTCATGATTTGAAAATTGTATGTAGAGATAAATGTAATAATTTCACAACCCTTATGGCATCATGTGTATGGGGCTGTAACCACTGGCTCTATAAAGCGTTCAGCTCCAAATGAAGCTCATCGAGGCTAGAAGTTATTGCGGCGAATTTGGGGCTGAGTTCCATATAGCAAGTATCATAGCAACCAAAGAACCAATCAGGAGAGAGGTGGTTCAAGGCTGAAGCCCGCACCGCTGGTTTAGCAGGGAGCAGGCGCTTAGCAACGCTGTCAATCAACCTGTTAATGGGAAAGGAAAGGTGTCTCATTGGTCTGTTATTAATGTTCATATGTTGATTTAAGGATAAAATAGTGAAAGAAAAAAGGATCATGTAGAGTGGATTAATGTGAACATTTTAAGAGCTAAACTATAAGCCTAACAATAGAAGAAATTGACAAAAACGGAGGTGAATCGATGGAGCCAGAAGCACATCCATGCTCACTTCCTGTCTGAAAACCAGCAGCTAGCGAGGTTAGCTATGTCCGTTTATATATAGAGTCTGCGGTGCTCTCCTTACCCTTGGCCTGAAATGGCATAAAGTTTATTTGTGCTTCCTACTGTTAAGGTAATTCGTCAACTGCAGGGCCTGTCCTTTATTTAAGATAGCAGTGTTTGTGAATTAGCTTATTTCCATATCTGCAAGGGTTTCTTTTGTTTACTCACCATCTGTACACACTAGCATATGATATTATGGGTACAATTTACTGCTCTAGAACACAATTTATGCCCAAGGGAGCTGACTGAAGAAATATTCCTGTGACGTTAGCTTGTCCTACAGTGTTTGTGGTGCGTTGTACGTGCGATGACAGGCCTCTGTTTCTGTCCACAGGTCGCTCCTGGGGCGGCGCTGCTCATGAGGATATTAGAAGATTTCATTCACCTCATTGGAGAAGCCCAGAAGCCTTTTCAAAGTTTCCTAGTGGTTACCAACAATCTCAGTGAGTACCAAATGATGCATTCTACCGCTGATGTCCTATTACAGTGCATTACATTTCTTAAAAGTATACGCTGGTCTTCCAGGTGGAGACTTTCGATGAATGAAAACCTCAGATAAACCATTATAAGTTCAGATTTGTCAAATACTTGTTGAATTTAAAGATGCATTCACACATTCAAAACTGATAGACCGATATAATGATTGGCCGACTTTTTCGCGTATCGCTTATCGGCCGATACTTTGTTTGGTCAATCTTCTGCCTAGATAATACACAAACTCTTTATATGAACACTTGAATAAGAAGAGATAAATGCACAAAGCATGACTACACAGCTTTCTCATAGGTTTTTGGTACAAAAAATGGTTTGGGGGGGAGTTTGTAGCAAATTTATATGAAATAATTTGAGGGAAATAATCAAAATCATCTCTATATATTGGCGTATTGGCAGAGCTTATAGTTCATCAGTTGCTTTGTATTCCAAACAATCAGTATCTGCATCGGCCACGGTCGATCTTTAACCAAGACTAAACCTGAGACTAAACCTTGGCTGTAGACCAGGACTAAACAAGAACTAGAACAGGATCTAAACAAGTCCACATCGGAAAAAATGATCCTAAATTAGGACCAATTGTACATGCAAATATGTCCATTGGTTTCAGTTTATGTTCACATGTTTAAAGGCTCCATTTGCAGCACTTTACACCATTCAAAAGATCTATAGTATATTGTTTTGAATTGTTAATTGCTATGACAACAGTGCTATCTCTCCCAAACCCATGAATATGCATTAAACTGCGTTGTTTTGCCTCATGCAACAGACCACAGACGACACACACTTTTTGAACAGTGAATGCAGAGATTTTCTGGACAGCCTGCATTGATACAGTCTTCTCTATTATTGTTTCATACTGCAGTCAATTTCAGGCATTTGCTCTGTGTCTTGTTCTGCCAGTGATAACCATTCAGAGAGAGCCAGTGTCAGCAGTTTCCAGCGATATTAACTTCCCCATGAAGGGCCGCAGAGGGATGAAAGACTGGGCCAGAACTGCGGAGGACAAACTCTACATCCCTAAGGAAGTCTTCACCATCCCCACTGAAGGCAAGTGCACCAGCAAATAAACACTCGTCAAAATTGATCGGGCACTGGCAGCGGTTTAATGCTTAAGCCGAAATCTAAACGTTTTGGTTGCGGCCATTTTTCCTTGAGAAGTGTTCTGCTATGGGATCAAATATTTGCATACGGACATAGGGTGGAGGAGGAGCTGAAGGACGCTGAAGGGTAATATTGACTATGTAAGATGCTCTTGGGAAGGACTAGGAGACATTGTTCAATCATCTGTGAGGCATGTGCTATATTTGCGGTGCCTAGAGGTTAGTCGTCGTCCGGGTCATGCGTGTGGGTGGGGACGGATCTGCCAAGTGCCTGTCTCCATGGAGATGTTCTTGCTTTGCCTAGAATGTTTTGCGGTATTGCATTCAGCGTATCGATCTTGATTTTTTTTTTTTCAATTACATGCGTCGCTATTGCCAAAAGGTATCGTAAAAGACAAACATGTTGATCGTGAGCGGGATCGCCTCTCCACAGATCTGACCGATGTCCAACCCCAGTTCACAGACAGGAAAACCTCCACAGAAAAGTCTCAGGAGCTGATAGAATGACTGACAGGCTGAGGGCGTGGGTACTTTACAGCTCTGTGGACAATTCCAAGGCACAAAGACACAAGGCTAATCCTGTTTTAATGAAGTTGTGATTAATACACGTATTTTAAAAATCATTTACAATATGAAACACAGCTCCGGCAATAGTTTTAATGTTTTGAAACAATGGGAAATGTGTGCGCTATTAAGTTCAAAAGCCATTTTAACAGTCTCGTCCTGTGTTATGTGGAGCCTTTGTTTATCTAAGCTTTGAGTGATGCCTCCTGTTTAGTTTTCTATTCATAATGGGGCCATGCCGGTTTCAATAGGTTAAATGGAGCATTTAGCATTGCCGTTGATTATAGTAATTAGATCTTGACAATAGTATGTCCCTAATGCTTCCCCTCCAATTTGTTTATTCATTTTCCATTGTCTTGTCAACTGCCGCTGGAGCATCAGAGGATTTCATTCGGTATTGTTTTGTTTTGCGTTGAGCAAATCTAAAACCTATAATGACAACAAAATTATTTCAGTAATTTTCAAGTCCAGGGCTGCGTAGAAAGTGGTTAAAAAGCAGTGTTGGTAACTATCAAAATGGAAAAAAAGGAGAAAAGCATGATATTGTTTTTCAAAAGAGGGTTGTTCAGATACAATCCAGTAGTTTCAAAAGCAAAGGTTGCATCTCCCAGGAAATTACAGTGGCCAACTTCCTGCCTGACAAATCTGCTGCAGGCCAAATGAAAGTTCAGAGCGGCTGCGAGTGAGGAGATCAGAGCCAATGTGACCTTTGACCTCTGGTGATGACAGGAACAGGCTTTTGATTGGCAGGTTGTATTCTGACCCTGCTGCACCTCATCTCAGCTCGCCTACCCTCGCGCTCTTTAATCAGTGGTAAAGTGGTTATTTACCCCGTGCTGTTGAACAATTTTACCATTTGTTTTATTCAATGTTCTGGTTTATTCTGAATTTATAACAGCAAACGGGGTTTAACTCAGGATAGAGAGCATGGACAAGATACGCAACACAGCAGCTCTGAAAATGGAGATCACTGGGTACATTTACACTGCCAGACAAACAGAAAATGCTTTAATAAATCAATATGTACGTCTGATTTTTAATGTGTGTTCTGGGGTTGTATGAGTGTGTGTGAATGGGTGAGTGGTTCCTTGAGCTAAAGTGCTTTGAGTGCCATTTACAACCAAGAATGTGGCAAAGAAATCTGATCTCAACTGAGAGAGTAACTGTCGTATTTGCAGACAAAGTTCAGTTAATTTCATTCAATTCTTTGCAGCCTCAATAAATTTCTCTTTCATTTTTGTCTTTTCCACATTAGTTTGCTCTTTTTTTGGATAATTTCCTTGTCAAAACTGGCACAAACCGGTGTGAGCAATCAGAAAGGAATTAGATTAATCGCATCAGATCAAACAGTTTATATGACATTACAAGGATCTCATAACTCCAGAAATCAGATAATGATCAGATTTTAGTGGGCCTACCAGCAACTGTGGGCCGTCGGCAGGGAACTCGTACTCAAAGACTGCTGGTCCCTTCCATCAGCCTTCACAAAGACAATTCACCAGTTCTTGTTGTGTTGTCATTGAGATAAATTGCCATCGTCTGACTGAAACATCTGTCCCATAGTTCTTTGCAGTCTTGCGTCTTATTCAGACTGTTAAAGAGATGCATATTTGTAAGTGTTCTTCTTATAAAATGGAGGGTTCAGCCTCTGCAAATACACCCTCAGAATGGATAATTAAATGCTTCAGTTTCATTAGCAGTTACACTTTAATATGCTTGAGTAGGGCTTTAGTGTGCTTCAGTGAAATACTCACCAATATTATTTACTGACTTTTCGGAATATAATTACTGAAAGGCTTTTTATACGGCACAAGTTAAAGCAGGAAACTTCATATGCCTTCTTATTTCGTGAGACATTTAATACCAAGTAATTATGATATAAACCGCTGCCAGTGTTTTGTAAGGGTTTGTTCACAATTCGGCTCATTTATCACGTTTTACTTTGAAAACTGCATTTACTCCTTGACTAGATGATTAAATCCTTATAGCTGCACTGTGTAACTTTTCTGAAGGAGTGCACGCCACCCGCTTGTCACCATGGAGATATTATTGCTTTGTCTTTGTGGTGACATACAGGTGGTGTCATCTGGCCATGTTACAGGTCAGATCTTTGGAGAGGTGACCCTGCTGACAAAGTATTTTTGAAGAATAAAACACCTGTAATTTAATAAAGGAGTTTAACGCTATAGACCTTATTCAGCCCCACCCACTTTTGTCATAATTGCTACAAAACTGAGCTCTGGGTAATAATAGTAATAGTAATAATAGTAATAGAAAGGACAAGATTGCGGATACAAAGGACTGAAATGGCGTTCCCTTAGAGATAGGGTGAGGGAAGTCTGGGAGTCCCTGCTTAGACTGCTGCCCCTGCGACCCGGCCCCAGATAAGCGGAAGAAAATGGATGGATGGATGGTACTAAACTGCACTTACCATCTCATTCCCTGCATCTCAGTCATTTCAATTGAGAAAAGTTTTGCAGCTAAAATTTTATAGAAAGTCGGTTCATTCGTGTAAAATGTTCTATGTTACCAACAAGTCAACGCTGCCCCTTTTCTCTGGGAGGCTTTAAAACGGCTCTGTAGTCTGATAGAACTGATTTACTGTCAAGATCAGCTGCCCCATACTAAATAATACAACCCAAATAGCGATAGTGGCATCTATGGCAACTCCCAGAATAAGGTGAATACCCAAAACATTCTAGGCAACCCAATATACAAAATGACACAATGACGTGGCAGACCATCCACCAGAAAAGTTCCACAGTGCACCTTAGTAAAGTACATCCACTGTGTGCCATGGGATTGTTACTCTCAGCCGGGCTTTAGTGAAGGCACGCTGACATTCCCAGAGTCAAGGTCTCCAGTTGATTGATATCAGTTGTTGGGTTCATTTAGCCTGTAATGAAAGCCCATCGCAGTCGGACAGCTTAAACATGCTCATAAGGACCTGCAGTCTCCTCTGTGAGTGCACGTGAGCTCACAGAGTGCACGTGCACGCAGCCAGCTGATAGGTTCATGAGTCGCTTCACTGGCCACAGGCTGCCTCAAGTTCTTCTCTTATCGCCCTCTCTCTCTTTATCCTTCCACACATACACACATACAGGACAGTGTGCAGACCCTGTATTTCCAAAAGGAGCAGTAATGTTATTGTTTCTTAATTTGGTTGATTTTTTTCATCTGTTTTCCCACATTTACTCTCACAAACACACTGTCATTCATACCTCAGGGGACTTCAGTACTGGAGGCTATGTGGGTGTCTTGCCCCGGGACACAAGCGAGCAGGAATTAGTCCCTTGACTCTCGGGTTGGTGAATGTGTTAGAGTGCTTTCTGCCACCTCCACTGCAGAACACGTACTCCCAGTAGTGTCCATCCAGTATACTAATCAGGCCTAACCCTGTTTAGATTCTAAAATGGGGTATTCTCAGGTGGTATAATGTATATTTCTAGTCACAAAAGTTTTCTGTGTAATCCCTCAGTACCCCAAAAGTAAAATCTGTCAAGTGGACAAAAACTGGTGGACACTGCCTTATATCTGTCTGGGGGGATGAGCTAACAACTCTGAAACTGTAAACAGCTTTTGTACAGTTTTTGTATGTGGGCTAGGTCTATTGAGCTACAGTATGTGTGCACTGTGCCTCAGACATACTTAGCACATTCATACAACTTTTAATGGGTGTTTTTCACACCTACTGGCATCCTGGCTATCCTTTGTTCTCTTTGTTTCCTTTGTTTGCTTTGGGTCTGAGGGTGGAGTTACAGATAGGGGAAAGATGATGTCTATAAAGGCACAAAAGTTACCAAAAATAAGCAGATGGTGTTTCTAGTACATTATTGAGAGGCCACTGAGAATACTATGTTCAGTAGTGGGATGGCAGTGGCTCAGTGCTAAGTGCACGCTAAGACCAGTGCGTACTGTCGTGTCCTTGTGCAAGACACTTCACCCACTTTACTCTCAGTGTTCATGTCCGATGGTGTACAAATGAGTGTGTTTCTGAGAGTGGATGATAATTTGTCCATAGCTAAAATCTGGCATATTTAAAGACTGTACATCACATCGAGTTTGTTGCATTGCACTGTCCCAACCAAATAAACCAAAAATAAAAAATGATGCATAACTTTAGGTTATATCTAATTGTTGGTTTTATGACCAATTAAGAATGGCGCGAATCAGGAACATTTATTTCCAAATATTTGTCCCATTTTTGGAGTCATTATAGAGAAAGTGTTCCTTGATTATTCATGGTGCTTGTTTTGGTCTATTTCTGAACTTTTGTACCATTGCAAGAAGCAGCATGTGATTTTTTCGTTCATGTCACAATTAGCACGTCAGCATTACCAAGATGCAGCTTAACTTAATATATAAATCTATCAGTATTTTTTGGTTGCGTTCCATTTTGCTTTGCCCTTATTTTGTTCCCCCATTAGGTAGCATAAAGGTATGTTTTCCTCACTGCAGCTCTGAGGGCTTACTCAAAGTGACAAGTTGCAAGACGTGTCAGCGAGTTGACAGTGTTTTTGCGAGGTGTCTGATAGATCTGTGTCAGCTTTGGCTGTTGTCTCAAAAGTCTTTAGAGAGAAGTTTGGAGATGCACCAAATTATGTAGTTTCTTTTGAACAAAATAACTGAATTATGTTTGAGCACCTAAAACTGTGTACCTGAGTTTTTCATCGAATAAAGTTATAGTTGCTTTGCCCCAGTACAGACATATTGTAAAATCAGCTCTTGGGGTCAAAGTAAGACCATGTGTACTGTGTATGTAATTATAAAGCAAACCAGGAAGGGACCCGTCAGCATGCTAACTAGTGTTGTTAGCATTACTGTGACTGCAGAACTTTGCCCTGGGCTCTGAAAGTTGTGAAAGAAGGTTATAAAGTCATTGCAGTGGATAATTAAGATGCTAGAAAGGCGTTCCACTGCAAACCGCTTAAAATTAACTAGTTCTAGTGTTCATGTTTTTAAGACCTGACAGTGAAAACAGGAATTTAAATCTAACTAGTTTGGATCTCACAAATCGGTAGTATTCACATGCATGCTTTTTTGGACACTGGTAGCAGGATGGTCCTCAAAAGGGTCGCACTCATAATCCACACAGCGACCCGAACACAGACCCTGCAAAGGTATTTTAAAGAAATTCTCGGAGGCTTAATAAGAAACTTGGAAGCAATTTGGTAAATTCAAATACATTAATGTGCACAGCTTCTCCTTGCTGTTTCATCTTTATGCTAAGATTAGCTAATAACCTACTCGCTCCTAAATCAGCCACGGAGTGTGACTTTCCCATCTCATTAAACATGTGGTTATAGCCCTATTTTAACCAGAAATGAATTGGAAGCTCGGCGATAAAATAAAGTGTGTATAATTTCAAACATTTAAGTGAAAATTGTGAAATCTATTAAATGAACCAGGCATCTGCAATGTTGTACCGGAGTGAGTTAGCTGAGCACTTTTTTTTGACTTTGAAGACTCTCTAAATAGTAGTGGGCAAGGAAGCACAGTGACAAGACCTAAAGTAACTTATATAGAACTGCCGCCCTCCTCCTATCTCCGATTAAAACTATCAATTACATCCCGGGATCAGCTCGGAGCATATATTTTGCTGACAAACGGTGCATTAGCGTTTGCATTGGCCTGACAGATGCTTTGCCATTTCACCGGATTACAGCTGACCACCAATCATGCCGATGCCGAAAGAGGCTGGCGAAAAAAGTTGCGTAGGTCGGAAATGAAAGTTTAGTGATGGAGCGGTTTCCGTGGTATTAATCAAATGTAGAAACGCCATTTTTATTTTTTTCTACAAACGGATTTCGCCCCACACGCACTTTGAATTCATTTGAATACATCTCCAGACTCTGTCCAATTAGGATCCATCAGTCTTCTTGGCTCTTCACTCCCGACTTTGATCTGTTTTTGTGCCTTCTCAAACTCACAATAGCGGATTCTTTTTTATCAGCCGTGCATAGCTATCTCTATCTCTCCTTTCTTGAGTGTGCGCTCTTAGGGGCGGCAGGCAGACAGATTTCGGATGAGTCACCCCCTGTGTCTGATACCATCTCCTCTCTCCTCTCCCCTCCCCCCATTTTGAACCAACGCTCCTCCATCACTCCTCCGGTCTGAAAGGGCAAAGAAGGAAGCGTCGTCTCCTGCCATGAACTCTCTACGTTTCTCAAGTACGCCCCCCCCCCCCCCCCCCCCCCCCCCGAAAGAACTCGAGACAAAGTGACATTTACGCATGGACTGTATACGTCTCCCTCTGCCCCTTGTGGAGAGGGGCTCAGAAGGAGAGGACGAGAATGGAAAGGGGTCGCAGAAAAAGAGTCGTCGAAAAGGATGTAAAATTTGGTGGAGAAGTCGGGCAGAGAACTGACAATGACGACAAAAGGCCTTCTTAAGAGGAGACACATCGGGATTTGAGACAATGCCGCAAGAAAATGGGGCAAGACAATGCTAGCTGCAGCTTTGGACTTCATTAAAACGGCTTTAGAGGACCCTCTGGAGAATCGTTACATCCGCATACACAATACTTGGCAAGTTATGTAGGCCTGTAATATTAACATTAACAGTACCACCTGAATCACAATGAACCAGAATAGTTCTCTGATGTTGTAGCTCCTTGAAGTTTCTGTCTATTCTCTTGTATTGAAGGCTACGGTTACAATTATTACGAGCTTTTTTACCTCAAAGTGCTGTACATCAAGGAACTGTCAAACCTCATAAGTACACATTCAGTTTATAAAGACATGCAAGGATGCAACTAGCGAGAAGTACTGTCTCATTATTATTTGTCTTGTAGCGCTAACCCAATTTGACTTACAAAATCTGAAATTACAGGGAAAGAATAGAAAACTGCATAATTTAAAGTCATTTGAATGTGACTAAAAGGTTTTCTCAAATTGCACAGTGCTAGACATGCATTTCCTGAGCCTTTTTGACCATATTCGCCTTATTCCAGAAGTTGCCGTGGGCGCCGCCATCATCGTTCTTGTTGAATTATTTTTGCATGGGGCTGCCAATCTTGACAGCAAATAAGCAGATTTAAAGCCTCCCAGAGAATCAGTGCAGTGTTGACTTGTTGGTCGCGTGAACATAGAACGTTTCACACAAATGAACCGACTTTATATCAGATTTTAGCAGCAAAACTGTCAGAGATGCCACCACAAAAAAGCACTGTTTAGTCTCATTTGCAGCAAGAGTGGGCGGGGCTGAATAAGGTCAATACTGTTTCCTAATTGTTCATTTCTTCCATTCGTATTGGACTGTTGACTTATGTTTGTCTTTTGTGTCCTTTCATTTGCAGAGACGGAGACCGACTCTGAATCCCCAATGTACTATGTAATTGGAGCCATCTTGTACCGGACTTTGGGTGTCATCCTGCCAGCACCTGCGTAAGTACCTCGCTGACAATTCAATACAATTCAGTCTACTTTTGTTCCTTTACAATTAAGATGTCTGTGTAATCCCTCAGTCGTCCAGGTGCGAGCCATAGTAAAAGAAAATTGCAATTCTGTCCATCTTTAAACAGGAATGGGAGGCTTAGGCATAATTTATCTCCTGTTTATGACTGCGTCCTCAGGCCTAAAAACAATAGCGATAGCCAGTATGCTAATTGATGTGAGAGCAGCCATTAGGGGCCTGAAGGATTATGCAAAATATGACTCGGGCACAGTTCACAGTTAATGTAGTTCAAGAGACCCAGCCAACAAACAGAAAAGTAACAAACAAACTGTACAAAGGTGTGTTTGTCGTAACGACTGACAGGTGGACCAAAGATCCAGACTCGGGTGGAACATTTGACCATTTATTTACAGTCACAATAATATGAATGAAGGACGGAGCAGGCAGTTGAAAGAGGGGTTGTATGCAGTAGACTTCGAGCGGCGCGGGGTCAGAGATGGGGAAGTCTGTACTGGTCGAGGTGAGCGGGGTAGGAGGATGAGATGGTTGTACCGGTCAACCTGGGTCAGAGGCGGAGGAAGGTTCAGGGAGCGGGATCTGGCGGCGAACAAAAGATAGAAGTCATAAGTGTAAAAGAAGACGTAGCCAAGCTGAGCTATACCACTGAAGATATGTGGACGATGTGGCGCTGAGTGTCAGGTCCTCGGTCCCTTTGTCCTCCCCAGGTCCAGGTTGATTGCGGATGGGTTGCAGGTGTGAATGGGAGGAGCCCGAATCTCCACCCAGCTCCAGGCTCCAGCACCAAATCACAGAGCAGACTGGGATCATGACTGTTACTTTCAGCGTCGTTAGCCCCTCCCTTCAAATAGATATAAGACTTTTCAAAGTATCCATCAAGTTTGTTCTCATCTTTCCAAGTTCTTTCCAAGTATCTACTTATTTGTTCTTTCTTCTCATTCTTTATAATTCCAACATCCGAAGGCGCAGCTGTCTGGGCTGATTTTGCTTGTCTTTGAATATGTCTTGTTATCAGACAAGTGGTAAAAAAGACACACTCCCTGTAGTGCGTCTGTTATTCATTGTCAGTCTATTTCTGGCAGTGTGCTTAGGGACTTCCATTTTGTGTGTCATAAACCCTCAGAGGAGTCTGGTGAATGTGGGGTTGTCAAAAGGCCACGGCGACACTGTACAGTGATTGTGTTGGCCCTGAGCCCATAGATTCCGGTCAGTGCACTTAACAGAGGATGAGTGAGATCTGTTATGTTGTTCCTACTGTAGTCTGCCTCCAGCTCGAGAATGCACAAAGGTTCTAAGTCCTAATACTCTCCGTAAGCATTATTAGTTGCAAACATGCTTTTTTCCTCTTTGTGAATTCAATACATAACGTCTTAGTTCAAGGTCATGCAGTCAAAGCAAACTTTTTTGGAATATTTTCTAGCTCTGGCCTTTTTAAGTTCAATATCAGCTGTCAGTGAGCGATGAAAGAGAATTTAAGGTTAAGGTTAAGGTACATTTTATTGTCCCTGTAGGGAAATTTGTCCTCTGCATTTGGCCCATCCTTCAATGCTGCCGGAGAAGTGGGCGCCATAGTGCCGCGCCCGGGGACCCATCTCCGTGACGCTGTTCCTAGGCTTGGTCAGGATTACATTAGCTGGAGGATTTTACCTATGGTGCATGTTTAGGGTTTAAAAAACAATACTGGTTGCTTCCTGGTTGGTTGTCTATTTATTTCAAGAAGCAGATGAGTGTAGTTAACTGTAAAATGAACAGAATTTTCACATCGCGTCGCTAGTTTTCTGCATTTTCAAATAGTCCCAAGCCAATTAAAAGTATTGATTAGACTGTTATTTGAGATTCTAGGGTTCATCTTGTTAAATGTACTTCAATTATTAACATTTTGTATTTGTTTCTACTCACAGTTCCCCTGCAGTGATCAACTCCAAGATTCTGACGGTGACTGTTCGCCCTGAGCCGCAGCCCAGCGAGCCCATGGTGGTGGTCGAGCTGTCGCCGCTGCTCAATGTGAGTGTTTTCTGTACTCTCAAATCGTCATCAGCCATTTTCCAGATAATTATAACCAGGGACGGGACAAGATCTCGATCTCACAAGACAAAATTGACACAAGATTGTGCACACATGCCGAAAATGATCTCGTGAGACGTTTTCATGTTTGGATTGGATGAAAAATGGAGTAAAGTACTGGCCAGTTATATTTTTTGAGAAGCTGTAGTCCCAAAAATGGTTAAAAAAAATGGTGAGGCCAAAATCTGGAAGTGGGTTGCACAATTTATGAATTATAAATAACGTCAAAATCTCGTCTTGTCTCGTTTTCGTAGATGCAAACCATATACTGTATATATAAATGGACATAGCTAACCCGCTAGCAGCCACGTTCCAAATAGGACGTGATCATGGGCGCACTTCCGGCTCCATCAGCACTGGCTCCAATTCACTTTACACTGAAAAACTGTGGCCCCTCTCTTTGTAACTGCTGCTCCCAGACTCATCATTTTGGTCTTAAAATGTTCGTATTAACCCACTCTACATGATCACTATTGTGTCCGTAAATGAAGATATGAACATTAATAACAGCCAAATCAGGCGCACTTCTTTCCCCGCTCCTGCTACCGTTAGCAACAGATCTGACTGACAGCATTGCTAAGCTCCAGCTCCCTGCTAAACCAGCGGCTCGCGCAGGAAGAGTCGATACCTTCAACATCCTCGCTCTGGATTGGCTCTTTGGTTGCTATGATACTCGCAGTTGGAATTCCTAATATGAAACTTTACTCCAAATTTGCCGCTATAACTGCTCAAGCCTCGATGAGCTTCATTTGACTGGAGCCGAACGCTGTGGGTGACGTCACACTCACTCAGTCCTCATCTTTATACAGTCCATGATCCAAACTCACGTCTCGTCTTGTGGAAATCGTATCTCGTCCCACCCCTAATTATAAGATTTCCGAACACAAAATGTATAAAAATGTGTAATCGACCTTCAACCAAGTCTATTAAAAGTCACAGTGGCAGGTTTCCATCTCCAGATAAAACTGCGGTGCCTGCTGCAAAGTGCCATAACTCTCTTTGAAGCTGCAGTGAAAAACTACAACACCTGCTCATATCACAGCGTCTCCTCGTACAAATTGACTTTATCTTACATTGCATATGGTTATTATAAGCTGCATGAGGGGTGTCTTCAGTGGGAAGCGCAAGTTTAATAAGGGGCACACTTCAAAATCTCAACTAGACCGCTTTCATTAGGCGCCCAGAGAGGTAAAGGTGGGCAGAGTTGGGAAATAATGTTGAATATTTAATGGTAAACAGCGTCTGTGTGCTTTGCTAATGTACCCACATGAACTGAGGGTCAGGCGGAGTTCTGCTGATGTTTCATTACACATATTTAGTATTCATAACCATTTCATGACTTTGGCCTCTAACTGCTGACTCATTACATAACAGTGCTGGATGTGAGTTCTGCCGCGCTTTATCTGCTTCTGGTTTTATTCTGCCCTTACCGAACACGGATGAGCGGGGCCTTGTGTAACCTCTGTTTGCAGATGAAGTCTTACTGTTGATTGTGCCGTGCTGTGACATAACAGGAGGTGTGATGTTGGTGACGCGCTCAGAGGAGGCACAAAGCACAGAGCTCAAGCACAGAGGGACAAATTAAAGGGACAGTGTTCAGGTTAAAACATGTGAGAGAGAACTGAAAATACTCCACAGTGAATGGAATCGTGGTTCGGTTTTATGCATGAATCCAAATATTAAGCATTAAAATAGTGATAAAGTAGAGAGAAAAATAATCATATAACCCCATAGACCAGGGATGTCCAACACATTTTCACCAAGGGCCACATCAGCAAAATGGCTGCCTTTAAAGGGCCAGATGTAAAATAAATCCAACAACTTTTTTAACTTGTTAATTAACTCTTTCTGTATTTACAAGTTACAAATATTGCACATGCATTTGTCCAGATGTAAAAATATGGCTGTGTAACTCTGTATCTCCTGAAAAAAATGACATTTTAAGACCGTCATACCATTTAATTTCCCTGTGGAGGGCCACATAAAATGATGCAGAGGGCCAGATTTGACCCGTGGGCCTTGGGTTTGACACATGTGCCACAGACTGATGAAAATATGTTAACTATTGGCTGCTTGTTAAATTCTGTTTGTGGGTACTTAAATTTTGAGGGTGGTTGAGGGCTTTGTTTCTATCCTACAGAGTGACACACCTTTGTAGCAAAATCCAAAAAATATTTTCAAAAACAAATAAGTGTAACCCTTTCTGCGTAACTCTTTTAATTGTGAGACATTTGAACCTGCCCTGTGACCTCTCCTGCCCCCGCTGGACACTCACTACAAATCTGACAAAAAACTGTATAAATGTCTTATGTCAAATATGTCTCTAGTGCTAGTTTAATGATTATGTAACTGCCCCGTCGTAAAGAACAGCTTTTTAACAGTTACATGTATTTTGTATTTTATTTTGTATTTTCAAGCTGTCACGCTGCAGGACATCAAACTGGCAACGCTCAAAAATTTTCAGAAAAGTTGAATTTTACAAAAATAAGAATAGGATCATTATTTCTTTTGACTTGTAGCTTAACCCTTTAACCCCAGAGCGCCCCCCGGTGCATAAATGAGCTCATGAACAGATGAACTCCTGTTTTTTTAAAATATGTGATTTTTCATGTCACACTGCAGGACACTGATGAAACTGCTCATGTCTTTTACAGGTTTAAAGTAGAGATAAAGGTGTAGTTTTATTGAATAATGTAAACACGCTTCTCTTTAGACCAATATCTTTATGAACTGAGTCTGACACAAGAGAGGAAGAGTATTACAAACACAGTGCAAGACATTTTAGTGTTTTTTGCTAAAATTCAAAGAAATTAAACACGGCTTCATTCTAAAACTATATGTATTACAGAATTCATATTTGTGCACAGTTGAGTTGAATTTTAGAGGAAACATTTGACTTAGAAACTCATTTAAAGTGATAATGCTGAAAATGGGCATCATGCCAAGTACCCATTTATCTTGATAAATAAGTTTTATTACAGCACTTTGCAATATTTGGAGCCAATGCAAACCCTGAAAATGTTTACCTTAGGGTGCCATTATTTACACTTACACCACATGGACACAAAGAAGGTTAAAGTTAAACCTGGATTTCATTCTTTCATTCTGCATTTGAATCATCCCTCAATCCCACTGGGTCATATCAGGAGCATTGAAGACAAATACAGGCAAGGATCTGCTCATTAAGTCTCCTCACCTTGGTCAGTTCAGATGTGGTCACATGTCACGTGTCTGCATTATGTGTTACATTAGAAAAGAGGAAGGTGCTAAAGAGGAGCTGCCGTCACGAGCTGTAATAAATGCTGACCTTGGCTCGTGATGCTGAAGCGGCGCCATGGCAACGGCTGCTATGACTCCTGGACCTCATGGAGTGGTCACGATTTATGCCCTTCACGAGCCTGTTCTAATACGTCCCAGTGTTGCAATATTTTATAATAACACCAGTTTGTCCACTAATTTATCATCTTTTGATACTGCTTTGTGGGGTCAACTGTATACTGCTGATAGAAAGTACACCTGGACTATTAGCACACATCGACTTAGTCCAAGTCGCTCCACTGTTGGGCTGGACTGACAGAAGTGAAGTTGCCAATCTGCTCTATCAGCTCAGGAATAGGTCAATTTTACATTTACATCTCCATTGATTTAAGCATGCATAAATAATCATCATTTATCTACTTACCGAGACCACACCTGTTAGAAATTTCAAATATAATGGAAAATATTAGATTTTATTTTCATTTCTGTATATCATTCCCACATTTAGTTTGGTGCATTTCGTCAAACAATCAAATCCAGGTTGGTGTCTTTGAGCGCCACTGTCAGATGCGTCCCTGTCATCACACAGAGCCAGCGCTAAAGAGAAGAGCCCCATGGAGAGCGTACAGGGGTGTCACCGGTGCCGCACAGAACACTCAGACACGACGTCCCCTTGATTGATAAGCCAGCGCTAACGTAGACGGCTATGCTAACACATACGAGGGGACATCAGATGTCCGTGACAGCAGCCTCACAAAGCGCTGTCATCCATCAGTCGGCGCTGGCCCTCGTGTGATCCTGTCTCTATAAACATTGCATCAGTCTTGTCCTGTGAAGTCCTGCCGTGCTCAGAGGACGTGGTCATTCATGAAACCTCCCGTCTGAACTGTTCAGCACAAACGACCTTGTCCTTTTGAAGTCTACAGTGCAACTTTAATGCACTTTCTTTCTTTTCATTTCTTTTTCTTCAGCTGAAAGATTAGTGGTACTCTGAGCCGTCAGCACAAGAACCGCACAGAACTATTTACCATGGCAACAATCTCGTTTTTTTTTTCTCGTTTTTTATTTTGTACATTCATTGCATTCATTTAATTTATATCTCTTTCCTGTGTGATTTAAAGGTACGCCGTGCAACTTTCCCAGTGGGCTTTTATGTTTTTTTTTGCTCTGCCTGAAATGTGTGGTATTAAATGGCCATATTATGCTATTCCACCTTGTGATGTCATCATGTGGTAATACAGGAAGTGCTCCACTGTGTTTTTAAACTCCACGCACCTTCACTAGAATCATTTGGATCATTTCACCTCTGGAATTGCCAATCTCTACAGAACAAAACTAAAAAGGTAGATGTTAACTTGAAAACTACCACTTCATGACATCACGAGGTGGAACGGAGAATTTTGAGCTTCGGAGACATAGACAGACTAATAACATGTGCGAATGAAACAAAACACAACTCCAGGTCTGTTTTTGATGACGTAACAACATTATAACTCGCCTTAAAGCTACCAAGAGTCAATTTTGCGTAATATAGGACCTTTAAGCTCGTCTAACATACATTTACTCAATTTTGCGTGGTTTTATTGCTGAAAAATACCCTTAAACGAACAAATTCTTGCAGCGTGTGGGGTCATCTCTCCACGAACATGGCTTCAAACTTGAACAATTTGAAGCCATACTGTAGAACATCGCAGCGAAAAGCAATAACATCTCCATGGAGACGAGCAGGTGGCGAACACTCGACCAAAGAAGTTGCAATAATTACATATCTTAACCTCGCCCTGGCATTTAATACTAGCTAGACAGGATATCTCACCGTTTTATTGCTCTTTTCCCATGTATCGTGTTGACTTTTTATGTGAAGCGCTTTGGGCAGCTCAAGTTGTGCTACATAAATAAAACTGAATTGAAAAGAAAACTAATCTTTCACACTGTCAAAACTCTAAAATATGACTTTACTGTTACTGTGTCATTCTCCATTACCCACTCCTCTCATATTCCCCCCCTGCTCCGCCGAGTAATAGCCCACTTCCTTCACAATGGACCGCAAACGTTCTGCCGTGTCCCTCTGCGCCATTAGGGGGAGCTCTTCCATTCACATTAAGCACAATGCAAAGAGCAGATAGTGCCAGAGGACAGGGACACGGCGATGTGCTCCTCTCTCAGACCAGCGGAACAATGGCATTTCAGCTGTGCGGCGATGATGAACGACGATGGAGTAACACGTTAAAGGAATTACAAACCGCTGCACTCAATCTGGCTCATCGTCTCCGAGCCCCTGAGTGTGAACGCGACCAAAGAACCCAAAGAAATTATACTCGGGGGGGCAAAAAATATAAGAGTGATGTTTTCCTGAAGGAGCTACTCAGGCTGAAGAGGCAGCAATGGAGTTCAAAGATAACTAAAGCCAAAATCGTTGCAGAGAGATTAGGGTATGGCGGTGGTTCTATTGATAAACGCCAACTCGGATATCGATAATGGTATTGATTTAGTGATCGCGTCCTGTTGTGTCTTCATTGGCCACCAAGCGTGAAAGAGCTTGATTAATGTGTAATCCAGCTGCCTCTTTGACCTTAACTATTGGCCGCGGGGTCGTAAGAGAGTCGGCTTCAAACGCTCTGGGTTGATCGTAGGAGTGGGTTAGGTCCCTCGGTTGACTAGAGCTGTCCGCTTTACAGCCATAACATAAAACAATGAATAAATATGTATTTGTGGAAGTGATTTGTGGATGGATGACGCTTTGTGGAAGTGGCTCATGTCTAACCCCTCTTCAGGCGTTGGTGTTGCAAAGTTCATGATTTCTATTTGATCGTAAAAAATACAGGTTTCGAAGAGTTGGGTGACGACCTGAAATAAGAATTGGTTCATATGTGATGAACCAGTAATAAAATATAGTAATTAATGATGTATACTGACATAAACATCATTCATGTTCAAGTCATTCAATTAGCTTCTTATTATTGGCCTATTATACAAAATGGACTTTTCAGAGCTTTTAACCGTGCTATAGTTGTTTCCCTTCATCCAAAGTTGTGTTTTTGAAGTGATTTGTGCACGTTCGAGCAATCTTTAATCGTGTATTTTAAAGACATCTGTGTAATCCCTCAGTCATCCAGGTCTGATCCATAGCAAAAGAGATTTAAACTTCGTCTTTTGTTATTTTCAAGAAGCCATTTTGCCACTAAACCCCCGTTTTCACCTTCACCGGCACATGCCCACTGTGACGTTCTCCACTTTTGTTTTCTGAATCTGTGATACACATAGGATTCAGCAGCGTCACGTAGGCATTTTGGTACAGCTCCCAATGGGCACTGCAGTTTTCCAACAAGAAAGTCAGCAAACTTATTTCTTTTAAGTCGTTTTAGATGAATATTGCAATGTAAAATGTGCAAATTATAACATCCATCCACGGGTGTTCATAGATTATAACTACAGAGCAAAGACAAGCAGAATCTGACTGATTTAAGCTTTATCTTGAAGAGATAATAAAAAAATAAAATAAACTCAAATTGAAAAAAAAAAAAGCCCAGAATACTATTTATTTTATTTTGTTTTGTTTTTGTATTTTATTTTATTTTTTTATTTTGTAATATATATTTTTTTTATTTTATTTTGGGTTTTTTTTTTTTTTTTTTGTTTTTGTGTTTTTTTTTTTTTTTTTTTTTAAACTGTATACCCAGTGTAGAGTCAGACAATATTCATCTATATTGTTCCTCAAAATGTTGAAAATAGATGAATAAAAAATACAGGGATATTGTAGTGAGTAATCTGATTTCATTTATTTTTTTTTTTTAACCTTTTTTTTTTAGCTCTAAAACCTGACTTGAAATGCTATTTTGCGACGCTCTCACTGTACCCGTTCTCCTTTTTGTGAATGAAATGACTGTATCCCCCGGCGACGCTCCCTCTCTCTCTCACACCTCCTCTTATACCGGTTATATTTGCAGCCGCATCCTGTGACAATGGCTTCACCTCCATTTTACCGTCTTCCCTGTATCTCAATCCCCCTTTTTCATTGTCCACCCTCCCTCTCCTCCTCTCCTCCTCTCCTTCACCCATGCAACGTTACTCATACTCCTCTGCCTCTGTCCTCCTCACAAAACCAGATAATCAGCATGTCTCTCTCTTTTTCTGTCTTGCAGGGTACATCTGATCCTCAATGCATGGTCTGGGACTATGGCAACCCGTAAGTTATTTTTTTCCCCGACTCGGTTACTCTGCATGAGACTGCATAATGGCTTGTGTTTGATGTTTATCTCATCAGCGGCCGTTGCCCACTCCGATTCTCCTATTAATGAACTGAGCGCGGCCTAATGAAGTTGACTGTGACCATGTTAATTAAATTACTCAATGAGGAACATTATCTCTGTTTTCCTAAGAGTATTTACTTAGTGACACGCCGCTAAAGCTTATTTCGCTCAAACTTTCAAACTCTAATTTGTCGTGAGATTTAAATAGTTCAGGGGCTGGTGGCATTTAGTTAAATTTAGCCCTACTCCCATTAGTGACCCAAAGCACCATGTTTTTATAGGTCACTGCCTCTTTAGCATTGGAGTGTCTGTAATGTAAAATGTCTAGCCAAGTGAATAATGCAACCAGCACAACTGATCATGCCGTCTCCATTAACCCACATACAAACCAGAGCGCAGTATGCTGTGGGGGTCTGGGGGTAAGCGCCCGGGCGTGCACTTGTTACTTGTTGTTGCTATTTTGCGGTTATATTTTTAAGTTTTCTTCTGATAAACCAGTGGATTTGTATAGTATTATCCAGCAGCTTTATTCATCTTACTGTGGAAGTTGCCGTGGATCGCCATCGTCGTTCGGGTTGTATTGTTTTGCATGGAGCTGCTGATCTTGACAGTGAATAAGTTCTATACGGACTAAAGAGCCGTTTTAAAGCCTCCAGAGAATCGGTGCTGTGTTGGTTTCTTAGTCACATAAACACAGAACGTTTTAGACAAATTAACAGACTTTGTATCAGATTTTAGCAGCAAAATGTTTCGCAAATTCTCCTTTGAAATGAATTTTTTCTGTAGTTTAGTAGGATTTAGTGTGAAAAGGGGCAGGGCGATACTCAACAATACAATGACTGAGTTGGAAAAAAATCTTTAAACAAAAATAGGTTTAGTAGCATTATAAACTGTCTGTGTTTATTAGTATTTCAGGGTAGGGCAGGTCAGGTAGAACCTAGAAGCCTTTTAAAAGCTTAGATTATGGATGTTTTGACCTGGTTTATTGTCCTTACACACTGTCTGGCCAAAAAAAAAGTCACCACCTGGATTTAACTAAGCAAATAGGTCTGAGCCTCCTCCAGTTGGTCGGGTCTAGGTTCAGCTACAGTCTGTGCTCAAAGAATGAGGTCAGCTGACACCTGAATATACTGAACGACCAGGTTATTCCATCAGTGGATTTTTGAAAGACCTGCTGTATAAATATCTTGGGTTTTGACTTGACGAAAATGCATCTTTAAAAAAAAACAGATCTCAGAGTTGTCTATCAGTTTGAAATCAATTTTTTTTGTTTTAATACAGAAACAAATCTTGTATCCCAGTAATTTACAGAAAAGAAATTGTTCAGCCAACCTTCCTCTCCGTGCTGGATTAGGGGGATGTGGTGTTACACGCAGACTTCAGCCTCTGCTTTGAAACTTTCAGATCCACTATTTCACTTTGCCCTTCGTTTTATTACAGGTGATGAATTTAAAACCCATCACTGTGTTCTCTGGGAAAAGTGGGTTGGTCCTCGCTGTCTGTTAGACGAGAGCAACACTGTATAAAATGTATTTATAAGGGGCTACTGCATAGACTGTCGGAGTACCTCACATGACTGTATAGGGCTGTATGGGGAAGGGCGCTTTTGGTGTTTTGCTTCACGAAAATGGAAATACGCTTCAAGATCAAGCAAAACTGGAAACTTTGGTGCCACAATCGCACTTTAATAATCTGATAATGAACCTTTATACACACACCCGCTCCTGTTTTTAATGTTTTATATGGACTTATATACTTATTTGTTTTGTTTGTCTTTGTTCGTTTTGTATTTTTTTTAACAGGGCGCCCATGAAAAAGAGGGTTTGGCTGCTCTCATTGGGTTCCCCTGTATAAATAAAGATAAAGGAATAAAAACAAAAAGTGGCATTATGCTTGTCAATGTTTTCTCCATCAGCGCAAATGAGCTCAAGCTAAGTTTTTTTCATTATAGCATCAGAAAAATGACTTAAACTTAGGCTTAGACAATCACTATTGATCCACAAGGGACGTGACTTTGTAGTGGGTTTATTCAAAGGTGCGCTTGTTCTCAGCTGAAAGAACTTCCAGCCTGAAGATGGTAAATAAAGAAACCGAGACCAGATCCGCACTGCAGTTCTTTGGAGCTCCCAGTTTTGTATTATTTTAATAGCACCACAATGTGACTTTTCAGGGTCAAGCCCTTCTTCAGTCTGAAGAACGTCACATTGTGCTAAGATATCTGTGTGACCCCTCAGTCGTCCAGGTCTGATTCAAAGCAAAAGAAAAATATAAAATGTCAATAGGACAAAACGTTGAAGGAGTGAAGATGTTGCGCCGCTTCTCGGTTCTGGTCAGATTATTGTTGGACACCACCTTAAAGCTGTTATGGAAGTTTAAGTATATCCTATGTCTTTAAATGCATTCGATCTGTGTCAGTCAGACCCAGACCAGACATTAATGTGTTAGGCTCTGTCTCCCTCCCACAGGAAACTCTGTAAAAGTTCATTATCTCATAGGTGTGAAAGAAAAGTCTCTCTGCTTTGAAACGTATGTAGCTTTGTCTTTCTGGTATAAATACTCAGAGCTCAGAGGCTCAAGGGAGACTCAGGACCAGGGGGAGAGATGCTCTAGGAGAAAGACTCAGAGAGACTTGGGACGCAGGGAGGCGACCAGTCTGTGTCCAGGGCAGGTCTGGGCCTCATCAGGCTTTTTTCATTTAGAATAGTAATATTTCCACAACATATCTATCTGAAGGGAGGACACTGAGCTGTCAGCTACACTGAAACTAAAAACACCTATTGTTTACACCACATATGTCGGTCTAGCCCACGATATAATTATATTTGGCCCGTGAGATCATATAAAATGTGCATTAGAGCTGGCCTGCTGGTATATAGCGCATGCACCACTAATACAACAGATCCCAGAATGCTTTGCTCGTACGCTGCAGTCGAGACGGGGCCCCTCCTGTTCTGTTGACACACTCATTAGCGACCAAGCTACTGGTCACTTCAGCCAAATTAACTGCTACAGAGAGAGACATAATTTATTTTATTTAAATCAGAAATGAATACTACAGATGTGTCTTATTTCAAATTTAATTTCTCTCTGTTTGTAATATCAAGCTTGAGTTGTTCCAGATTTTGTGTTTAAGCAAAACTAAAGTTTGTTTCCATATGAAAAGGTGAAACGTTACATGTCAGGTGCAGCCAATTTTTCAATAAATATTGAGTTTGGCCTGTGAATTTGTCTTAGTTTTTAAATTTTGGGCCCCCAATGTGAATCTGAACTCGACACCCCTGGTTTACAGTGTCTTTTTATAGGTCAGGTCTATTGTGCTCTCCTAAGTGAAGGACTAAAGTAGGACTCAGGCACAGTGCTCACTTAGTGCAGCTCATTAGACCGAGCCAACAAACAGGTGCGTTCGTTTCAGTGTAGTTAGCTCCTCCCTTCAGACAGATATAAGACAGTGTTCAGCAATAATCTGACGTTTTGTCCAGTTGACAGATTTTACATGTTTCTTTTGTCACATTGTGCTAGTAAAATAATACAAAACTGTGAGCTTCAAAGATCTGCACTGCGGGTTCTGTTTGTTCTTTTCTTCAATTTTTGTCTTTGCACCCAGCACGTAGTCACAACTTTTATCACATGTGCAGGTCTCTATCTGCAAATGAACCAACCAATCCCTCACAAACTGTTTAAAACATGAATCTTATAAGACCTAATATGTCACAATGTACACAGCCTGCAACTCTGGGAAGGAGGAAGTTATCAACCCGCTCTCATCAAGGTGGGGAAGGACACCAAGCTAAACAAAGTCAATTAACTAGCTGGCAGATTACAGCTGCAATCAAATTAAAGTTTCACACATTATGAGGGCACAGTGCCAAACACAATATAAAGTGTCAAAGAGGCTGGAGAGTCTATCAGCTCAAAAGGAGGTGGAGGGCGTCCAAGTGGATGAAGTACTCAGTGTTGTTACTTAAGTAAAAGTGCAGATACAGAGGTAAAAAGTTACTCAAGTAAAAGTATCACATGAAAAAAAATCAACTGTAGTAGATTAAAAATTAGACCTATTTTGGTAGCAAAAATAGCAGCAATACAAATCCATTTCTTAACTTTTCTCATGAATTTTGTGTATTTATTTTTATTTGCTCAAAGTCAAAGCTCGAACTCGAAAACTTAAGTCAAAACGAACAAAATAACCCCTCAAGTCATACAAAAAGTCCTTTTTTAAAACATTTCAGTCCTGTTCAAAAATCTCAGTGGATTCTTGTATTTAGAATTTAGAATGAAATTTAAAATAACTTTGAATTGTGGTAGAATTTATTTTTGCCTTTGCCACATCAGTTTGCCTTTTTTTTTTTTTTTTTTTTTTTCATATTTGTCCTTGTCAAAACCTGCGCAGGTGTGAAGAATCAGAAAGTATCTGTTTACATGACATTTGAAAAGTGAGATAACTTCAGAAACCAGACAATGCAGTTTAAACAAAGCCAGTGTCGCATCATTTTGAACAAATCTGCCCCGTGAATGTCTGAATCTTTGGCCATTGGTCTGCTAATGTAAAAATATTTAGGATTTTATTTTATTCTTTTACTGTTAATGGGATCTGAAGTTTATCCCCTGGGCTGGACATGTTAGTTTAGCATATGTTTTCTAATTATCAAACCCCATCACCAGCAGCTTCCATCAATCAGAAATGCTAACAGCAATGTATGATGCAAGCTTTACAGTACTCTATTAATTAGCATGCAGAGACGACTCATGGGGTCCATTAGCTGTTTGGAGCTTTTGGTAAATACCCCAAAGTCATCACCATTTGGGCTCACAGATGCTGCTAGTAAAAGGTGTTCTGAAACCTAGCCAACCAAGTTTTTTTCAATTTTATTATTACTGCACATGTATTAAAATCCAAAATGCAAATTTGGCTGCCCATAAAACACTTTTATATAGCCTACACCATGCGTAGATAAAATGAGCTGGAAACACTTCATAAAACTACACTTTTAATGGCCTTAATAAAACATGAACAATAGCTTAAAGTGGAACTAAACACAAAATCTACTATGTTCTGTGTTTTAATAGTTTCGTACACTGTTTCTTGTCCTTTTTGGCAGTTTTAGTGCAATCTAGGTACATTTGCAGCCTTCTGTTCAAAATCTGGGTGTGCTGTCTCCAGTGGCTGCTGCAATGTCAAGCACTATGTGACATCACGCAGGACTTGGCTGCAGGGGCGGACGTAGAAGCGTTGATAACTGTTGGACCAATCACACTGTTCCTTATACTCCCAGGCCCCGCCCCTCTTACACTGTATCTGATTTTTACTGTCTTCTAAACGTGAAAACCACAACTAGTTTCTTTTTAAACAGTTTGCAGAGGTCTAAATATGACGATTATTCCTCACTTACCTTAAGGACTTTCAGAGGCCAGATTGGCTGACAACAACTAGCATGCTAACAATGCATTTCTTGATTCTCTGAGGTTTAAGTGGTTTGTAATTAGATGCAAACAGCACACAGCCGTCTCATTTCTATCTGAGAAATTGCTTATACAATATATCTATACAAAAAAATGTGGTAAAAAAAAAAAAAAACATTAAATCCCAACCTTTACTTTTCAATTAAGTTGTTCTAAGACTGAATCATTTTTAATATGTGTGACAGTAGCTCAGACAGTAGAGTGTTTGTCCATGATATGATGATTGTTGATTCAAATTCTGCTCTCAACATAAACTTCTTTGGATGAGTGTTCAGATCCACTTTCCCACAGGTTGGCGGTGCGATTCCAGCTTCCACAGATGAATGAAAGAACTCTTTGCTCACGGTTTATTAAGGTGTAGTTATTTCACAGTGGTACCAAAGAGCGGCTGATGTTTGCGTGTTCTTGCGAGCGTTCAGCATGACTGTGGAGGCTCTGTGGAGTTGGACAGAGGAGCGCTCGATGTGTGCCGAGAACATGTGGTACAACGCAGCCGTTTGTTTGCTGACGGATATCACTTCTGTCTGCGTGTGTCTCTTTGATGGAGCTACAGGCTTTGAGGGGGAGCGGGAGGTGCAGAATGTATATATAGCCCTTATGAAGGCAGGGTAAACACAGCTGATCCCCGGCACCAAGAGTAAATAAGTTCAGGCCGGAGATAAGAAGATAACTTTCATCATAGCAATACCAACACCACAGTCCTGATACACACTCCCCCTATGTAGGTCTGAAGTGATCGCCTGGTGAGTGGAGCTGGTCTCTGCTGCATCAGGTTGGTAGATAACTCGTAGGGTCTTTTGAAGAAAGGTCAGTAATGGGCAAAATAAAGATAAAGATCCAAAATACCATGTGGACTGCAAAACGAGGTATAAGCCAGTGCTCTTAGGGAGTTGTGTTTGAGCATGGATGTTGTACTGCACATATATTTAGTTTGTTATAGGGTTTTTGTTATTAGTTTTTCCTGAAAAATGACTGAATAAAGTAATTAATGAAGACTAAAATGTATTAATGAACATTTGTGCATGTATCATAGATTTTGTTTAGCTAAAGTTAATATTCAGTTTTGGAGTAAAAACACATTTACGTCAAAAGATTCCAGTTTGGGCTATATTTTGGCAAATTAACACGAAGATGTCTGTGTAATTCTTCAGTCGCCCAGGTCTGATCCACAGCAAAAGATGAAATTTAAATCTGTCAACAAAAAACTTCGACGAACAGAGGAACGTCTTCTCTCCTACAACGATTTGTCCAGTTGACAGATTAAAATTTTGTCTTTTTTTTTATAAATTAACACAAAACTAAGCGATTAAATTATTACTTTTGCATAGTAATGATAGATTTTTTAAGTAAAAATGTGACATCTATTGCTTACAGCTGAAGTTGAAGTTGAGGATGAAGGTTGAAGAGGATTCACTTAGAAAAAAAAGAAGCTGTTGAGAATATTTGAAGAGTTCATTTGCAAAAACAGATAAGTGCCATTTGAAAAAGTCATAAGAGGCTTGTAGTTTACTCTATATTCTGTACCCTGCTTGATCAAATGCACTAAACATTGGTAATATCTCTAGTATAAACAACTTTTCTGCAATTTTTCAAAAGCGGAGTTGTCTGGTTTGGCTGCTGAACTCTTTATTTCTGCGTGTCCATGTCTGGGTTGCTCTGTACATCCTGGTGAAGGTCAGATCTGTGAGTTCTCCGGTAGAATCGTGCTGCTCTGTCCCGTTCAGTGGATTGACAGACTGTGGTTATTTTAATGCATTAACAGTTCTGTAGTCTGACGCTTTATAAGACGGTCAGTCACAGCAGATTTCTTTCTTCGTGAGGCAAATTGATTTTAAAATTCTGTCAAAAATAAATCTGTCTCTTTGATGGACACGTGTGATTAGTCGTGTTGACATCTGCAGCTTCAGTGTTTGCAGAAAATATTGAACACTTACATATCGAACATTATTAATACAATCCGACATTTAAAACAAGCCATTGACACTTAGCTAAAGGGGCTATACTCGATTTATAGTGTTTTTTTTTGGATTCTCTGAGGTTAAAATGATTTGTAATTAGATGCAAACAGCACACAGTGGTCTCCAAGTCTGTCTCTATGTCTATCTTAAGAGTTACTTATACAAAATATCTGTTAAACTAATTTCTATCTAATTAAGTACCATTTGTTTTACCCCCGTGCAGCTGTATGGTAAAAGCAGCTCTTAAAGCCAAAATAAGACCACTGTGTGCTGTCTGCAAGCAAGAACTGCGCTGTTAGCATGCTATTTGTTATTAGTATTCCTGTGAAACGCTCTTATAAAGTCTGAATCACAGGGAATAACTAGCTTGTGATAATGTGTTAGGAAAGTGAGGGATAAGTGAGTGACTAGACCCAAGAGCTCAGTGTACTACAATGGCCCATAGAGTGTTGTGATGTCATCTGTCGACATTTTTTTAAAGGCTATAAAATCAGGTAGTCCTCATAGACTGTATATACACTGCTTTGCCAAAAAAAAATATTAGCGTGTGTGACCTTTTTTGTTTTTTTTTTTTTAGGGGTGACTTTTTTTTGGCCAGGCAGTGTATAAATCAACATAGCTAACCTGCTAGCTGCCACTTTCCAAATAGGAAGTGAGCATGGGCGCACTTCTGGCTCCATCAACCCATCAACAAACGAATCGACATTAGCAACAGGTTTGATTGACAGCGTTGCTAAGTGCCTGCTCCCTGCTAAACCAGCGGTACAGGCGGCAAGGGGCATTACCTTTAACAGCTTCACTTTGGATTGGCTCTTTGGTTGCTATGATACTTGCGGTCAGAATTCCTAATATGCAACTCGGCTCCAAGTTGGCCCCTATAACTGCTCTAGCCTCGATGAGCGTCAACAATCATTTTTCCTGCTCTTCCTTTCACCGTCAACTCAATCACGGTAATTCATTTAGTTTTGCTGGTAGACTTGTGGTTTGTTGAATGTTCTTGGTGGGTTTTTCTTCCACATAGGTTTGTACCGTTAAAATAAGAGCAGAATTAGTAAGAACAGGGAGCATATTTTCCATTAGCAGAGACACACTTGCATTGTGTATGGACAGAGGATTAGCAAAGCACACATTATAATTCCCATTGTCATTGTCATCCCACTGAACTGTTTGCTATTTAGAAACCTGCAAGTAAGCACTCTAGCTCTTTCTGCGTCAGAGTTTTAATTCGGCGCGGGCTACGTGGGCCAGCAGTGTGCAGCGCTCACAGTTCATCTCGGTATTTATGTGTGAGTGTTTATTTATTTATTTAGCCCCTAACAGGCCCATATGCCGACGCCATCTGCCCGCCCAAAACGCAGCACTCTACCATGGCTTCGTGATTTCCCCCATGTGCCAGTCTTCCGCAAACCCAGCCCAACCTGTTCTCCTCTGCCCCACTGGTGGTGTGTAGGCTCTGGCTTGTGTTTAACATGATTTGAAATTTGTAGCATTTTGTCGATGGAAGATTGAAAGGTTCTATGGCAGCTGACAGAAGCGAAGATATGTCATGCCATGGTCTAAACGACTTAGTTCAAATGGTTCACATACAGGTAACAGTTTGGAATAGGTGGAAATTGAGGGTTAAGACCATAGACTGTATGAACAAGTGGGCTAAAGGAGTGTGACGTCACCCATAGCGTTCGGGCCCCAGTCAAATCACCAAGGCTAACAGTTATAGGAGGGAATTTGGAGCCAAGTTCCATATTTGGAATTTACGAGTATCATAGCAACCAAGGAGCCAATCCAGAGCGAGGCTGTTGAAGATAACGCCCATTCCCCCCCACACGCTGGTTTAGCAGGGAACAGGCGCTTAGCAACGCTGTCAATCAAAGTTGTTGCTAAGACTAGCCGGAGCAACTTCAGAGAGAGAAGGCCCCTGATTTGTCTGTTATTAATGATCATATCTTGATTCATGGACATAATCACAAAATAAAAACCCCAGGATCATGTAGATTGGGTTAATATGAACATTTTACGACTGAAATGACGAGTCTGACAGCAGCAGCTACCGAGAGAGGGGTGGCCACAGTTTGTCAATACAAAGTGAATTGTAGCCAGAGTCAGTGGAACACGGTAGCTAGCAGGTTAGCTATGTCCATTTGTATATACAGTCTATGGTTAAGACGTTCAGGTTATCATTAGCAGTACAACTTTGCCGCTTTAATGGTAATAAAAAGTAAAAATCCTACATATTTTGGCAGCACTAATATAATAATAAGTGCTTCACAACAAAGTAAAAAACACAATACTCACCCAAACGTTAAAGTGCAAAACATAGGAATACAAAGAAAAGACGCACACACAAAAAGTTCTGATGATAAAAATTAGTTTTCAGAAGTGATTTCAGAGTTTATACTGTTGGTGTAAGCCTTATCTCCTCAGGCAGGTCATTCCAAAGCTGAGGCGCCCGGACCAAGAAAGCTCCATAAACCTCCATCCTTTTAACCCCCTGCGAAGGTTTGTAGGGTTAAAAGTCGGAATAGATAAGCAACACTCCATTTACATTGTGCATTTGATTTTCAGACATGGTAGGAACTGCATTACTCACAAGTTTTTAGCTTCACAAGTGAACCTCTTTCATACTATCTGCAGTTGAATGCCTCTCCTCGTCTGCTCCTTTGTAATCGTGTAATCGTACTGTGCCGTTACATACAGCAGCATCCAAGGACACACGGGTCCTTCAGATGTGTTACTGGGATCTGGGATTTTCAAACCACAACAACTCATTTATAGTTCTCGGATTTACCTGCATTAAAATATCTGTTTAGATTGGATTAGGCCAGTGATCCAGTTTTTCTGACGTTCATGTAAATACAGTGACTGATGTGAGTTGTCCTAGTGCATTGCCATGTGTATAGTGTCTCTAAAGGAGGCTGTGGGTTAAATTAATCTCTGTCAAAATCTCTGAGTTGGCATTTTTTCCAATGCTTCCCATTATTTCTCTGGTGTTGTCCCTCTATCCTAAGTTGTAAATATGAACTGGTAAATAATTATGGAGAATAAATGTGAAATAAATGTCTGCCCTGAGACCAACTGGCTATTGTCCAGGGTATACCTCCACTGAGAACCTTTGTAGCTTGGAAAGACTCCAGAAAATACATGAATAATACATTGGAAATGTACATCTGGCTTTCCATTGGAATATAATTTCTGACCTTACATTTGGTGCTTATTAAATCTTAAACTGCAAAACATACCTATCGCCACTGGCATTTTAAAGGTTAAAATCAAGTTCATTACAAACAAAACAGAACCAGTATAAAGTATTAACATTCACTGCTGAATGTACCTGCCTTGTTCAATCTATATTAACTTCTTCTTACAACTGTATTCATGAATTGCTCATAGCATGCACACTGAAATATATATCACTGTTATTCAAACGGCCTGAAACGCTCGACCTATAATCCCTCTCCGCCTAGAAAAGTGCATATAGGCTAGCCTGCAGTCAATTGTAATATACACTGTAGATAGATTCATGGCACTAAGCCCATGAGAGGTGGAAGGTCAGCTAATCCTATTTCTAATCCCCAATGGTCTTCAGCGCGATCTGGGATCAGTGGTGAAAAAAACACACTACTAACCCAGTCACAATAATGGCCTATGCATGGAGCGGTTTCTCAGAGGGCCTTAATCGTGGTGTGGTTCCAGGAGATGGTTAAACTGTATAGAGATTGCACATCTAATTTATTTTAATAGATTGTTTTCTCAGACCAAGGTTTAGCTTCTTTTGATACCTGACAGTTTGGACTGCTCAATAGCGCAGTGGTCACGTGATGTTGCTGACACGTGTCCCATCTGTTGATTTAAACATGTTTTGGGACTGTTTTCCTACCGGTGGAGGCGGGATGACAGCGCCATCTGTAGTCTGGAGGATCTGGAGGATCTGCAGGATCACGTGACCACTCTGAGGAAGAGCGCTAGTGACCTATCGAAATTCTCAGACTAAATCTTGGTCTGGGAAATAAAAATAAATTAACGGAAGTCTAGATGAACCTTGTTGGACTATTGCACATCTAATAATAATAATAATGATATGGAAAAAGGCAAAAAAAAATTGAAATAAAGGCGTTGTTATCAAGTGGCGTAACAAAGTGGTAACGTAGTAAAATGCTAATGTTGCAGGAATTTTCCCAAAATTCACATTACACATGAATTAAAGAGGTAAAAATCATACTAATAATACAATTCCAAGCATTTTACCAGACTACAATGACTGATAAAACATAATGAAAAAATATTAAAATGCATATCTCACATGATTTTAAGGTTGCCATACTAATTCAAAAGGCAGAATTAAAAAAAAAAAATAAAAAATAAAAAAAATAAAAAGTTCTGTATAAGAACAGTTGTGATTATAGACACTCATCTTTACAGCTGTCTACAAAATCGATTCTGTTCCAAGACAGTGTAATCCCTCATTTGTCCAGCAGTGGTCCATAGCAGAAAAGGTTCTAAGAGTCTCATAAACGACTTAAAGGATTTCAGTCAAAACGCCTCAATTTCCAAAACCTTTTTTCTGCTCTATTGCCTGCAACATTATCCACTAGCTCGGCGTAATAATAAAATAAAAAGTAATTGTTTTATTTGTATTTATGTCTTTATTAATTTCTTCATATATGTATAGCAATACTAGCATGAACATACTTTCGATTCCACTGCTGTTGTGAGTCCAACACGCTTAAATATCTCCGGTCACAAGCTTTAACACACTCCTCTTAATAGTTTAGCCACAAGAAGGAGCAGGAGGGGGGTTGGAGGCTGATAGGGCTTGCTCCACTTTTCCATCTGACAGAGCAGAAGGGATCAAGACCATGTCAAACACTGCGTGAGCGAGGAAAGGCAGACACGGGACCGGGGACATTTACATGCACCGGTTCTGCTAAATCTGCTGAGTTTGGACTTGTACCAGCTTTTCACTTTAAGGATGCAACTGCAAGTAATGTAATGTTTAGGGATTTTAAACATCGCTGTAAAGACATGGAGGTGTTGCTTTTGAAGAGTTGCGGAGTTTGAGATGTCAAGTTAGCACTGAGTTAGCATGAAGTACATTCTACCAAGAATACCATCCAGACCAGAATGGAAGAAGGAATTTCCTGTTCTTTTTAATTTGGATTAACAGCGGGAAAAACAATCCTTTGCTACTTGGAATTGTTTACGCGTCTGTGCACCTGCAAACGGTGACAGCTGTTGGGTAAGTCAGATCCAGCGATGAATTATTTCTTTGCTTTTAAATTCGGTTGACAGCTTCAGGGGTTTTGCGTTCTTTCAATAGAAAAGTGGCATCAGTAGTAGTATCCCCTTGCTTCTTGCGGGTAAATGGAATATTGGATTATGTGACTGAGAATATGACGAAGGGACAGTACGTCTGTGATTCAAAGCCATAAGAGCTGACCTATTGACCCCAGAATGTGCTGTTAAGCCCGTGGCAACATGCTAACCACGTCACCGTTTTTAGCTTTCGATCTAATGCATTACCCCTCTCGTAGGTGTACCAATGATAACCGGATAACCTTTTTTTTTTTTATGCAAGAGCCACTTTCTGCTTCCAGGAAAGCAGCTGAGATGGCAGGTCATTTGTGCTCAGAGTTGAAAAGCTACAGCCTATCTTTGCACGCCCGGTTTGCTCAGTAGCTCACACATCAGGAAGAAAGCTAATCTGGGAAAAGCAGCTTATAAATTAGCCCAGGGCCGTGCCAGAGAACCGACTGGCCCAGAACAGGTCAGTGACAAGGCTGAACATGCAGGGAAGTAGGAACTGGAGGAGGAAGACGGCAGATTTATGGAGCGATGTTACATTAATTCTGCAAGTCGACACGTAGGATTAGAAGTTGTAGATTTGCAGTGGTGTTTCTCTTCAGGCAAGGTAGATATTTGTTGACTGTAGCTATGCGTACACACCACAAGGCAGTATTCTAGGACCTTGGCTTTTTCACAGTTTTTTATTTATTTACTTAATTTATTAACTCTCACCTTGATGTAAACTCTAGTCTTAAGAATATTCATCAGTTGTTGTTTGAGAATTACCTAAGTATACTATTGATTATGTTTTTACATGTATCTCTATGGTGGAATGTACAGGAGGTACCATGGAGACACAATGCAAAGGCAGCCAAAAAAGTTTTAAGATAGTCTGAAAACACAAAACGGATTTAAGTAGCACTTTTTCAGGAGCCTGTGATCAAAACGAGCGTTCATGGTTCTGTTTAGGTTCAGTTCGCCAACTAAATCAGCTGTTTCGGCTCAGATTATGTTAATAAAGCTCAGATTAAGGTTTGATTTGAGCAACAGAGCTGTAGACAGAGCAGTGTCTAGAGTTAGCTTCACACCCCCAGTGAATGTTGATGATACCAGCTGCAAAGTATCAATATAAAGAGCCATCGGTGTTGAAGCTCTGTTTAACGATAAGTAGCTCTAATGGTATACAGACATGCATCTTATTGGATTGTGGCCATGTTGTCTCAGTGTAGATGTTTCTGTCTTATGCTACAGAAGGGGAAACTGCTGAAAAAAGTGAATTTGTAATAAACAAGGAATACGTGATGAAACTAGCATATTAGCAACACTGATGGCTTCTACCGCCTGCCATGTTTCAAGCAATAATACTTGATTCTGCCAAGTCTGACTCAGCGACATTTGTTATTTCGTAATGGGAATGTGACAATCTCTGATCGTCCCATAAGAATCTAATTAGGGGGTATTGATACAGCAATATCGATCCTTGGTAGTGTCAGTCGATTAGCAACAGTGGCTCAGTTGGTAGAACGTTTGTCCACTGATCCGAAGGTTGGCGGTTCGAATTGTGCTCTTGACAAAAACGTAATTGGTTGAGCGGTTAGATCCACTGACTCACATGTTGGCGGCGAGATTCCAACTACCACAGATGAATGCTGTCGTTGTGTCCTTGGGCCCCCAGTGTCTACGCACATTGGTGTATCAGTGAATGGGTGAGTGGTTCCTTGATGTAAAGTGCTTTGAGTGCCTTGATGGTGGAAAAGTGCTATATAAAAGTGTGACCATTTACAATTACCATGTATAATAATCCTTACTGCACACACAAGTAAAACATTTTAGATACATTCTTCAAGAAGTGTGGTCAAAACAACACAAATACATTCGGATGTTCTCGGAAATGAGTCATGCATTTGGTTGCAAATAACTACACAAAACTGTCCCCTAAGGTTAGTATCACAGACTTTTTGGAATCTGAGTATGTATTTGCCTAAATCTCTTCAGATAAAAAAAATCTTCTTATAAATAAATGATGTCTGAGATGCCACAACATGTAGATTTGAGGCGTAAGCTCTGTCGACTCTCCACAGCCCTCTCAGTAAGCTCCAGATTATGGGCTGGCATGTTCTTCCATTTGTAACGGGCATCTTTACATCAGCTTCCATTCAGAGAGCTTACTTACTACAGGGATAAAATCTGGGTCAAATATATTTATACATATACAGACGCAGAGCCACACATGGTGCTGGGTCGGTGTTGTGTGAACGCGGGACGGTCAGTGCTGCATAATAGGCCCTATCGCGGGCTAAGTGAGTGCAGATGATTGGTGTCATGTGAAGATGCGCTTCACTGCTTTCCAGATGTATTGAGAGTAAAAGGACAAAACGCAGAGCCTGTGCTGAATGTCAATGGTGGTAGTCAGCAGAGATGCAGTCTATTGAAATGGATCCCATCAGCCCCAAGTAAATGCTCCTGCTCACTTATATTCTGAGAACCCTATACCAGCGGCATGATAATGACTCTAAACGGCTGCTCCATCACAACACAATACATTTTTTAGACGTTTCACAAAGTATGGGTTTAAAGTTCATGTTTTATATTATCACAATAAATCACTAGACATCTATATATTTCTAGCACAAATCTTATAAAGAACTGTGGATTCCAGTTAGCTAGTTTGTTAGCGACTTCACTTATGACCTCCAAGAAACTGTATGTAAGATTTTTTTTTTTAAATTCAATAAATATGACCCTACATATGAGGTGGACATGTTCAAATCAGATATACTTTTTACTGGGAAGAACGAGTTGGTAAAATGTTTGTCCATTGATCTGAAGGTTGGGGGTTCGAATCCCACTCTCAACGTAAGCGTCATTGGTTCAGTGGTCACATCCACCGACAGATAAATGCTGTTGTTGTGTCATTGGGCAAGGCACTTAACCCTCCTCGCCCCTAGTGTGTGTGAATGGGAGAGTGGTTCCTTGTACAGTTGTCCCTCACTATATCACGGTTCACCTTTCGCGGTCTTGCTGTTTGATGGATTTTTTTTGTGTGCATTGTGCTCTGCGTCCTGATTGGCTGAGGGACTGTAGACCATTGTGTTCTGCATCCTGATTGGCTGAGGGACTGTAGACCATTGTCCATCAGTCTCCTCCGTGTCTCCTGTACAGTACAGAATGTGTCAGACAAATTTACATAAATGTTGGATCGCAGTGTGACTCTGAAGTGCTGTATGTTTGCAAATTTTCTCCCCGACAAAACCCACAATGTCGATGAAACTTTCTGCACCGACAAAGGCACCGACGAAGGTTTGAGCTTTGAGAGCGTTTAAACAAGAGAGAAACGTGAGAAAATGTTCACGCCTGTGTGAGAAAAGTGTATAAAGTGTGTGGTGAGGGGTTTTACAGCCGCAAAACACATATAGTAATTGTAAAAAATAAAGCTGGCTACTTCGGATTTCGCCTGTTGTGGGTTACATTTAGAACGTGACCCCTACGATAAACGACGAACCACTATGAAACGTTGTGAGTGGCTTGAAGGTGGAAAATGTGAGCATTTACCATACCAATTGTAACGCTGATTTATTCTTAATTACTAAGACATTGAATATGATGGACATGTTATTTATGTTGGTGTTTGGTTCTCAAGACGACTGTCCAATCAGAAGCAGAATGAGCCTCATGTGACTCAATCGGGTTGCTGAAATCCAATTGCTTTTAAACTTTTCTTTCTGCTCCTGATTGTGAATCCTCACTACCTAAACCTACCTAATCACCTTCACAGGGGCTTTTTGGCACGCTAATGCTAACAATAATACAGGTCTCTGTCTCGCACTGTTTGAGTTATGTGATGCATTGAGAACCAGAACGTGTCCACTGTTATGCCAAATACTGTATTTAGAGCCCAGTCTTCTCATAAATCAGCCTTGACAGCCATGCCACCAGCTAAATTAGCCGCTAATGTAAATCGTTATCGCATCAGTGTAGAACAACACATTTTGCTGTAATAAAGGTTTCAAATGCTTAACAGTGAATATGTATTGACTGAGAGTGATGCCGCCTCTTTGTCAGGGCTCTGTATCTTTTATAGATTCAAAGCATGTTTAACCTCTTTTGTTTCGTTCTGCGGGTTACAATTGGTTTTCAAAGCGCTGGCCTTTCTGTCAACACTCACTGCCAATTTATTCTCACTGGGCACAAAAGGTCAATTTACGCCGTTGTCCGGGAAGTATTTTTCTCATTTGTCCTAACAGTTGGAACATCATTTTACAAGCAATAAGGACGGACAAGTAGCTGCCACTGTTATGTTAGAAAACCTACCTTTTTCTGTAATTTGCGTTGGGAGCAAAGCACTCAGGAAAAGTATAGCAGTTTTCAAAGTTGTTATATCAAAAGTATCGCGGCTTTGTTTAACAGGCTTATTGTCAAACTTTTGGGACATCTGTGGATTATGTCAGGTTCAAATCCTTCTGTAAAAGAAGTGTGAAGTACAGATATAATGTAGCCCACACTGTTTGTATTGTGCATGTTTTGCTGTGATAAGAGGGGAATGTAAGGCTGCAGGTCTATTCAGAGCACACGGCAAAGGTTTTAGCAAAAATAATAATATATATTTAACCCCTGTATGGAAAATCTCATACTATATGCTGGATAAGGTATATAGGGTACAATATGAGTAGTTTTATACATGTGCAAAACAGTGATCAAAGCAAAGTCTGACTCATTTAAGGAATCAGAAATAAGTTATTTCACATGTTTTAGTTTATTTTAGTGTAATTTAGTGCATTCCATATATGTGCATTCATATTGTATTCATAAAATTAACATTAAAGGACAAAAGTGCAGAATAAAACCCTTTCAGTCATATGCAGCTAAACAGAACCGTTTGAGTCTGGATTTAAACATTGTCAAAGTAGAGGTCTGTCTCACATCTTCAGGAAGAATGTTCCAGGTTTTAGCTGCAGAAAACTGAAACACTGATTCCCCATGTTTAGTCTCGATTTAGTCCTGGTTCAATCCTGGTTAAGTCGTGGTTTAGTCCTGGTTTAGTTCTGGTTTAGTTCTGGTTTAGTCCTGGTTTAACCCTGGTTCAGTCCTGGTTCAAGCCTGGTTTAGTCCTGTTTTAGTCCTGGTTCAATCCTGGTTAAGTCGTGGTTTAGTCCTGGTTTAGTTCTGGTTTAGTTCTGGTTTAGTCCTGGTTTAATCCTGGTTCAGTACTGGTTCAATCCTGGTTTAGTCCTGTTTTAGTCCTGGTTCAATCCTGGTTTAGTCCTAGTTTAGTTCTGGTTAAGTCGTGGTTTAGTCCTGGTTTAGTCCTGGTTTACTCCTGGTTTAGTCCTGGTTTACTCCTGGTTCAGTCCTGGTTCCATCCTGTTTTAGTCCTGGTTTAGTTCTGGTTTAGTCCTGGTTCAGTCCTGGTTCAGTCCTGGTTTAGTCCTGGTTTAATCCTGGTTTAGTTCTAGTTTAGTCCTGGTTTACTCCTGGTTTACTCCTGGTTTAGTCCTGGTTTAGTCCTGCTTCAGTCCTGGTTTGGTCCTTGAAGTCCTCAGAGTGTGAGATGGTTCATATAGCACTAACATATGGGAGATGTAAACAGTCATTGAAAAAAAATTTAATGAAAAACTGTGACCAAACGTTTGCCTGGTTGTGTACAGCAGCATGGCAACGTACTCGTGGTTTCATCTTATTTGAAAGTTATGAAAGTTTCAGAGTCTCATTGATCTTTGGAAAGGTCAAGCATTCAACCACAAATATAACTACGTCACTAATACTACAAAAGTACACCTACTTTACCTGGTCTTCAACAACTAGTACTACAGTAACTTCAACAATGTCAAGGTCATAGATTACGCAAAAATGACCCTTTCAGTTATGTTATAAATGTGTTGTCTCATCAAAAACACACATAGATTTGTGTTTTGTTTCATTCACACATGTTTGAGTAATCCTGCATTATTAGTTTGTCTATATCTCCAAAACTCAAAACGCTCTGTTCCACCTTGGAGATTGGAAACTCCAGGGCTGAAATGATCCAAATGATTCTAGTGAAGGTGTATGGAGTTGGATGTCTGTGATGAGGAAAAAGCATTATAAAATACATCAGAAAATAGCGTAATACAGGCCTTTCATCAGTGTTATTTTTTCTCCTTGCACGTTTCCCTCTTAAATTCTTTCCATCTTTAATTATCAGCAATCAACACACGAGCATATGCCTTATAAACAGACAGCTTTGTGTACTTTCATCACCAATTGTAAATAGAGCCTTTTCTCTGGACTGCTGCCTGCGTAATGGCATTAACACCACATCTGCCCGTCCACATCGGCGTTACCTGACAGTCTGCCGGGCCCTCAGCTCTGTGACGCGCCGCCCGGCTTTTGAAGTGTCACCGGCAGACGTTCACGAGCGAATCCGACGCCTCCTCTGTGACGCTCTAATGCTGTAATGGACTGTGTGTATGTTTGTTTTTCTTTATCTGCTGTAAGGATATCTATTTATGTTCACTCACGCCTTCGGGATTTCACATGGGGAGTTTGTGTCAGTCACAGTTGTCAGGCAGATTCTGTTGTGGCTTGTTACTGAACATGTAAATGTGCCTGCGTATGGGATATAGTAGGTAGTATTTACTCTTAGAGGTGGTAGATATAGAAAATGAAAGGAAATATGTAAGAAAATTGTAGGTGTTGTTTTGGAGATATACAAAATTAGAATGTTGAGTGCAGTTGTCCCTCACTATATTGTGGTTCACCTTTCGCGGTCTCGCAGTTTCGTGGATTTTTTAGTACAATTTTCCATGCTTTTTTACAGTTTATGAACGTGCATTGTGTTCTATGTCCTGATTGGCTGAGGGAATGTAGACGATTGTGTTCTGCGTCCTGATTGGCTAAGGGACTGTAGACCATTGTGTTCTGCGTCCTGATTGGCTGAGGGACTGTAGACCATTGTCCATCAGTCTCCTCCGTGTCTCCTGCACAGTACAGAATGTGTCAGACAAATTTACATAAATGTTGGATCGCAGTGTGACTCTGAAGTGCTGTATGTTTGCAAGTTTTATCCCCGACAAAACCCACAATGTGGATGAAACGTTCTGCACCGATAAAGGCACCTACGAAGGTTTGAACTTTGAGAGTTTAAACAAGAGAGAAATGTGAGAAAATGTTAATGCCTGTGTGAGAAAAGTGTATAAAGTATGTGGTGAGGGGTTTTACAGACAAGAAACATATAGAATAATTGTAAAAAATAAAGCTGATTTCGCCTATTGCGGGTTATTTTTAGAACGAAACCCCGTAATAAATGAGGGACCACTGTATATATATTCTTTTGTGTGAGAAAGTTGTTTAACAGCCCAAATCATCTCAGCTGTTGTAGTTCCAACAAGTAGTGAAGTACAAATAAAGTACTTATTTTCAGTATCTGTACTTAAGTAAGTACATTTGAATGTGGATACTTTTTACTTTTGCTTCACTACATTTGAGAGAAGGCATCTGTACTTCCTACTCCACAAAATTTTTTGAGCAGAACTGAAAAGTAAAAGTATTTTTTATTATAGTTTGAGACCTGCTGAAAGGGCTGAGGGGTTTATTTAATACATTTTTAATTTAGGAAAATAAAAATATACAAATCAAACCAGCTAGAAATAATGATTAATTCCATTTTTAAACGTGTACTTAAGTATTTAGTTTTTTTTTTCATGTCATACTTTTGCTTTTGCCCTGATATTTGCACTTTTATTTAAGTAACAAAATCGAGTACTTCTTCCACTACTTGTTCCAACTAAGTCAGCTTTTTCTGGTCAAAATGTGTTCAAAATAAAACTCAGCTTAAACTTGAGTAACAGTGCTTCGAACAGAGTAGTGCCTCCAGTTAGCTTCACACCCCTAGGGAACAGTGATGACATCGCTGCAAAGTATCAATATATTAACATTAAATGACAAAAAGCCGTGCGTTATGCAGTTTTGACGCATGTTTCGGAGTCATTAAAACTGTTACGGCCGTGCCAAAATCCCCCGTCTCAAAAGCCACTTGAGTTGGAAATGCCTCAGTGTTTTAAATAAGCAGTTGTTTACCTGTTGCTATGGCGAGGTCCTGGCGATGCGAATGTGATTTGACCATTGTGCGTTATGCAGAATTAACGCACGGCAGTTCGCTATTGGAACTGAAAACGCCGTATTGGAACATATACTGCATGTCATGAATATATTTGCCATGGTGGTTTGCAAGAACTCATTTTTCAGACACATTACGCTGGCTTTTATGATAAATGCTCTTTTTACTGTGTATAAGTCTCAAGATTATGGATTACATAGGGTCAGTAGCATTAATAGATAAGTTCAATATCTAAATCGGGGCCGCCTTTTCAAAGCTTTGCCATTATAAGCCGTATTCTTTTCCGGGCTATCTTTGTCGTCTTTGAAGCTTTATCGAACCATAGTTACAATAGAGACACAATGCATATATTGAACATGCAAACTATTACTCGTGTTACGACCCAAAGAGATCAAAATGTATTTAAGAAGAGGTAAGGGTTCAAAACTGCTTATTATTTTTCGCTACTTTTGGTTCTTGTTAAGTTGAAAAGATGTTGGGAGGAAAAAAAAAAAACCCTAATGCCAAAAAAAAACAAAGTAACAAAGGAAAAAGACCATGGTGAGGTGGCCAACATAAAATAAGGATGGTGCACTGGGCAGGACAACCCTAGACAGAGCTGTAGGAGCTGCTGGTGCGCCACTGTCCCGAACCGAAACGAAAAAACAACCCATAAACTTCCCCTACACAAAATAAAGAACGAAAACAGGACGTCCAGATTCACCAGGCCCAACAAAAGAAGCTAAGTTAACGAAAGCTACGGAGTCGGCATGGAGACACCAGCAGGGGGCAGCACTGGACCCAGAGCACGGAGAGCTGTGAGCAGAACGAGGGCGAGCACGTCGGACTCACACTATTTAAAGTCGAAACCAAACAATAAAAATTACACTTACAAAAATAGGCAAAAAATCTCACCAGAAAAAAATTAGGAATAACTTCTTCCATCCATCCATTTTCTTTCGCTTATCCAGGCCGGGTGGGGGGGGCAGCAGTCTAAGCAGGGACTCCCAGACTTCCCTCACCCCAGACACGTCCTCCAGCTCCACCGATGGGACCCCAAGGCGTTCCCAGGCCAGCCGAGAGACATAGTCCCTCCAGCGTGTCCTGGGTCTTCCCTCCTGTTGGGATTATGCCCAGGAATAATAACTTTTTATGAATTAAAACTGAGAAAACATAAGAAATAAAAAGGTGCCTGACCCTAACAACCCGTACCATGTGGATGCCTGGACTTTTTATGACTTTAATACAAGAATGAACACATCGTCTGCACAGTGGAAACCCTCCCAAAGACCCATTTCATCTTCTTCAACTCAAATAAGAATTAACTGGAGGTCTACAGCACAAGGACTTTTTCTGCCTATTATATATGTGAATTAATTGTAAAACCTATTTGAACTCTCCTTGCGGGACCTATCATTAAGTAGCCCTCATAACCCCGGCAACGTCTCAATGACCGATTATAAAGAAGGTCCTTCATAGCGTTTCTTGTTCTCTGGTGGCTAGCGCAGAAGTGTATGCTCAGGGTTATATGGAAGGTTAATGCTTAGACGGAGCAGCAGCATAATTAGTCCTATTAGAATTTTATTGATCAGTCTTGGCACTAAGCTCTCAAACTGTGAACGTTTACTTGGCAGTCAAGGGTCAGGGAAAGAAAAGGAAGGAAGAATAAAAATACCCAATTGGTCACTCAATATCAGAGCTATTGGTCATTCTAATGAATTTGTCCTGTCCACTTTGGGGCCATTCTTTTGTTGGCTTAAAGTCAGATTTTGCATCAAGGAGATATTAATGGCCGCGCAAAGTGGAGACAGAAATAAACGAGCATGGGGAGATTGGAAGTATTTAGGGTGCTGAACACTGCTCACATGGGGTGACATTGTCTTTTAATGCAAAGTATCTGTCAAGAGTGAGTTATTAGTGTCAAACTTTAAGGAAATAAGCAAAGGGTCATTGTAAACGTAATGGTCTATGGTAAATATTTCATCTCGTCCAACAGGATTTTTATAGATAATTACAACCTGAGTCTTCCTGAAAATGATAGTTAATTTTTGTGTTGTGGGAGGCTGAGGGTGTTTTGTGTATAGGACAAATACACGAGTAGTTCGAAGTCATTGGTAGACATGGTCTAACTTTTTTGTAACTTCTGGTTGAGGTCACAGTTCTATGTTTTTTTAAACTTTTTTGTACTTTTTAGTTGAGGTGTCACTTTTACTAAGTGTTATTGCGTTGCCTGGAATGTTCCACTGTATGGCATTTAAGTACGGTAGTAGTGAAAAAGTTAATTTCTAAGTATCTCTACTTTACTTTTAGAAATTTATTTTTAAAAACATTTGCATAATTTTTAATACATTTTACTTTTTTTAATACTTTTTTTTGCTTTTGTATCTGTGCATTTTACTTAAGTAACAAAACTGAATACTTCATCCACCACTGTCGATAGCACCGCCTGCCCATTACAGGTCAGTTCTGTGGAGAGGCAAGCATTTTCACTTTAAGTAAGGTGGGTTTTTTTTAGCAGTAAAGACACTCATAATGAAATAACTGCCAGATAGACATGTTTCATACTATAACGAGGTCTACTCCATGCAAAGCAAAAACATCTCCATGGAGACAAATAAGTGGAAGACCCTTCACCAGAAAAGTTACATAATAAACCTATTCTGGCGTCGATATAGGGCCATGCTTTGCCTAATTGGTCACATTGCTAGCTATATAGGATTTATGCACGTGAAGTTAAACCAATGTCATACTCGCATGTCCACGTCACTGCTGTTATTCGCATGTAACGACCCCTCTCTCACTGTTACCACTCTACTGACACCCCCATCTCCCCCTCTTCTCTCCCCCTCTAGGGAAGCTGGCGCAGAAAACTGGGGCAGAGAGGGCTGCCAAACACAAGCCTCCACCGCAGTCCACACCAAATGCCTGTGCAGCCGCATCTCCACCTACGCCGTGTTAGCGCAGCAAGCTAAAGAACCGGTGAGTCACCCAAACTACACCCATAGCCTAACAGGGTCTCGGGAAGGGGTCTAACAAGGCAACTACTACCAGGGGCGAGATGAGATGAGTTATTGTGGTTTAAATTTAGACGTGTTGCTGTCAGGAGAGCTTTACCGAGATGTGGGTTGCCATTTGTTGCCTTTGCGAACGCACTTGATGCCGACGTTGCTCAAGGAGTTGATATATGAGCTGTCTGCGTTTATTGTGTGATGTGTGAAACTTTTGGCACGCGGTTTTAATCACCGTCTCATCGCGTGCTTTAAATTAGCTTGATTGGCTGTCAGTCTTCGTTGGCTCAAACTTCGAAAAGGTCACCGGGCAACTCTTACCCAAGCAAAAGAATGAAAAAAGAAGAATGGACGAAGTTGAGTAGTTGTTGGATGAGAGCTTGTCCACAGCTCTAAATCCGCACGTCTATAAATAGTTCTCCTATTGTGTTGAGGGATGTGATGTAATAAGGCATTTAACAGTTCCAGGTAAAGTCTATTATAGCAAAATGGACGCCTTGCTGCATCGTACTAATGAGCATCCAAAGAGGTGATGCTTGACTTGCACCATGACATTAATGTACATTTTTCTGCATCATTTTTAAACCTTTTACTGCTTTCCACTCACGATTATTACAAAGATCTCTGTTGAGTGTTTTGGTCTTTCAAGTGCATTAAATGTTCTTGGTGGTTTAATATATTTAATGCTTTATGATTGCCTGGGATCCAGAATACACATTTCTTTAATACTTTAAGATGGAGGGTGATTGACAGGTGGATTAGCCAATCGGGGACACGCTTGGTCCATCTGTATCGAAAGAAATAAAGGAAAAAAATGTCAGAGTGGGCTGAAAAACAAGGCGGATTTCTGTAGAATCCATGAGCGATGCCTAAACCCTGTTAATCTGAGGTGAGATGAATTGGACTTTATTTGTAACTCACAGGCGACCAATGAGTTCGCTGAAAAAATGAATCACGATTGGATGATCGTGTTTGACCGGGCTTGACTCCAACAGAGGACGTGGAGACTAGACTGATATCAATCTGTATAAAAAAAAACACACAGAAAGAGAGAGATCAGTCTAGGTTTGCCAGGGAAGCTTTACGAACTAATGATCCCGAAAGAGCAGAGGTTGAATCCAACAAGCAGAAACGAAGAAATTGAAGTGATTGTCTTGTATTTTCCATGGCCAAAGCCTGTCCAAGGTTATGCTGTTAGAAACAAATTAAAATGATGCATGTGTACTTGCTGTGAAGTAGCAGTTTCCAAAGAACATATCTGTGGTGTTGAACATACGATTACGCGACTTATCGTGACTTGTCGACTTTAAAAAATAACCGTTGTTGTAGTTTCATAATCATAATTGTATCTGGACTATGCAGATCATTATGGCATTAACCCTTTAAGGACTGAGCACACTATCGACCATTATAGACTTTTTTTTTTTCTTTTTTGTCCATAAAATCATGTTAAAGGAAGTATCAGCATGTACTTTAGTCTTTTTTCACACAACTACCTCTATTTTACATATCCATCCTTATTTGGTCATCTTCACCAAAGAACATAAGCACATTACCGTAATGACAGTAACATATTTAAAGAGCCCCATGCCTCTGCTTTGAGACGCCGTTTGAATTTACATGAAGCACACTTGGTTGCGGAGTTACGGTAATGGAAAGTCTCCAACCTCAAGTCTAACGGCGGCGATAGCATCCGACGCTATAGAGTTTATACACTTTACTCTTAACTATTCTCTGTATATATAAGACATCAGTCGCCATATTTCTCTCTTTAATTGGTTTATAATGTCTTTAAGTCTCAATGTAAAACTAAAATAATCATTTGACTAGAAAACTAATTGAAAAATGAATCCCTAAAACAATTGTTAGCAGCAGCCCTATTGGAGAGTCTTGTGTCTTAAACTGTTTTTGTAACTCCTGGTTCAGGCTCCTTGCTCCAGTGTTACTGCGACGCCTGGAATGTTCCACAGTACGGCGTTAAAGCCGATAGCACCACCTGCCCATTACAGGTGCCAGTTCTGTGGAGAGGCAAGCGTTTTCAGATTAAGTCCAAGGCTACTTGAAAAATTAATCAGTGGCGTATCTGCTCCTAAAACAATCGTTAGCTGCCGTCCTATTGGAAAGTTTTGTTATTTCAGTCGTGCTTCTTCGTGCATAATGGAATACTATGGTCAAATGGACGAAAAAAAGACATTTCAGATACAGTGCCACAGTGAATCGAACACTTTCACTATAGTCCCTCCATCTCCCTCCATCTCCCTCTTTCCTTCCACACCAGTGCCTGCGTCGATGGGAGCTGTCACTTAGCATGAATAAATCCTAACTGCTAATTATTGCAGCTGTGAAATTATAGCAGATTTTCAAAATTCTCAGTTTTCTTCACAGTTTTGAGTTTTGCCCTGTCATTACCACCACAGCCATTAGTGTCACACTCGTGCCAACATTCATCTGTCTTTTTCATTTATGTATTTTCATTTATAAATTATGCACATTTTAAATTTGCTCATTTTCTAATACTCGCAGATTTTATCCATTTGATTCTGTCTTTATTCGAACTCATGTGGTTATATGTGAATGGGGTCAGTGTAAGGTCGTGGTTTAAATTGGGAATCTAAACGTATTCATAATTTTGTCTTTGAAAGTGAGACTTAGTTTACAGAGCTCGGTTTTGAACTATGCATAAAAACATCTTTAACCAGCCACTAGGAAAAGAAATTGACTAAGAGCGTTCGGCTTCGGTGAAATGAAGCTCATCGAGGCAGTTATAGGGACGAATTTGAAGCCGAGTTGCATATTTGGCATATTTGGAGTATCATAGCAACCAAAGAGCCAATCTGGAGTGAGGCTGTTGAAGGTAACGCCCCTTCCCGCCTGTACCAATGGTTTGGCTGGGAACCTTAGCAACGCTGTCAATCAAACCTGTTGCTAACGCTAATGGGAGCGACTTCGGGGAAAGAAGGCAGCTGATTTGTCGCTTATTAATGTTGATATCTTGACTTACGGACACAATAGTGAAATTAAAACACCAGGATCATGTAGAGCGGGTTAATACGAACATTTTAAGACCAAAATGACGAGTCTAACAGCAAAAGTTACCGAGAGGGATGGAAGTTTTCAAGTTGATGCAGCTGGAAGCACATTCTCACTTCGTGTTTTAACGCAACGGCTAGCAGGTTAGCTATGTCCATTTATATAAACCGTCTATAACCAGGAATCTAAATGTATTCATGATTTCCTCTTTGAAAGCGAGAATTCGTTTACACAGCTTGGTTTTGAACTATAAGTAAAAACATCTGTAGCCATCCACTGGGAAAAAACTCTCGATTTTGCCCTAAAAGTTGAGTCCAGCTGCTATTTTGGGTCTATGAGTTCTCTCCTGGCTGAATACTATTGACTTTCCTCTCAATGCAGCGCACATGTAGAGAGGAAAGAGGACTAATATGGAAAGAGACATTGACTTTGGCGACATCTGTTACAAGTGCAGTCATTAGCGATTCATCACTCAGCTTTAGCCTGCCACTATAGACCCGTGCCACAGTATGGGTCAGTGTATTTGTGTCAATGGCTCTCACGCTGGAGTAGCTGAAAGCGCTGTTGCCGTTGGAGCCATTTGCTGTCAGTTAGCGACGGCTTATTTTGAAGGAAACGAAGCAGTTTGGTGGTTTGGTTTAGAGTAAGGGCTAAGGCTGGTTAGCGTTGAGTTCGGTTATTGTTAATGAAAGTCAAATTTACCCAAAAATGGCATGAATCTAAAGTAGGGTTAGCGAGACTCTCTCTGACCCCTATGCGCTGGAATATTAAGTGGAAGATTCAGCTACTTTTTCAGTTGGCATACTTAATGGTACGAGCTATTTTAATCACATGAATTGGTATTCTTTCCCACCCATTCTGTCAGCCAACTATAGTTAAACAATTATAAAAAAGTGTGTAGAAATAGAGTGTTACGATGGACAATACTAAGTTGTGATCAGTTGATAGGGTTTATAGTCAAATAGATTTTTTTTTTCAAGTTTATTCATACAGAACAATTAAAGAAACTTGTAAGATTCTGATTTAAAATCCCATAAACCCGACTGAACAGCATCCCCAGATACGAGGAACAGGTTTTGTAATGCTGATTTATTCCTAATTACAAAAACATTGGACATGACGGCCAAGTTGTATTTGTTATAATTTGATGTTTTGGTTCTCAGAATGAAAATCAGAAAGCAGAATGAGCCTCACACAAGTCTCTCATTTGGGTTGCCAGTTTCAATCCTGAAATTCAGTTGGTTAAAACCTAAAAAAGGTTTTAAAGGGTCCATATTATCGCTATTTCCTGATCTATGTTTTAAGGTTTTCTCATCACAAACAGACCTGGAGTTGTGTTTTGTTTCATTTACACATGTTTAACACACAAACCCTGCATTTTTAGGCTGAGAAAACATTCTGTTCCACCTTGTGATGTCATCATGTGGTAAAACAGGAAGTGCTCTACTGTGTTTTTAGACTCCATACACCTTCACGAGAATCATTTGGATGATTTCAGCCCTGGAATTGCCAAACTCTACTGAACAAAAGGTAAAATGTAGCCGTTAACTTAAAAACTACCACTTCATGACATCACAAGGTGGAACAGAGCATTTTGAGCTTTGGAGATATAGACAGAATAATAATAAAAAGTTACTCAAACAAGTGTAAATGAAATAAAACACAACTCCAGGTCTGTTTTTGAGGCGGTAACAACATTCAAACATAACTTAAAGCTCACAAAAGTCAATTTTGTGTAATATGGGACCTTTAATATATTCAGAAGGAGGAAAACTTGTATGTTTCCTCTATCTGCAGGTTAAGGCACTTGAAACCCTGGTTGAGCTGTGATTGTAGTACCTTTTCCAAACTCTAGGAGCGCCGGCTAATTACCGTTCTTTTAAAACAACTCGAACTGATCAAAGAGCTTCACATGAAAGTTAACAGCAGTTTCTAAGACTTATACAAACCTAAAATACCAAGATAAAAGCCAGGGAGAAGAGGTCGGTTTTCAGTCTGTTCTCTTCTAATAGCACTTGATTTGACCCAAGAAGTGAGCACAGTTTTGCTGGCTAACTCCAAGTAAAAGCATCAGCATATTCCAGTAATACTGAGCTACATGTTACAGACTTCCGTTCCTTTTAGCTTTCTATTTAAAAGTAAGTCAGTGAGTGTGTATAATCCACAAGCATCCTTACTCTTGGTTCACTCACTTGGGCTGTGACTATTGGGAGAGCGCAGTATCACTGGCCCAGCTCTGACAGCTTATCCCGGGCCACAGCACCAGGGACAAGGGGGGCCAAGGATTAACCTCCATGTTTAATAGAAAAAAAATGGGGGAGGAAGGGAGGGCGGGTTTGGTGGTGGAGGAGAGGAGAAAGAGATGGACGGATTTAGTATCTGCGTTGCCATTACGGGCCGTTTACGCTGGGACCAGGGATAGCCGGTATAATCCTGTTGACTTTCCATCGCCTGTGAGATTTCCCTGCGCATGTGAGAGAATGGGTGTGCTAGCATGCTGGCTTGGATCTGTTAGCAAAACAAAGGACAGCAAGTTGATTGAGTGAGGTCATGAAGCTATACAATAAAACCAATCACTTCGCTTCCAAAATGGCTGCTGCGAGAATACAAAAGCCGACCGAAATGTCCAGACTCATTGCCTGTGAACTGCTCATAGGGATCATGGGATTTGGAGTTGAGTAGATATTGGCTCCATAAAAGTCAATTTAACGTTATAGGCCTCAAGTTGAAGAATGGACGTGGAATTTCTGTTGTATTGGCTCAGCTGGAAGCGTGAATCAGAATCAGAGTTGCTGTTTTAAAACACTGGCACACTGCGAAATGTAAATAAAAACTGAATGTAACATGTTTTAGCAAAAGAAACATCCATAAATCAACTCAAAAAACATAGCGATCCAAACCCTGTCCAATGTCTATACAATGCAATACGACCAGCAGATGGGATTCAAGTCGTTGGGCGATTTGGGAGTTTTTAGAGGTTTTGCCAACCCTGTCTCACTGCCATACTGGAAACTGGATTTTTAAAAAGGTAAAATATGCTTCAACCTGTTGTGTATGTTATGTTTTGTATCTTACTTGTTGTACTGTCTAGAGTTGGAAAGTTCCATATTTAGTGAGTGATGTTTAAGCTGGAGGCGACTCATTCTGACTGGACGCCTACCCTCGCTCTGGTCTACACCGTGTTACGTGTGGGGTATGAATACGATTTGTTGAAGTATACTTTGTCATTGGACTGTTGCCGAGTTGCCCCCAAAACAACAGCCACCAACCCGAGGATTTTTAACCAGACTTTGGCCATATCCTGTGGTCGTATCTTCTCGTTGAACTGTACAGGTGATGTTGGCGAAACAAGGTGTTCTTCTGATGTTTTTCATTCATACAAGAGTTAAATAGATTTTTCTGACCTAGGGCAGGTGGAAATCATTAAAACATAAATTTTTTCTTTGTATTTTGAGCCTTGAGTCCTAACAACTTCATCAAGGTTGGTTTTCTAGATCATACACACAATCTTTTCATCCAGTCCAAACTATTAAAATTTCCCGATTTTGTAAAATATTATACTGTAATTATATTATTCAAAGTCTTCAGTAAGTTATTACCAAGCAACAAGCAAAAGTTTTTTTGTGTTAAAGAGAGAACTTACAATTTGAGAGGCTATGGAAATTTGATTCTACCTAATGTTCTAACCACTCACAAGAGTTTTTGTGTGACTGTGTGGGGGGTGAAACTGTGGAATGCTCTGGATTTAAAACAAAAGCAATGCCAAGGTTCATACATTTAAGTTAGATAAGTAAAGATATGCTCTGGTCTGTATACAGAGAGAGTATCATATAAAGTCATACTGCACTTTCAGTGTTGGTTCCACCTTATGCTTATTGTTTCCTTACCATCGTTGGTATGTTTTTCCTTCTGTTACAAAAATGCCTCATGGTCCTCACATAATACATACATACTGTACATCTAAATTATTGTCAGTGACCTTTTGGTGCATTTGAATTGAATTTTGAATGTGTCTATGTGAATGTATATGTATGTATGTGTATGTCTATGTGTATGTGGAATATGTGGATACATGATATGTATGAGTATATATATGGTATATGTATGTATGTATATATGTGTTTGTATGTATATGTGTGTGTGTGTATATACTTTTTTCCCCTTTTTTTTCTTTTCAACTGAATAGGAAGTTTAAACAAAGCATTGAACTTATGTCTTAAATGAAGCGGTGGGATTTAATAAGTTTTCTTCTTCCCACTCCTTTTTGAGCTATACTTTATGAATGTACTGAATGTACTGTACATGTACCCGATACATGTGCTCGAAATAAATAATTTAAAGAAAAAACCAAAACACTTTAAGGCGAGACACTGCAGGGGAATAGCAGATATCAACGTGAAACTTCTACTGTGGTGTATTATTTATCGTGTGTATAATGTAATAGTGTGGGCAATTTTCAGCCTCTTAAATGTATTAAATGTGTATGTTTTTCGTCAGGTAATGTTTTTGTATATATATGTGTAAAAACTGACTAAATTGACCATTTTGGGGACATTCAACACACTTCAAAACATGAGAAGAGCCAGGTTTGAATTTCTTGCTTCTTTCTGTTGTCAGATTAGATACTAAAAATATACAGGGGGAATTTTGGATCTTATTTAGTATTTGATTAAACAGGATATGACTGAAAATGTCCCTAAAAATTCTAATTTTGCCTTATTTTTGGAGTAAAAAAACAACTAAAAACTAATAAATAAGACTTGGAATTAGATATCAAAAAATCCTTCAGTATGTTTTGTCAAAACCTTGTCATGTGCAAGATTAGAAAGTTTGGTGCATGTTGGCAGGACCATCAGACTGGGGGGGCACATTACACAAACTGTGTAATGTGCATTTTCCATCTGTCAATATGTAGTGCGAACCTCCCCAAGATGATTTTTACCCAGGGCCCAGAATTTGGTGCTACGCCCCTGCGTGTAGGTGCTACGCCCCTGTATGTAGGTGCTACGTTAAGGGCTGATCCTTATATCCCTGTGGGGAAAAATACATTTTGAGAAAACGGCCTTTGAAGTTGCAATGGCCGATATAACTCTACAGAGGCAGGTTGATTAAATTAAATATTAAAACATCTTTTGGTGCAGAGTGGAGAGTTTTGTTGTTTCCACATGAAAGCTTATATGCTACAAGAGCAAACTGACCAAAAAAAAAAAAAATTGAAAAAGAATGTTTTGTCTGTAGTGTCTCTCCTTAAGGCAGGGGTGTCCAAACTGTTTCTCATTAAGGGCCACAGATAAAATCACAGAAAAGCTGCGGGGCGATTGAGGGCCATAAACCGGTCACGAATACAGTGAATACTTCAAATCTGCGTTATTATTATTACAAGTTAGACTGAACCACTAGACCTTTAGTCACGCTTACATCAGTGGGACACATTAAATATTTGATATGGGCTTGTTAAAGTAGATTTTCAGAAATGTACAGTAAAAAATACCGTTTGAGGTAATATGGGTCAATGCACAGCTTCTGGAAGCTTGAGGGCCAAGAAAAATTGGTCTGAGGGCCGCATTTGGTTTCCCGGGCCACAGTTTGGGCATGCCTCGTTTAAGGTACTTCTATGACATATTATTTTAAATGACGCAGTGTAGGAAAAGGCCAGGCTAAGATGTGTAGCAAGCCCAAATAATGCATTTTAAGACCTTCAATGTCCTAGGTATTTTGTGAGTGATACAAGAACTAAGAACTTACTGCACCTAATACACGACCTGTCAGTATGATTTGCTGATATCAGTCTGTGATACAGTCTGACTCCACACAGTGTTGTTGTCACTGCCTCTTTGTGCAGAGGCATTGGTGACTCGTGCTTGCCTGAGCAGGTAACCATAATACAATTCCCAGCTCTCCATGCTTTCCAGCTGCACCTGAGACCCCCGCGCCAGCCCCAGAGAGTGACGTCCACCATCTGAGACATGTGCATGTGCAGGAGAAACAAAAACACGGCTTTGCCAAAGAGGTGCTTTTCTGGCTTTCCATTAATCACTGGCCACTTCCACTGGACTATGAGTGTGTGTTTGTCTGTCTGTGTGTGTGTGTCGCCTCTCCACCGGTCTGTGTGTGTGTGTGTGTGTGTCACCTCTCTATCGATCTATGTGTGTGTGTGCGTGTGTGTGTTGTCTCTCCAGTGGACTATGTGTGTGTCACCTCTCCATCGCTCTGTGTGTGTGTGGCCTCTCTACTGGTCTGTGTGTGTGTGTTTGTGTGTGTGTGTGTGTGTTTGTGTGTGTAGGTGTGCGTGTGTCACTTCTCCATCGCTCTGTGTGTGTGTGTGTGGCCTCTCTACTGGTCTGCGTGTGTGTGTGTTTGTGTGTGTGTGTGTGGGTGTGTGTGTGTGTGTCTGCGTTTGTGTGTGTCACCTCTCTACTGGTCTGTGTGTATGTGTGTGTGTCTGTGTGTGTGTGTGTGTGTCACCTCTCCACCGGTCTGTATGTGTGTGTGTGTGTGTCTGTGTGTGTGTGTGTGTCACCTCTCTACTGGTCTGTGTGTATGTGTGTGTGTCTGTGTGTGTGTGTGTCACCTCTCTACTGGTCTGTGTGTATGTGTGTGTGTCTGTGTGTGTGTGTGTGTGTCACCTCTCCACCGGTCTGTATGTGTGTGTGTGTGTGTCTGTGTGTGTGTGTGTGTCACCTCTCTACCAGTCTATGTGTATGTGTGTGTGTGTCTATGTGTATGTGTGTGTGTGTGTCTGTGTGTGTGTGTGTGTGTGTGTGTCACCTCTCCACCGGTCTGTCTGTTTGTGTGTGTGTGTCTGTCACCTCTCTGCTGGTCTATGTGTGTGTGTGTCACGTCTCTACCAGTCTATGTGTGTGTGTGTGTGTCACCTCTCCGCTGGTGTGTCTGTCACCTCTCCGCTGGTCTATGTGTGTGTGTGTGTGTGTGTGTGTCGTCTCTCTACCGGTCTGTGTGTGTGTGTCTGTCACCTCTCCGCTGTTCTATGTGTGTGTGTGTCATCTCCACACTTGTCTATGTGCGTGTCACTTCTCCACCCATCTGTGCGCCAGTGTGCTTGTGCATGTGTGAGTGTGTCGCGTCTCTACGAATCTGTGTGCGTGTGTGTGTGCGTCACCTCTCCACCGGTCTGTGCGTGTGTGTGCGTCGTGTGCGTCATGTGTGCGTGTCAGAATGTGATGTCTGTTTTGCCGCTGAATCGTTCGTCACTGGTAAATGATTTGGCCCACTTCAGATGGATGGACTAGCGCTTCGTCTCCTGTCATCAGCCCACGCCGCCACCTCCAAAAGCGAGCCGCGCCACACTCTATTATTCCCACTATTAATGTCCAAAATGTTTGATAGGAGTGCAGGAGGGGATGATTGAGCCAGTGCGAGATGGCAGCTCATATTTTAGTTAATTTACAGCACAGTCACAAGGAGACAGTATTTCACAAGAATATGTATGACTCGGGTGAAGCGGTTGGACGAGGGTGGCTTATGCAAATGCGCTGACAACTCTAAGCAAATACGGGGGTTGCTCAAATTTACGATGAGCGTAGCAGTTTTTATTTGGATCTGTGAATCTTGTTTTGCAGTAATTAGAAAGTCATTTGAATGTTTGAGGAGAACGAATTATGTAAAACCAATATTTATGAGCTTTCAATAATTGTATATAATGCTGTTCCCTCATTATAAGCTCACTGCTAAGTTGTATTTTGATTGCTTCATGCATGTTTGAGTATTCATGTGTCCCTTTCTGCACTGACCATAGACTGTTATATAAAAAAGACATAGCTAACCTGCTAAATGTCGCTTCAATTCACTTTACATTGAAAAAACATGGCTCTTCTCTCTGTAACTGCTGCTGTCAGGCTCATGGCGAGGCAAGTTTATTTGTATAGCACAATTCCTACAGTCCTGACTCTGGGCACCAGCAGGAGGCCGGTCCTGAAGCCCTCAGAGTGTGAGATGGTTCATGTGGCTCTAACATGTGGGAAATGTTCTTTGGTGCTGGTTCATGGAGAGACTTGTTCACACAGAGCTGCTTTAAAGTCTATTCTCTGAGTCACAGGACACATGTGTGAAGTACTTCCTGGTTCTAGTCAGGACCCGAGCAGCAGTGTTCTGGACGTACTGCAGCTGTCTTACAGTGACCAGGACATTAAAGTAGTCTAACCTACTGGAGACAAATGCATGAATAAGTCTCTATAGGCCAGAGGTGCGCAAACTTTTTTTTATCCAGGGCCACATCTCAAAACGTATTCAAAGCGGAGGGCCACAGACCGGTGAACAATACAGTGCAGTGCTTTATACACAGCTTTGACAGAGCTGCTGTGTATTAATAAGGCTTGAAACACATTTATTAGGTCTGTATCACACTGCAATGTGATGATTTAGGATATAGTGGTAGAAATAGTTTAATTTGCTGTTAAAAGTTCTGCTTATGATCAACTGGGCCGATTCAGCAGGAAGCCTGATGGCCAATAAAAACTGGTCTAAGGGCCGCATTTGGTCCCAGGGCCATAGTTTGGACACCCCTGCTCTAGGCTCATCATTCTGATTGTTGTGGAATTTCTAATAGTAAAAACCCTTAAAAATATAAAAACCAATAGAGAAGTTGTGTTGAATCAAAGAGCCTAGTTTATTGACTCAACTATGCACAAACGTCAAAGAGCCGTTGTTCCTCACAGAGTGTCGCCCTCAGCTTAAATAAACATACATACAATGTGTTTATACCATGAAAACAGTAGTACAAGAAAACCAGTTTAGTCTAGTCCAAGTGACTCGAGGACGCTGGACGTATCTTCCTGTAGACTCCAAGGGCCCACCAAGAAGAGATACACTCTTGCAGAACAACAGACGCTACTACGAAGGTTGGGTGTGACGCTAGCAGACGTCCTCATGAATAAACATTTAATGTAAAGAAGGCCATAACATGACCTTAAAATGTTCATATTAACCCCCCCTCTACGTGACCCAGATATTTTTATTTCACTATTATGTCTGTAAATCAAGATATGAACATGATTAATAGACAGATGAAGCGCTGTCATTAGCAACAGGTTTGATTGACAGCGTTGCTAAGCGCCCGCTCCCTGCTAAACCAACAGTGTGGGCAATGGTCTCTCTCCGGATTGGCTCTTTGGTTGCTATGATACTCGAGTTCGGGATTCCTAATATGGAACTTGGCCTCAAATTATAATTTCATTTACATTTATTTATTATCATTTACTTGCAGTTATCTTTAAAAATCTTTCCAAAATTATTCAAAAATGTCTTCTGTGTATAAAAAAAAATGTCGCATAGCCTTTTTCATGAATAAAAATCTGCATTTGAAAACCCGCTGCTTGTTACGGTGAAGAGTTCTGTAGTTTTCAACAGGAAGTTAATGGACCTGCTTCTATTGTTAAGCTATTATTATTAGGCTTTGTTGTATTATTGTTTGCAAAGAATAACCACAAAATTATGATCAACATACAGTTTAAAATGAAATACCCGTGTCCAAGCATAGTGTCTCCTCACAGTAACATACAGAAGTACTTTTATGTCAACTTCTCAGCCCATCTATGTAAAAATAAATCAGCGGGTGAGCTTTGGCGCATGTTACACTGTGAAATCACCCACAGATACAAACGTCTGACACTTTGAAATAACTGAGAAGGCGGTCAGTTACACATGTCACAACTTTGTACTCGGAGCTGAACTTTTGCCTTGTTTATTTAAGTGGGAAATTGAATAGGTTTTATTTATTTAGAGTACGACAGCAAAGTGGGAAGCTGCGTGGCATTATACGGATATATTTAGCAAAGCGATTCTACGCCGTGGCTGGCTCTGCATCTGCTTATTTGTGCACATAACAAAGTATTTAAACTGCTGCCAAGTTAAAAGCCCTGTACACAAGTTACTAAGGACTTTGTGTCTTTACAAGGCTGTAAAAAAAGTGGTTGTGGTTTCAATTAGCTATTTACCTTTAGCTTTACTAGGGCGTTATAAAGCTGTTAAACGAAATACTTCTGTCAATTTCAAAGTTTATTTTTACATCCTTGGTCAATTTTCAGCCTCTTCTTTGCACATTACTTTGCATTTTGTTTTTAAATCAATTGTTATTTAGGTTAGAGTCATGTATTTATGGGTTTCTAGCTTTGGTAATGGTCCTCCATCGCCATAGCAATTAAGCAATTCAATATATACACTTCAATATATACAGGACCAGTCGAAAGTTTGGACACACCATCTCATTCAGTGTTCATTTTTTTCTTTATTTTTACTACTTTGTACCTTTTAGATGCACACAGAAGGCATCAAATATAAGAAGTAATATATATGGAATCATGTAGTAAAGAAAAAAAGTTTAATAACTCTACTAAGCCATGTTTGTTCTGATGTTGTATATATTTACCTCTAGTATTTTACTTTATTTTATGCATGCCCTTATTCGTACTTATTCAGTGTTTTATGTTGCACTTTATCACCAAAGAAAGTTCCCAGTTTGTTCGAGCTGTGTCACTGACAATGGCAATAAAAGTCTTCTGATTCTGATTCTAAATATTTTTCAGCACGAACTGAAGAAGATTTGAATTTTTTTTTTTTTTTTTTTTACTATGTTTCTGTAAAAATATTTAGTAGGGTTATTTAACTTTTTTCTTTACTACATAATTCCATACATCTTGCTTCATGTATTTGATGTGTTCTATCAGTATATAAAATGTAGAAAGTACCTTATTTTCCAGAGTATAAGTCGCACCGGAGTATAAGTCGCACCAGAGTATAAGTCGCACCAGAGTGTATAGTCGCACCAGAGTATAAGTCGCACCGGAGTATAAGTCACACTGGAGTATAACTTGCATCGGAGTATAAGTCACACTGGAGTATAAGTCGCACCAGAGTATAAGTCACACTGGAGTATAACTTGCATCGGAGTATAAGTCACACTGGAGTATAAGTCGCACCAGAGTATAACTGAAACTGAAAGGAATCATTTGTCGTAAAAAACCCTGAATCCCTGTGGCTGGATACCTCGATTAGGACAGACAAAGTGGTGTTTTAGTGCGGTTTAGTTATAAAAAATATTGATAATCGTTTCATGAATGGCTGAATTCTATTGTTGTGTTACTTTGCATAATTCTTATTTTCATTTCTGCAAACCTCTCAATAGTTTGCACTGAGGCGAACCAGGATCTCTTTTCTCCACTTGTGCTAGCTCAAGCAAAACGACAAAAACGTGAATAAATACTGCATTATAGCGTTTCATTGACACACACACACACACACACACACACACACACACACACACACACACACACACACACACACACACACACACACACACAGAGCCTGCACGCTGCGAGGGCCGCCGTACTACTCCTCAACTCTCCTTTTAAAAGAGCCATAATTACTTAGATCACTCCTGAAAATCCCCATCATATCCCGGTAGCCAGCCGAGCCACAGACCCCCCGCCAAACAATGAGAGATGAAAACGCCGGGTGGGGATTCGCTCAGGAAGTGGTGGGAGGATAGGTGGGAAAGGGGGAGGAAAGGAGGGAGGAGGAGGAGGGGTGAGAGTGGAGGAAAAGGGAGGAAATGGGAGGTGGAGAGGGCGGAGAGAGGAGAGGAGGGAGGGAAAGAGAGGGTGGGGAGGAGAAGGGTGGATGGGAGAGACGAGGGAGAAGAGGAGAGAGAGAGTACAAGCGGGGAGAAGGGATAGAGGAAGACGAGAGGAGGAGAAGGGGGGGACGAGAGGAGGAGGAGAGGTGGGGGGAGGAGAGAGGGAGGAGAAAAGGGGGAGAAGAGGAGGGTAGGAGAGGATAGGGGGAGAGAGAAGAGAGAGGGGAGGAGAGAGAGGAGGATAGGTGGGAGGGGGAGAGAGAGGAGAGAGAGAAGGGAGGGAGAAGAGAAGAGGGGAGAGGGAGGAGAAGAGGGGGAGGAGAGGAAAGAAGGAAGATAGGTGGGAGGAGAGAGGGAAGGAGGAGAGAGAAGGGAGGGAGGATGAAGGGAGAGGAAAAGGGGAAAGAGAGGAAGAGGATAGGTGGGAGGGGGGAGAGAGGAGAGGGGGAAAAGGAGAGAGGAAATGATAGAGAAGGGAGAGAAGAAGAGGGAGGAGAGGAGGAGGATAGCTGGGAGGAGAAGAGGGGACGAGAGGAGAAGAGGGAGGAAAGGAGGAGGATAGGTGGGAGGGAGAAGAAAGGAGAGGAGAGAGAAGGAGGATAAGGGGGGCAGCAGGATAGGTGGGAGAGGGGATAATAGCGGAAGGAGAAAGGAGGAGAAGGAAGTGAGGAGACGAGGAGGATAGGTCGGAGGCAGGAGAGAGGAAACGGAGGAGAGCTGGAAAGAGGAGAGGAGGGAGCAGGGGGAGGAGGGGATGGTTGTTGGCGAGCGGAGATAAGTAGGTTAAACTTCCTGCGCTGAAAATAGCTATCTTCTCCATCACATGGCATCAGGCTGCCCAGGGGAGCGCGGCCAGAGAATACAGAGGAGCGGCACACTGCTACAGCACATCCAAACATACTTCTTATTCACACGTAGCACAGGGGGCATTTATATCACACTTACGCCTTGTTAGGGAGGGGGTGGGCCGCTGCTATCGTCGTTGTTGTTGCTGCTTATTTATTTATTTGTCTAAACTATTCATGTCAGCCTTCTTCGACAATTATAATCACGTTACATGCACAAAGTGGAAGCGTAGCGATTAAGAATACACTGGTACAATAGAGTTAAACAGCCGGGGGCACTGCGTTATTAGTATGGATATTGTATTGATTTTTTGAATATCATTTCGTACAATTAGTGCTGGACCAGAATAGATTTCATGAAGAATATTTTTCACATGCAGAGATTCAATTTATGTGTTTAATTGCTTTTTCTTAACAGCATTTTAAACATGAGCCCAGTGGTTTGTTAATGTGATTCACGCAAGCACAATAGTTTCAAGCATATAAACTTTTAATTATGTACTGGGCGAACTGACAATTGAGAGAAAAAAAAAAAAAAAAAACTTGTGGAGTAGGGTTGAGTGTCTTGCTCAGCGACACAGCGGCAGTGCTCAGGCTGGATTTGAACTGTCGACTTTCTGATTCGCTGACAAATGCTTAAAATACTGCTTTACATCAAGGAACCGCTCACCCATTCACACGCAGACACTATGGGGAAGATTGGTTAAGTGTCTTGCTCAAGGACACAACAACAGTGTTCGTTTTCATATCTGTGGGAGCTGGAATCGCACCGCCAACCTTCAGATCAGTGCACAAACGCTCTACCAGCCGAGCCACTGCCGCTCCAATTTCGATACATTTTCTGTCAATATACGTTTTTAAATATCTGCGATCCATATTTGAACAGCGTGAGCGTGTCTGCTTCTTCATCACAAGTTGACGGTGCGATTCCAGCTCCCCACAGATGAATACTGTTGTTGTGTCCTTGGGCAAGACACTTAACCCACCTCCTCCCAAGTGTCTGCGCACGCTGGTGTATGAGTGTGTGTGCGAACAGGCGAAGCAGTACTTTAAGCATTTGTCGGCGAATCGGAAAGTCGACGGTTCAAACCCAGCCTGAGCGCTGCCGCTGTGTCGCTGAGCAAGACGCTCAACCCTTTTAGTCTACTCCACAGGTGCGTGGCTCATTGGACTGACTGAATGAAGACGCCGTTGTAAGCTGTTGGGCTGTCTCGAATGGCACTATATATCTAAGTTATTATTATTGCAGTCAAGAAAGTCCCCATCTATATCACCATGAAACTGTCTTTTGTGTTAACCCCCGAGTAAAAGGCCTCAGTTAAATGACCGTATGGCTGTTTGGAACACATCCTTTCTTTCTTAATACATTTTTCTGTTGTTTGAAGGGTCAGACCTCAAAGAGTACACAGACAGGGGCGTGCGTCTCCTTTGACCTTCCTCTTTCTCATATCGTGCACACAGTCTGTCTGCACAGCTCATCTCCACATTCTTTTTGAGGGTCACCATTTTGTCATGAGGCACTTTTGATTATGTTTGTCCCTCCCGGAACATTGTGTGTCATTTTGACATTCAGGACTATTCCGGCACATTCCTTACAGAAATGGCTTTTTTGAAATGATGGGTCAAAGAAACCGCGGAATGAAAGGAACCACTGACCCTTGTTCCTTCTTATTCACTGCTTATTGCTTTCTGCTCTAACTATTTCATGTTCTTATCATATTGTCACTCTGCTGAAGTCCAACCCACACATTACCAACATTTGAACAGCGTTTTCAGGACTTATAACTAGTCCGTACTATATTTTTTTTACTTATACTGTCACAATAATGGGCAATTAGTTGTGAAAAATTCTTGAAATAAATGGAGCAACACACAAAAAATACATAAAAGTATATGTTCTGTCTTATTTGGTGATAGGTACTATGCTATTTAAATATTTATCCTGATTGTTGCAGTCCTTAGAGTCTCAATTCAAGTCCTTATGTCCAGTCAAGACCACACACTTTTACAATACTTCACAAAGACGTGTGGGTCTGGTCCCGTATCCTGTCTCCCTGATTTCTGAAGGACGTGATTGACAGGTGGATTAACCAATCAGAGCGTGGTCCGTTTGCATTAAAACCATAGACTGTATATATGTATATAAATGGACATGCAGTAGCTCACCTGCTAGCTGCTGCGTTCCAAAGAGGAAGTGAGCATGGATGCAATTCCGGTTCCATCAACTTTGGCTCCAATTCACTTTACATTGAAAAACTGTGTCCCCTCTCGCTGTAACTGCTGCTGTCAGACTCGTGTTGACAGTATATAAATGTAATATTGTTGACTTTCTTATAATGGTGGAAACGTTCTGTTTTCCATGCAGCAGTGACCATATATCCCCCCCACTCTGGGTATTATAGAACACTGATGCAATCACATTGTTTGACTGTGCTTTAAATTTCTTACCTATAGAATGTTAACTCCCACTGCTCGAGTCATATAAAACATTGGTGCAAGCTCACCTTCTTCAGACTCTATGATATTGTGAGACTCTGTCAGACTCTAATAGACTGACTCTGTTAGACCCTGGTACAATCTCACGGCGTGCTGCCTTTAACCCGACTGTATGGCTGTAACCGACAATAAAGATCTACAGAATGATCCTTGTGCCTCTGCGCCTGTTCTTCATGCAACAGAAAAGAAACCGACACTTGTTACTTTGGCTAAAAATGTTCGTATAATCAAGATATGAACATTAATAACAGACAAATGAGGGTCCTTCTTTCCCCGAAGTCGCTCCCACTAGTGTTAGCGACAGGTTTGACTGAGTAGCTATGTGCCTGTTCCCTGCTAAACCAGTAGTGTTTGCAGGAAGGGGCGTTCCCTTCAACAGCCTCGCTCCGGATTGGCTCTTTGGTTGCTATAACACTCACAGCTGGAAATCCAAATATCAAACTCTGCTCTCTATAACTGCTAGCTTCAATGAGCTTCATTTGACTGGAGCCGAACGCTGTGGGTGGTGTCACATTCACTTAGCCCACTTCTTTATACACTCTATGGTCAAAACAAAGGCTTACAAGTGTAAAAGGAAAAAAAAAAAGATAATGCAGAGGACTGAAAAACTATGAATTAGCAAAGCTCTAATCTCTGGCAAAAGAAGTTATACAATTACGCTTGGTTTTCTCGAGAAAGGCGGTTGTTTAATGCGTCCAGCGATCTGCTTCCAAACCCAACAGAGGGACTGACTCACCAGGCAGTAAACCCAAGTCCAAGTTGAGGAATGAGCCAACTAACCTTTCCTTCCTCATATTTGTCATCACTCTTCCATCTTCCTCGCTTGTTTTAACATTATCTTTAAATTGCCCATACTCACACACCATTATCTGCACATGATCCCATGCTCGTTCCCCCAAAGCGAGAGGAATCTTGAAAGATGAGTGTGGCTGGTGATAAATGGGAGGAATGGAAGGAGATGTGGCCTCTGCGGGCGGTAAATGGAGCTAAATTGGGTGATTGAGAACTTAAGAGAAGGCCAAACATCAAGCCCATTTGTGGCACAGCGGGGGGCCGACCCTTAGCGTGGCTTCATTTGTCTGGTCCAGAGCCACGCGCGGCCCTCGGAGACTTGTAAAGCAGAGGTGCACTGTACGCTCTGACCCAAATGACTTAATTATGGGCTTCAGTCTGCTGCGTGTGCCCTGGTGCATGCGCCGCTATGGACGCTCCCGTGTTGATGAGCTACACTTATCGGCACGAGTTTATACTGAAGTGATGCTCTGAATTGTGTGGGAACATTGAAGTTGATATAAGTTTTTTTTAAATCCAATTAAAAAATAAAATAATGATTCCTTGTGTGCAATCACTTTCTAGCAGAATCTTAAAAGTGCGCTGTGTAACTGTCAGGCAGAGTGTAGGTGTGGAAATAGTTTGCATGTAGGTGTTATTTCTTTGCCTGGAATGATAAACAATTTTGAAGCTCTATAGCATAAAAACAGGCATCGTTATAAAGGCTCAAATGATGCGAAGTTCACCCACGATGGGAGATTTTACATAACAGCTCACATCTTCAAAACACTAAAACAAAGCAACTTACTGTTTGCTGCCCCTAAATCTGGAGGCTCGGGCTTTCAAAAGAGCAAAATCAGGAAATCTAGGGAGAAAGTCGCACCTTCTATAGAATGTCTCGGCATATACTTGCTTTTAATAAAATAAAATCCAGCAATAAAACACTGTGTGACACTTTACCTAAAGGACACTAGGCATTCTATAGCAGGCCTGGATTATCTACTTTGCCTGTCACAACATATGGTCCAAAACTCCTTGGTGAATATTTCCCTCTTGTTTGTCGTAAAAATAGACTGGCCCAAGTTAGAAAGGAGTCCACTGGAAGAATTCAAATCTGTCAGCTGGATAAAAAGTTGTGGGAGTGAAGACGTCTCTTTGCCATCTTTCTGTCATCTTTTGGTTTTCTTTTTGTTATATTTTTGTCATCTTTTTCTTCTTCATCTTTTTGTTATCTTTTTTTCATCTTTTTGTTTTCTTTTTTTCATCTTTTTGTCATCTCTTTGTCATCTTTTTGTTTTCTTTTTTCATCTTTTTGTTTTCTTTTTATCATCTTTTTGCCATCTTTTTATCATCTTTTTGTCATCTTTTTGTCATCTTTTTGCTGTCTTTTTGTCATCTTTTTCTTTTCTTTTTTCATCTTTTTGTTTTCTTTTTTTCATCTTTTTGTCATCTTTTTGTTTTCTTTTTTCATCTTTTTGTTTTCTTTTTTTCATCTTTTTTTCATCTTTTTGTTTTCTTTTTTCATCTTTTTGTTTTCTTTTTTTCATCTTTTTGTCATCTTTTTGTTTTGTGTTTATAAGAACAATGCACAAAAATGGCACAAACACACAAGTGCGACCTCATCCAGAGACCAGTGTGTAGTCGTGTGATCCAGTTAAAATCCTTCTTTACTCTGTATTCTAAGTTTTACTTTCATACCTGTGTACTTTGTTGGTGTTGATTGTTTGTTTTGCCTTATCTTCTCAGACTAAGTATATAGCTGAACAATGGGCTCATTCCCAAACCGCACGCTTCACAAAATGTGTCTCCACTTCTGTGTCACTTTAATTATATATCATTATCCAACTTTGTCTTCTCTCAAGATTCTAATTAAGTAAAAAAGGATAGCATGCAATTAGAACAATATCATTTTAGAAAGTTAAAGCACACTTAATGTATCTATTGACTTAAATAGGACGTGCACCCACTGCTCACACCTGAGGCTTACCTTGACTCCTATGCCTTGAAAACTTTGCTAACTTTACTCTAGAGACACATTGAACTATAACTGTACGGACTAAAATTATAAATAATATATTTTGTGTTGCATCAATAGCCTACTTTTGCAAGATGTGGTTTGGTCAAAAGATTTCCATTTGCCCACTAGCCGGGAGGTTGATGGTACAATATTCCAGTGTATCTTCTGCATCATGAGATTTTACATTACGTTAGCCTAGTATAATATATTTCAAGGGAAAATAGATAGCAGAAATAGCAGTTTGTTTATTTGGCTATAAAAATGGTTCTGGTTGGCTGAGGATGGAGCCAATGACACCTGGACAGATGCAACAGGATCTGGAGAGTAGAATAAGACAAAAAACTCAATTTGGCCAAAAAATCTTTTAGGCAGTTACGCTATGAAGACAATAAAATGTGAGCTCTGCATTATAATGTCATTGCACGATTGGAACAGTGCCTTGTCTGAGGTCTATAGCAAAAGAGAAATTCAATTCTATCAATGGGACAAAAGTATTAGAGTGAGGACGTTTTGCGGCTCATTTAAGTGGCTTCTTCAGTTCTGATCAGATTTTCTTATATCTGCCTGAAGGAAGAAGCTACTGCACTGTTTTGCATAATGGTTCAGGCCCCTAGTGGGCGCTCTAACACCTATTACTGGCTAGCACTATTGTTTTCCTTGTTTTGATTTCGGTTTGAGGATGGAGTTATAAATAGCTGTTCCCGTTGAAAGATGGATTCTCTTTTCCAACAAAAAATAGCCTTTTTTTTTCCCTTTTTTTTTTTGGCTTGGATCCATATCTCACTATGCTCAAAGGAGGTTAGTGGTGTGGCTTTGAGATGGAGATGCACAGCAGATTGTGGTCCTGAGCTGCTCTTGCGACAGTGTTGGTACATAATCTTACGGAGTGGCGCTAACTGCAGTCTTCACTACACCAAACAGAGTAGACCACATTGTTTGAGGTCTATTCTGACTCCCTACTTTTATTTTAAACTTTAAAACTTACTGTTCATTTTTTGTTTCTTCAGGATATGGGTCCGAACAGCATGCCTTCCGTCCCCCTGATGGTGGGCTGTGGCATCTCGTGCACCGCTCTGCTTATCCTGCTGCTGATCTATGCCGCCTTTTGGAGGTGAGGACATGGATTCGGACATACATGTTGGGTTTCCATGCTTTTCTGGACATTGCATTGACTTACTGTCTTTCCTGGAGATGGACCTTAACCATAATCACTATTTGCCTAAGATAATAAACATGTTTTAATGGTGGCCCCTCATTATTAGCTTACTCAAAGTTTGTTTTTTTTTTTATTGATTCATGCATGCTTGAGTAATTCTGTATTGTTCTGCATTTGAGGCATGAGGCTTTTAAAATATTTGTTTTCACCTACCCACTATCACCCCTACTTCTCTGTATATACATGGTCACCTTTTTATATGGCGCTTTTCCATCTTCAAGGCACTCAAAACACTTTTATCAAGGAACTGCTCTGCAATTCACTCACACATTCATACACCAGTGGATGCAGACACTGGCAAGGCAGGTTTAATGTCTTGCCCAAGGACACAAAGGCAGAATCGCACTGGCAACCTGTGGGTCAGTGGATCTGACCGCTCAACCAATGATGTTTTATGTCGAGAGCTGGATTCTAACAGCCGAGCTTCGTCTCAGTGGACAAACACTCTAGCTACCAAGCTACTGTCTGACTCTAGGTCATATACTTTTACGGTTAAAACATTCATGTAGCCATTTTTCAACAATAAAAAGTAAATGAAAAATCTATTGCTGGCCATGTTGAAACAGTCACTATGAAGATTCAGTTCTGCAGGTTTCAACAGGAAGTCAATGGGGCCTTTAATGAACCATTTTAGATCAATATATCAATATTCTTCTATATCAATATTTTGGTTTATAATGAGAAAAATGCCTGTGAGACTACCTGGGGCAGCAGTAGCTCAGTTGAGAGAGAGTGTTTGTCCATTGATCTGAAGGTTGGCGGGTCAAATCATTGGTTGAGCAGTCAGATCCACCGACCCACAGGTTGCCAGTGTGATTCCAGCTCCCACAGATGAATACTCTCATTGTTTCCTTGGGCAAGACACTCAAACCCACCTTATTTCCAGTGTCTTTGTACTCTGATGTGCGAATGGGTGAGCGGGTCCTTGATGTAAAGCGCTTTGAATGCCTTGAAGGTGGAAATGAGCTATATAAAAACGCTTTCCATTGACCATGACCATTAGTTATTAACATGTTAGACTTTTCTCAGTCTTCTGTAACCGTAACCTGTTCCATGTATCAAGGTTTTACCCCCATGAGGGAGCCAGGACCCCATGATATGAGTGTGTAAACAGATATTTGTCCCCACAATGTGACAAATAATTGCCCACTCGAGCTAACGACGCTGCCAAATCTGTGTTGTGTAGGAAAATCCTGTGTTGTTTAATTGCGGCAAATGGTCCAAAATGCAGCAGGGGAGTGGCAATTAATTTTTTGGTAACACACTGAGCAGATGGGATGGCCAAATCAAGCTAATGACCATGCAATTTCCAAAACAGTCTCTCCATCTCTTTTGTGCGGTATTATTTTGTCATACATCTACTGGAGCTAACAATGTGTTTCTCTTCTCTAAGGTATATTCGCTCAGGAAAGGCCATCATCTTGGTGAACTTTTGCCTCTCTATCCTGGCCTCAAACTTATTGATTTTGGTGGGACAATCGCAGACTCTGAGTAAGGTAAGGAACAGTCACCCAGGAGTTTCAAGGCTGCAGAAATGAATCTATCTGGTCTGGCGGCATAAAAAAAAGAAAAAAATAGAGACTGTTTTTTCACAGACTGATAAGGTGTGACCATATCTGGCAACTTTTGGCCGTATAGAAGACGAACAAAAATTGGTACTTTTTCATTACTGTGTTTTTTGCAGGCTGTCAGATGGGGTAAACCTAACCCTAAGAATTGTTTTTTTTGTGTTATTTGGAGTTTTTTTGTGTGCAACAAGTAGCTTTACTGTCTGAGAGCCCCTACCTGCTTGTTTCCATGGAGATGATATTGTTTTGCATGGAATTTTCCAGTATGGCATTAATATCTAGCATTTATTTGATTTACAAGTGTTTTTAGGACTAAACGTATTTGAACTACAGGAGCGATGTTGCCTCTAAGCAAATCTGACATGTAACTTGGGCTAGTGGCACCAGTTGATAGATACGTTTAATGCCATACTGTGGAACTTTCTAAGCATTGCAATAACATCTCCAAGAAGGACAAAAAGGTGCCGGACCTGACACCAAAAACGTTACACAGTGCAGCTTTTACTTGCTCATGAATATAACTTCTCATATAGTTCAAATGTGTGTAGAAGTGCGTTTGATTATACTGCATATATTGGTGTCTCATGACTAATTTCCAGCGGTGCTCTTTCCTGCAGGGTCTCTGTACTGTGACTGCTGCCTTCCTTCACTTCTTCTTCTTGGCGTCCTTCTGCTGGGTGCTGACGGAGGCGTGGCAGTCCTATCTGGCTGTCATCGGCAAAATGAGGTCACGCCTAATTCGCAAGCGGTTCCTCTGTCTAGGATGGGGTAAGCACTCAATATTTAACTCTGCCCTGCTAAAACATCAACATTTTCAACCCAAATCCTGAAAACCGTCTTCATATTGCCATTTCTGTCACTTGCCGCTTGCTGACAGTGTGCCGATGTAAGCCAGTGAGCGCTGGAGGTTTTCTTGCATAACAAATGATGTTTTATGAATTGGATCCTGATTGAGGCATCGTTGTGTGACAGGAATTGACAATGAAGCTAGCATACTTTACATGTAAATGCAAAACATCATTATGTTGCGATGTCGGAGTGGTTAGCCGCATAATGTCTAATAACCAATTTTGTTCAGCGCTCGTTTGCAGTTCACATCGCTCTTTTATGCACAATTGTTTCCTTTTCATGGCTCACATTTCTGTTTATGGCAATATGCGATGTTCTCCTACCTAAGACCTGGCACTTTGTAATAAAGACAGTAATTAGAACTTAATTTGATATTTTCCAAAACAGATTTAGACATTTTATGCTCATTTGTAGGAAACCATATAATCATCCAATTGTATTGTGGAATATAAAATACCAGCATAATATTGGCTGTTAAAGTGATGGATGCCAAAGAAAGTTGTAAGTTGAAGAAACACAACTCACTCAAACTTGTAAAAGGTTAGCTTTAGCCACCTCCGACTGATAAGACGATTGGATGAATGAATGAAAAATGACTTGTTCATCTTTTAATAACAAATAGAAAGCAGCAAAGCAGACAAGCATTCCCATTTTTTTTTTTTAAATTGATTTTTTTTCCAGACCAAAGTTATTTTTTTACATGACAGTTTGAACTGCTCACTAGTGCTCTTCCTCTGGTCATGCGATGCTGCTGTGACATGTCCAGTCAACTGATTTAAACAGGTTCTGACTGCAGATGGCGCTGTCGTCTTGCCTCCATCAGTAGGAAGACAGCGCCATCTGCAGCCCAACTTCTTCAGGACAGTATCCCAGGTGTGTGAGAGCAAAAAAGCCCCCTCGTCCCGGTTTATCGTCTCCTTCACGAAAGACCAGATGAACATCATCGGACTAACCCTAACCCAACACGAGTGAATTTTATCTCAAAATCACACACAATTTCCAAAAGGTTACACAATAAATCCATAAAAAGGAGCAGAGTTGGGTCAAAGACGGGCAGCCTGTCATGTCAATTGGCCCTATCACCGCCCCATTCATCCTTGAGAACACTGCGCTCTCTGCTCCGTCTGCTATGACCTGATGCAACAAGCGCCCGGGATGTTCCAGCATAATCAGAATACGAGATAACATCTGCCCAACACTGTAAGCGCATGCACCCAGATAGGCAAGATAGCGCCAACTCCATTCCCCCAACACACAAACGTCTATTCATTTCACTGAATATTGATCCCGGCAGTCTAATCTGACAAGACCCCGATGCCTTTAGCAGATACACGGGGGGGAATGTATGGATTGTTGTACAGTCGCAGATGGGATGATAGGGACGATGTTGTGTCTGTGTGTGTTTGTGTGTGTGTGTGTGTGTGTGTGTGTATGTGTGTGTGAGTATATAGCCTTCTCAATCAGACACAGATTCACAATCAAGGTGGATTGGGTCTCCGAGCACATCCATCCCCAAAATTCCCACTTTGAATTCATTGAGTTAAGTCTGTTGCCTGGAAACAAATGATTTGGGGTGTGACTGGTGTAGTGATAAGACGGTCAGAATACATGGTCTGTTTTATATTGCTAACAAGCTACGCAGATTGACAAATATAGCGGACTCTTTATCAGCCCCGTGAAATACTCAACTCAAAGTAGAAAGATTATAGTCATTTGTGTGTTCTCGCAATTAGTACATCAATCCAAACTAATCCTTCAAAATAATGTGACAGCTGTAAAACAATCATTTACAAAAGTACAATTTAGTACAATTGATTGATGTTAGTTTGGTCCCCATGTCCTCTGTTGCGTCTCAAAAACGATCGTCCAATCAGATTTGTTTTTTTCAGTGACACGTGTGAAACGAAGCTTATTGGTCGCCTATGATTTACAAATACTGTGGTCCCTTGCTATACCGCGGTTCACTTTTCGCGGTTTCGCTGTTTCGTGGATTTTTTTTGGTGCAATTTTGCATGCTTTTTTTTTACAATATATGAACGTGCGTTGTGTTCTGCGTCCTGATTGGCTAATGGACGTGCAGCCTGTACTTATTTTATTAACAATGAATATTATTTATTATAGTATGTAGGGTACATTATTGACTTTCTTCATAATAATATTGGTTCCTACTTATTGTTGCCGTTGCACATTTGAGGAGCGCACCGATAAAAATGTAACTTTGAACGAAACAGGGAGCGCACGAGGAGAGATGAGTGAAGTTGAATAAAATGTGTAACTGTCCTGCCATGTTCTGTGGTCTATTTAAGCAGGACATGGACACGTGAGGGCAGGGAGAACTTATGCGGCTGTAGGGGGCGCCATTACAAGAAACAAATGAATAACATAAGAATGACAACAAGCAATAAGTTTGAACAAGGAGCAAAAAGGGCTGTAACCATAGCAGATTTAGCTTTGTGGATCAGTCATTGGAACGTGAAAAAACCCCAAAACATTACACGGAAAGGGACCACTGTTAAGAGACTTATGCAGAAATCAACGATATTTTCAGCCTCGTCTTATTTTTTCCTTTATTATTTCCAATACGGACGGATCCATGCAGAGATTCATGGATGACCAGACTCACATCTTTGTAAAGTATTGAAGATCTGCGCACTCTGGTTCAACAGTGTGGATGCAATTTATATGGAAGTGACTCTTATGCGTCTTCTTGTATATTTTCGAAACGCATAAACAATTCCCTATGTTGACACTCTTCATGTATGGGGTTAATTTTCATCCAAGAAGAAGAATAAAATGGGAAAATGACCAGTCTCACTGACACCTCATCTTCACGCATGGTGCATTTTATTTGTCATATGCTTGTAATCTGTAAATATCCGCTTCCTACATAATACCCAGGTAAACATCGGCGTAATTGTGTGTTGCTTCTTGCTGGTTGTATCAAACCAGCATGGTCTTCCGTATTGTTAACATGACTCTTTCTGATTGCTTTCCATTTACGGACATAATCACCGCTTTGTTAATTACATGAATTTTTCATAGCCAGCTCATTACGCCCAGCATTTTCCATTTTTCTTATTTTTTTTTTCTTTACGTCACCAACTGTATGACACCCCTTCACTCCGCCGATCTACACTCACATACCCACACATTCTGCCTTTTGGAGTTAATTGCATGACTCCCTGACCATTTGAACATGTAGATATAATTACATACACTCCAGTTTGTACAGCATTACTGCCTTCTTCTCTCACACACCTACGCACCGCATGTGAAGGTCAGCGGCTTGCCTGTACGCTTACATAAATCTACGCTGCATATGTAGAGACAGGGAGTCAGATGGGAACGCTAGCTAGCCCTTTGTGAGCGGAGAGGAGCTCTGCAGCCCATAGCCACTTTCAATCACCTATGGACAGGTTATGCGCTATTGCATGGCTGCTTAGCATTTGAATAAGATAAACCACGAGGACTCTGTAATACTGGAGAGTAGTCTGGCAGATAGTGCACATTATTTCGGGTTTTTATATTTTCATCCCTGTTCTTTGTCTGTGCAGGTCTCCCAGCGCTGGTTGTAGCAGTTTCGGTGGGTTTCACCAGAGCCAGAGGTTACGGAACTGCCAGCTAGTGAGTGACTCCCTCCCACCTCCATAAATAATATTTTTTTCTCTCTCGTGCTGCTTCGAAATGCAGGACTCTTTCTCGTCTCCATGGTAACATATGGCCGCACTATACTTGAAACAATAATAGGCCTAATGTGGTCAAGAAATAAGTGTAGCAAACTGTGGAGCCAAATAGAAGTTGATTATGGAGAAGTGGCAGCTTTGGTTTCCATAATAGACCACCTTTGTGAAGATACTGCATGGTGTGGCTATTCTGTCACAGATATGGAGACAACCAGGAGGTGGACTCTCCTTCAGAAACGTTAGTGCACCTTTAAAAAATAAATAAAATAAAAAAACAAATATATATAATAATTTGTCCTTAATTACACTGACGTCTTCACATGGCGAAATACCAAAACATATTTTCTTGCTTTTATTTTGTGCCTTTTTTTTTTTTTCCTCAAAATGCTGACAAGGACAAAGTGCTATTTAATGCATGCAGCCATTTCCCAGCTATTTACATTTCTTTATTTGGTTTGAGGGCTAATTTATCTGATACCGTAGCAACAAATAGTATAATTAAAATGATTTGGCCTCTCATAAGAGTTAAAAGAAAATCAAAAGCAATTTATGAGGTTATGAGCTTTTATCCCCACTTGTTTCAATCTTGTGTTTCTCATTAGTAGGCATTAGCCATGTATTTCATTTGGTTTATTTATTCAGTAAGCACAGTACGGCTCTCGGCTTTTGGGCTAATGTGTTTTTCATGTTTTATTTAGCTGCAATTAAGTAAGGAGAATGGCTTCATGTACGGCAATGGAACCACTACAGGACACTTTACAACTCATTGCTGTGATCAGTGCCAAGTGAAACGGCTGCATATTGTTTGTGTTTGGGCACATCTTTAGATGAGGGAGATAATCTGTTTGTACAGTGGAATCATTTACTTGCCTAAAGAAAACACAATAATAGGGCAATCATGATATTCTAGCATGTCAAAGTTTCAAATGGATTAGGCGAAGTTACCGGATTTGCGTCAGTCATGCTAGTTTCTTAGCCTGATTATATTTTCATTATTTTGCTCCCCAGACACAGTTAAAATGTTATCTGTCATTTAAGTTAAATAGCATACGAAAGTTTCATTTATTTTTTGATAAAAGAGCATACTTGTCATAATCACCAAACAAATTAAACTTGACACTTAAGTCAGTTCGGCACAAGAATGGAATACATTTCAAGGACATGCAAAACTGGATACATTGGTCGTATCATAGACTGTGTAAAAAAGTGGACTGAGAAGTGTCCCTGCCAAATAAACCTAAATACATTTGATAAAGTATTACAGTAATGAGTATTTGTACGTTTGGCATTGACTTCTGTGTGTGTTTGTGTGTGCCCCTAGTTGCTGGCTGTCACTAGAAGGAGGTCTACTGTACGCCTTTGTTGGACCTGCTGCTGTTATTGTCCTGGTGAGTCTGTGCTGCAAGTTAATTACATTCTGCAGAAATGCTTTAAAATCGCCACGGTAACTCTTGAAGCTGATGCGCACTTTCTTCAATCTCAAAACCCTGGTATGGCACAGCAAAGATGAGTGGTGCACTTTGGGGTCTTAAAATGTCAGCCGTAAAGAAACTGAAATAAATTCTGTACGACAGAGCGCCTTGGCATCAGACTGCATTACCAGACATGATGCCGCACTCTGCCCTACAGTTAAATCTATCACTATTATCCCAAGACTTTTGACTCGGAGTCACTGGACCTAAAAAACTGAGATAAATCTATTTTTTCATCACAACATAAAATGTGAATTGTGTTCAGGTAGCTATTCAGTTATTAGAAGTATTAAACAGTGGGGCAGTAGGGGCTCAGCCGGCCTGAAAGTCGACAGTTTGATGCCAGCTCTGCACTAGTGTCTTGCCAAAGGATCAGGGACAGGGGGCTTGAGGGGGCCCTAGCCTCCCTTAGAATGTCCAACGCTCCCCTATAGCTCTCCCAAAGATTTTTGCATATTCATAGCGCATCTAATCTTGACTAAAAATGTTCACACGGCAATCATAGGGTGTTCGAAATGAGACGACAATTTAAAAAACATCTATATTAGTTTTAATAAATCACTACAGGAGATAACTACAATTTAAACTTGTCAGAACAGCAAAGCAAACACGGTCGAGCGATGGGGTGTGCTCGCATCTACGCAAGACTCTAAATCAGGCATGCCCAAGCAGTGGCTCGGGGGCCAAATGCGGCCCTCAGACCAATTTTTCGTGGCCCTCAAGCTTCCAGGTGAATTGGCCCATATTACCTTAAACAGTACTTTTTACTGTACATTTCTGAAAATCTACTTTAACCCATTAAATCTACTTTAACCCATTAACTTTGCCCATAGCAAACACTTAATGCATCCTGTTGAAAATGTAAGCATGAATAAAGGTCTAGTGGTTCAGACTAACGTGTAATAATAATGTAGATTTGAATTATTCACTGTATTGGCGACCAGTCTACGGCCCTCAGTCGGCCTTTAGCTTTGTCTGTGTTTGCATACGTGGCCCGTAATGAGAAACGTTTGGACAACCCTGCTAAATTAACTTAACTTAATTATGGACTAACTTAACTTAATTATGTTAAGTGAGCGGCCCCATCGAAGAACTGGTTGGAGGAGCACCCCAATAGCTCCTACAACCAAATATGTCTGGCTCCGCCCCTGCAAAGCATATGTTCTTTGGCAAGACACTTCCCCCACCTCGCCTACCACCACAAAGTAAATAACGCATGACTTTTTAAAGTGACCATAAGAGCCCTATTTAAGGCTAATGCATTACTAATATTAGTCATGCACAAAGTTACACTATGCCAATATCAAATACTAGTAATGAACATAATTTGATCTTGTATATTAAATTTTCTGATATCTTCAATAAAACGCTCATTATTGGCTTGAAACCCTCAAATCAAACCCAGACCAATTTACACTAGAAGATGGTAGCTTTCCTGAGGCATTTCCGGAAAGAAAGATCAGAAAAAGAACATTTATGCTTGTACAAACACTCTTACATTGTTTTAAAGCTTAACACGGCGCATTGATTGCATCTCAGTAGCAGAGTAATCTTTTGTTGCGGTACGCCTGTTGCTGCGGCTCCTTCTAGTATTAGCTAATTCTTCCCAAATGAATCCCTAGTGGATTTTTCTGCACAAAGCTTAATAAGTGTGGATTGGGCACTAAACTGTAAACTGCTTTCACTAATCTCTTCGGAAACCCACAGAGTAACACATCCGAGCTCCAGATGAGTCCTTTAAGTCCAGATCGGAACAATACTGATGGAAAATGTAACGCATGTCCCGCTTTGGCTTAGTAATGCAATACAGATCAAATGTGTTAACTGTAAGCATAATAAAAACTAAGCTATTAGACGACAGGGGTGATTGATCCAACTTGTAAATGTACTTTCCCTACGGCGTACGCTGGGGCCCAAAATATTAAAGCCTGGTTTTAGCTGTATGACGTAACTTTGTCCATATTTAGTCGTGTAGAGTTGATTTATCGTTAAAAACTTTATTAATAGTAGTAATAGTAGCCGTAGTATTAGTACTAGCTGTAGATTTTTCAGGGGTTAGTTTGTTTTCGTACCTGACAGTTTGGATGGCTCATTAGCGCTCTTCCTCAGACTGGTCACATGATGTTGCTGTGATTTGTTCAGTCAGCTGATTTAAACAGGTTTTGGCTCTGTCTTCGTACCGGTGGAGACAGGACAACAGCGCCATCTGCAATCCGACAGTATCCGAGGTGTGTGACAGTAAAAAAGCCCCCTCGTCCCGGTTTAACACATTAAGGACTGAGCACACTATAGAGCACTATAGCTCGCCTAGACTTTTATTATTTTTTTAGCCATAAAAATCATGTTAAAGGACGTATCAGAGTGTACTGCATTTTTTCACACAGGTACCTCTATTTTACATATCCATCTGTATTTTTTCTTTGACACATCGATTAACTTACTGAGAAAATCCCCGCAGCACCTGTGCTCTGATTTGTCATCTTCAAGGGACAACAGAGGCAGATTATCGTAATGACGGTAAAATATCTAAAGAGCGCTATACCTCTGCTTTGAAATGCCGTTTGAATTTGCATGAGAGCACAATTAGTTGCGGAGTTACAGTAATGGAAGGTCGCCATGATAGCATTCGCCACAATAGGGTTAAAGTCCTACCTCCAAAGGAAGGAAGACAGCACCGAAACCTGTTTAAATCAGCTGACCGGGTATGTCACGCCTGGTATGAAAACCAGATCAACTAGTAGTTCATTATTTCCCACAAGAATAACCTCAATAACTCCGTGGGGGTCTGGATACTACCAGTACAAGGTTGTGTTTATATGCCTTGAGCCAGAGGTAGAGCAAAACATGGCTTAAAATCCAAATGGGATTAAATTGTATTTCTATGATGAATGCTTACCCCATCTGCCCATTGTTAGCCCCTGCCCCCTTCTGTGTTGTTCCTCGGGTCCCCGCTTGAACCGCCCCCTGTAAGGAGAACAGGATGCAAAACACAGTCCTTCCCCGGAGCTTTCTCTAATTAATGACCCTGCCCTGGAGCAAATGGCCAAGCAAGATATGGCTGCTGACTCACAAGGCATGACTAGCATCACAAGAGTGCACGTTGTTCTCCCTGCTAATGCTAATGCTAATGGCTGATGTAAACATAGCAGCGGACGCAATTCAAGGGCACATTTAGCACTTAACTTAGCCATTCACGAGTCAAATTGCAATTGCGCCAAGATGCTCAAATCCGAAACATTCAAATGGTGTTGTATCTTATTCTAAAACACATTGCTGCAAAACAATGAGTCCCCACTGACGAATAAGGTTTAATATCCAGCCAGACATTCACTCTGGGGCATTGATAACGCGATGAAAGACATGCAAATGCAGCTCAGAGGTCATTAGCCGGTAATGAAAGAGTAACCCAGGCAAGGTTAGAGGAGGACACGCTCGGCTTGAGGAAATTGGAAGTTGGGAGATTATGAGAAGCATGTCAACTGCGCAGGATAACACGCAGATGGGCAGGATTTGGCGGTGAAATCGGTCCAGGCCAGAGATGTGCGCATGTGTTCCAGTGAAAAATGTGTATCACTGGGTCATGGCCACATGTTTGACAGGCTTAGCTACAAGGACCTCATTAGGAAAGTAGACAGAAGCAATCACAGTGGGTTCCTTATCTAGAGGTTGTACAAGGTAGGACATCGGGAACAAAAACAATGTCCCGGTTTGTCCAGTTTTGAGTAATCCTTCTTCAGACTTCTAAAATTAGATCATTTGTACAACAATGTTATATATCTGATGTTTTGTTATGGTTGTCAGTTGCGGGAAACGAAAGTGATTTCCATTGTAACTCGTGTTCTTCAAAAAGGACAAATCTGAAAATCATACGTTTCGGATATCTACCCTTGCCTTTATCGGTGGTTTTCAGATTCCAGTGTGATGATGCCATACTTCCAGATGAGGGCGCAAGAGACAATTTTCCTTATTGATTATATTGTACTTTGCCAGGAAATATCCAAAAGGTAAATTAACAAATGTTGAACCTGATCATTTCTATGAGTGACTAGACCCAAGATCTCAACCATAGACTGTATAAAAAAGTGGATTAAATGACTGTGACGTCACTCACAGCGTTCGGCTCCAGTCAAATGAAGCTCGTCAAGGCTAGCATCTGCATTTTAGCAATGTTAATTTTATCTGCCCCTCCATCTGTATTAAACACTACTGTCCAACAGAATGTCGTAATGTCATCTGAAGCAGTTTTCTCACTGTCTGTCTTTATGGGAGTGGTTTAGGACAAGAAGAGAAAAAATATTGAATTGTCTAATTGGCATTTGAGGCAAATCACAGATGACTTACTTTCTACAAACAATCAATCTTTTGCTTTGTCGTCTCTAACTGTATAAATGCTCTACAAATCACACGAAATCTCCCCGAATAATGTCGTTTAAAAGACGTTTCCGGGTGCACCATCTGATCCCCAGCTGTTTTCTACATTTCTGATTAAACTTGTTGTGTTTCCTCAGGTGAATATGCTCATCGGGATTGTAGTGTTTAACAAGCTTATGTCCCGGGACGGCATCTCCGACAAGTCCAAAAAGCAGCGAGCGGGGTAAGCCACCCTCCCTCCTCATACATGTCAAACTCGACGCCACAGATGACAACAGACCTGCCATATTAAATACATGTTACAATCTGCCATGCACACAGATGCCTGCAAACATTTCAGTTTAACTACCTTCAGGGCATCTCTGATCATTTTCCAAAAAACCCAAAAAGGCAGTTTCATTTGGCAGTAGCATTGCAAAGCATCTGTCATGTTCTGTTACTTTGTGTCATTTTACTGCCACTTACGCATGTAGATGTCCAATATCATTTCCTCTGTTTGAAAATCAATGACAGATGGAAGCTAATTACAAACTGTAAACAGGGGATTATGTGGATGAAATCCTATGCTCCGCTACAATCCTATAAGATAAAGATGCCTTTGTTCTTGTTAGAGTCAATCTTGCACACACACTGTCAGTAATGTATGCCTTAGCATCCCATAGCTACATTAGTCTAAGTACAGCAGATGGGAGCTGATACCATCTTTACTAATCCAGTGAGTGCGAGAGCCTCAGCTCCAGAAAAAATCCATGTTTTCATTTCCATACCTATTGATTCCATTATCGCTCTGTCTCTTGCTCTATCTTTTATTCAGTTATTTTCTTCATTACATTTCCAACACTGTTTGTCACTGGCGCAAATTGAAATTGATAATTTGTGTGTAGCAGTAAGGGGTTAATAGGCCATATCTCTAGGGACTGGTTATACTCTTTTACAATCAGCTTTTGTTATAGTGATGAAGGTGACATTACATTATGGTTTATGTGTTCAGAGGTCACATGCACAGCCATAGGGACGCTCTCATCAAGGCTGCTGCGTGATTTAATATCATTTATAATACCACAGCTGAGGTATTTTAGTATTACAACTAGCAAAATAAGATGTATGTGTTTATTGTTGTATTATGTTATGGGACAACACACATTATGTTAATGTTTCCATGAACCATAATGATCATGGAAATGACTTGAGTAAAGTTGCACTGTTTGTAAGTTGCAATTATTACTTTAGGTCTGAAAAGTATATCCATATTTCTATATAGATATACTGCAGGCTCCTGCAGCCATGACAACAGGATTCCCTCAGATGCTGTTGCCTGACATGGCGCCCCATGAAAATGAACACATAGTGTACATCTTCCATTTGAACTGTGTAATCCTGGTGTTAATCACATTTGCACTAAGAACCTCAGCCCACAAACACTCCCACACACCTAAATGGTCAGACCAGTCGCGGCGGTGTTTCTAACAGTACCGTCTGTCATTAGCGTAATGCTTTTCCTTATGAAGCTGTGGCAGTGAGAGCCACTAAGGCAATGAGCTGTGATGGGATGCTAATGTAGCATAGCCAGCGCGTCGCCCCATCCTTCTCTACTTTTAATGCACACACACATGACAATAGGCTCTGGCACGCTGTTCATTTTACTGTGAGCAGCCAAATGTAAGTAAACAACAAATGGGAAGAGCTGTTACGCCTATGGCCTCTTACAGGTTTATCTGGGCATACTGAAATGGCCCACACCTGGGCTATGGCACTTCTCCTACAGCCCAAACAAAAGCTGGGACACAAAGAGAGCGCAGACATTTTCAAACCCTATTGATTCACAGTATAACCAAGGCAAGAAATGGTACTTTAACATCTTTAAAATACATCTTGGCACTTTTTATGTCTGTTTATATTGAACAGTATTTATGTAGCATTCTGCATAGTGCCCTGTGTAGTGTTTCTTGCAGGTCCACATAACTTGTAGCATGCCAGTCGCTCACTTTCCTCCTATTAAATCAATCTGTAATTTCTGACTGTGTTCATTGCTGCTACTTTTTTCAAGATCTGATTTTAATTTTCTTTTTTTTCTTTCTGTTCTCCCCCTGCCTTTTTTCTTTTCCCCTTTGTCTCATCTTGTTCCATCATGTTCCTTCACCTCTGTCTCACCTGCACCTCTGCACCTCTGTACCTGTCCTCACATAACCCGACCCCCGGCCGGCCCCTCCTCTCCACACGTGTACATGTTCAAAGTGTCCCGGCAGAGGCGGGGAGTCGGCTGCTCCTGAAATGCTCCAAGTGCGGTGTGATCTCTAGCACCGCCATGTCCAGCGCCACAGCCAGCAGTGCCATGTTAGTCCCATTTCCATCTCTCTGAGCCGCTCAAGGCAACACAAACGCAATAGTGAAATACAAGTCAAAGCAAAAGAAAAGTATATTTAAAGGTCCTGTATTACACAAAATTGACTCTTGTGAGCTCTAAGCCATGTTCTAATGCTGTTACTTCCCCAAAATCATACCTGGAGTTGTGTTTTGTTTCATTCATACATGTCTGAGTAACTCGTCTGTCTATATCTCCAAAGCTCAAAATGCTCTGTTCCACCTTGTGATGTCATGAAGTGGTAGATTTGAAGCTAACAGCTACATTTTGTCTTTTGTTCAGTAGAGATGGGCAATTCCAGACCTGAAATCATCCAAATGATTCTAAGGAAGGTGTATGGAGTTTAAAAACACAGTGGGGCACTTCCTGTATTGCCACATGATGACATCACAAGGTGGAACAGAGTGTTTTCAGTTTGAGAGAAGAACTGAGCCTAAATCTGCAGGGTTTGTGTGTTAAACATGTGTGAATGAAACAAAACACAACTCCAGGTCTGTTTGTGATGAGGAAACAACATTATAACACAGAAATAGCGCAATATGGGCCTTTTAAAGCATTTTTGACCTGTTCCATTTAGAGTCAAGTAGATAAATGGACTTAGCGAGCATATCCGCTTTCTCCTAAAACAACCCCTCAAACAAGTATTCGGACAGTCCCATGGAATTATTTACTACCGTATTAGAGTCCCTGTAAAAATAAACCCTCGTATTTGTAATTGGTATCAGCAAGTACTCAAAAACAGTACTCGTATCGCTATTGGCCAAAGTGGTATTGGTGCAACCTTAGTGCTAAACATAGACTCTATAAAGAAGTGGACTAAGGGAGTGTGACGTCACCCACAGCGTTCAGCTTCAGTCGAATGAAGCTCATCGAGGCTAGAGCAGTTATAGAGGCTAATTTGGAGCCACGTTCCATATTTGGAATTCTGACTTTGCGTATCATAGCAACCAAAGAGCCAATCCAGATCCAGGCTACACTGCTGGTTTAGCAGGGAGCGGGCACTTAGCAAAACTGTCAATCAAAGCTGTTGTTAATGCTAGCGGGAGTGACCTCGGGGAAAGAAGGCGTCTGATTTATCTGTTATTAATGTTCATATCTTGAGTTATGGACACAATAGCGAAATAAAAACGCTAGGATCATGTAGAGCGGGTTAATACGAACATTTTAAGACCAAAATGATGAGTTTGACAGCAGCAGTTATTAAGAGAGGAGTCGATGAAACCGGAAGTGCGCCCATGCTCTCTTCCTATTTGTAACGTGGCGGCTAGCAGGTCAGCTATGTGCATTTATATAAACAGTCTAAGATACATAATACTATTGACTTTTTTCAAATACTTTAAAAACGAAATAAGCAAAAGCGCTTTTCAGTAATTGTTCAACTTATAGCTCCAGGTGCGTACGATCCATGCTGCTGTTAATGATCGACTCATTTTCCGCAGCCTACTGAGCACCTCGCACAGATGAGTCTTAGCATGTTCAATTAAAACCAGCCAGCCCTGCCCTCCCTCCTCCCACCTCTTACTCTCACGCCTCACATAAGCACCGCCGTGTGCTCAAACACCATGAACATCTGAAAGTGACGGGCACATAGACACACTCGCACACATATTTCCATCAAAGAGGCGGCCGCGCGCACCTGTCAGTCGCCTGTCAACTCCCCTCCCATTACCAGACCCGGCCCGTCGTCTCGCAGCCCGCCACCGTGACATTTATTGCGCATCTACCGTGTAATCGTAAGCAATTGTTCCACATGTAACTATCTACATGATTATGCATCATTTTCCACTTCTCCTCTGAATATGAAGTCGCAAACTGACTTCGGATTGCCAATCAGGCTCCGATCGCCCATGCACATCCCGCTACTTCAATGTTTAAACAGACTCAGCGTTATTCTGGCATGGGATTTCACTTTCACTGCCCTCTTTCTGTGTTCTGTCTCCGGCCTGTTTCCCAACCTGACAGGGCCTCTCTGTGGAGCTCCTGTGTGGTTCTGCCTCTCCTCGCATTAACCTGGATGTCAGCAGTCCTGGCCATAACCGACCGCAGATCTACACTTTTTCAGGTAACGTCTTCTAAAGTTTTCGTAGACAAGAATGTGATATTTTTTGGTATTCTCGCACGCAGTCTGCAAGGTATTGTACTCGGAACATCAACTGAAGAGCCGTGATGGTGTAGTAAGGCATGTCAGAAATGTTGCTTTATGGTTTCTAGATCGTAAACGCAAGAAACGCTCAAATTTAAAGCGATAACTTGAGTTTTAGGTGGTATTTTTTAATCAGGATAGATTAAACCCAATGCATTCTCTGTTTATTAAGTTACACAAAATACTACATAACACCCGTGGATCATTATGTTATAATTTGCACATTTTAAATCGTAATATTGATTTAAAACAACCTAATAAAGACAGAAGTCCGCTGAACACTGTGGCGCCCAATGGGAGCTGACGTCGCCGTAAACGTCATCACAACAAAGAGCCGTGTAGCTGTCAGCGCCCCCTATGGATAGGTGCAGATCAAAGTAGCGAGCAGCAGATTGTTTTTCATTTGTACCAAAATGAAAAACCTCTCACCGATTAAGAAAATAAAATTGGACAATGAATAAGTACGTTGCTGTAGGCGTGTACCGGTGGCGTTGATCAGAGTCTTGAATACCGGACAGTAATGATTAATGTATTTTCCAGAGTATAAGTCGCACCAGAGTGTAAATTGTACTGGAGTATAAGTCTCACCAGCCAAAAAAATGCATAATAATGAAGAAAAAACATAATTCACATATAAATCGCACCTGTGTATAAATCACACTGGAGTAAAATTCTCATCAGCCAAAAAATGCATAATAATGAAGAAAAAACATATATTTCACACAAGTCACACCCCCCGGTCAAACTATGAAAGTGTGACTTATAGTCCAGAAAATACGATACTCAAACATGCTCGAATCACGGCAAATAACAATATCGATAGAGTAAATGAAAGGAGGAAAATATGCTTAAAAGGCCTAAAAAAAAATCTATTTTGCATAATAGGTCCGCTATAAAGTCATGATAAAAAAACGTGGTTCTAGTTTGACCTCCTTTAGCCCGTAGACAATAATTATAAAACCTATTTGAATGTGTTTTGCCATAATATAATTACTATTCACTGAGTTTGTATTTAGAATGACGTTTCGTAGCTTGCCCTTTTAGCAGCTGTGTTTTGGGACAGATGTTGGGTAATGGAATTTATATTTTAGTTACGTCAAAATATGTCGTGCTGCAAATGGACTGTGGGTAATGTTTGGCATTGTGGAAGTAAATGAACGATTATTTTTCCTCCAGATCCTGTTTGCAGTTTTTGACTCGGTGCAGGGCTTCGTCATCATCACTGTCCACTGTGCCATGCGCCGCGAGGTGAGTCTGCACATTTATTTTTATTCACGCTCAAACAATGACCCCGGCGACCCCTTTCTCCTACCAACAGGTTAAATAAATGTTAGCCTGTGTCTTCTAAGTTTCCGGGTCACTTAGGAGCCATGGCGGAGCAGACGAGACAAGGATTAGCCTGAACTTCCTGTCTCGTGTCACTTCTGTCTTCTCTTTAAGTGCACTATGATCGTCTGGCATTGTCTGTGTGATCCGAGGCGGCTTTGAGGAGCTTATAAAGATGGTGTATTGAAGGAGATAGGATAAGTCCCACGCTAATATACTTGGGGCGTGTGTTTGCCACCCGCTTTGGTATAGCCTCCGTAGAAAATGCGTTTAAACTCGCATATTCGCATGGCTTTGTACCCCACGGGACGTACACGCACTTATCTCGCGGCACAGATAAACTCAAGCTTCACTACTTCTAATTAATGAATTTACAATGTTGTCAGTTTTATGTTAATGCGTTCGGTAGAGCAGATAAACACGCATTGCTTACATTAAAGATAATTACATATAATGGAATGCAAAGTTGAAGTAAATTTTTAAAAGGCTCCGAATGCGTTATATCAATATTAAAAAAGCGCTGAGAATGTGCTGCGTTCACACGGTCGTTAAAGACACTGGAAAGTTTGAAGCGATGGCTTGAGGTGACGGGGTTGCTTGTTCTGTAAATCGAATCCTGCTCTCTCCAGGTCTTTCTGTTGTTGTGTACCTTGGCAAGACACGTCCACCTTCCCTGTGTGCATGTGTTATCATATATGTTTGCTAACTGTTACAGAAGCCCATGCAACTCTTCTCTCTATTTATTTATGCAAGTGTGTTCTCTAAATGTGGATGTTTCCTGATTTTTTTCAATGAATTTGAGCAAAATAACTGCTGCTTTGTTTCAGATATACACTAGTCGCTCGTTTATCGTGGTGGTTCTGAAAATAACCCGCAATAGGCGAAATCTGCAAAGTAGTCAGCCTTATTTTTTACAATTATTCTATATGTTTCTTGGCTGTAAAACCCCTCACCACACACTTTATACACTTTTCTCACACAGGCATTAACATTTTCTCACATTTCTCTCTTGTTCAAACCTTCGTAGGTGCCTTTGTCGGTGCAGAACGTTTCATCGACATTGTGGGTTTTGTCGGCAAACATACAGCACTTAAGAGTCACACTGCGATCAAACATTTATGTAAATTTGTCTGAACACATTCTGTACTGTACAGGAGACACGGCACAGAGGAGACTGATGGACAATGGTCTACAGTCTCTTAGCCAATCAGGACGCAGAACACAAGGCACATGCTCGTACGCTGTAAAAAGAAAAGCACGTAAAACTGCACAAATTTTTTTTTTTTTTAAATCCGTGAAACAGCGAGGTCACTAAAGGTGATATAGCGAGGGACCACTGTATTGTAATTAAGGTCAAAATTTGACTGCGGTGTCCTGTCTGCATCTAATTATAAAGCGTTTTATTGTCCGAGAATCAGTATGTGTGCTGTTAGCGTGCTAGTTTTTTTAGTTTTTTTTAGCTATACCATGACAGCAATAATTGGGTAATACTTGTGATGCACAGAAGCAGCTTTTTCAGTTCAAATACAGTTTCGATACTATACCCGATATCAACCGAAACCAGTGCAGACAGAAATAAAACATAAATACATAAATAAAACAAGACAAAACTGATCCAAATGTGTCGTGAAGCTGTTACTTTTCCCTCAAGCAATTACAGAACAGCTTTGTTTTACTAAAAGTTCAAATATGAGACTTTCTGGACCAACTAAGACCAGTTTATAGTCTTATTAAATCGATTTATATGTCAAACCAGGATATCGGTTGAACTGATATCTGAATGCCGATCCAGCTATTTTTACTTTTTTTTTTCAAGTATCAGAGCTAATATCCAATATCAGTATCGAATCGGTGCATCCCTGGTAATACTGTAAGTGTGGAATAACTGGACTGCTGCAACCCGTTTAAAACTACTTTTGTTTTTCATGTTTTTAGGACAGTCAAAATCTGATATAGCATCTTTAAAAAAATGGTTACTTACCTCAATACTTGGACTTAATATTTAAATACTAGAATAATATTTACAGACACAAGTTTGCTGAAGTTTTCCCGAATGTTCCTGGAAAAGTGAAGCAGAATCCAGGGATTGTTTATCATAACTGAGTATAAGTCTTTCCCAATATAAATCTGTGCTGAATAATCCGGGTTTGCAGAACAGCGAGCGCCGCAGCGGTGGGAACACTCCACAAAACCACAGGCAACGTAAAGTGTGATATTTTGTGAAGTAAACCGCAGACAGGAGCGCGGAGCTGAGAGCATTTGGGGCTCCGCTCACAGCCGCCCTCCTCTGCGCTGGGGAGCGGGGGATAAAAGAGTCCTGGTGCCATAGTCTGCCTGCTGAGATCACTCACACGGAGGAAGCACAATGTATCGTCAGAGGAGCTGCGGTTAGGAGGTCGCAGGGGACGGACAGGAACCAGGGAGGGGCTTGGTTAAATAAGTGGCTGGGACACTGCTTTGGGGTTTACTGTAGCATGAATTAGGTTCTGATCTGTGTCGTTTCCTCATCACAAACAGACCAGGAGTTGTGTTTTGTTTCATTCACATGTTTAACACACAGATCCTGCAAATTTAGGCTGATTTCTTCTCTCAAACAGAAAAGAAAACGCTCTGTTCCACCTTGTGATGTCACGTAGTGCTCCAAAGTGTTTTTAAACTCCATACAACCTTCATTAGAGTCATTTGGTTGATGATTTCAGTCCTGGAATTGCCAATCTCTGCTGAACAAAAGGTAAAAGGAGCTGTTAACTTGAAAACTACCGCTTCGTGACATCACAAAGTGGAACAGAGCATTTTGAGCTTTGGAGATGTAGACAGACTAATAATAGAGTTACTAAAATAAAAGAGTTACTCAAACATGTGTGAATGAAACAAAACACAACTCTGGGCATGTTTTCGATCAGGTAACAATATTATAACATGATTTTAAGAGAGTCATTTTGAATACCGTATTTTCTGGACTATAAGTCACACTTTTTTCATAATTTGTCTGGGGTGCGACTTATACTCAGATGGACTTATATGTGAAATTATTAAAATATATAATTCCACATCTTCATTATTGTCACACTGAGACAACATGAGGGCGCTCAGACTTATGTACCAGTATCTACTACTCCTGTACCACTGAAACTTTAACGTTTCAACATTACGGTAATTTAAAAGACATCTGAGAAAGACTGAACAAAAATGCCCCTAAAAAAAGCGTATTCTGCTGAGTCTGATGACGTGGAAGAGGAATCAGCTCTTCATCTACCTCCAGGAGTTGGTGGAGTTGTTCAGAAGTGAGATCCAGAGTAAACTTGTTGCTTGTTTTTTATGCTTTATTTATCTGATTAACTGTTAATATCTTACATTAACAAACCAGACACGTGTTCAGTTCTGTCTGTGCTTCATGGAGCTGAACAAATATAAATGTGTTACGTTAGCGTGCTGTACTCATATTCAGCCTGTTGTTCTCTATTTTATTGTTTTTTTTATAACTCGCCTTTAAAAATGTCAGTTATTGGCTCAGATTTGTAAAATTAATTTCCCCCAAAAAATGTGACTTATAGCCCAGTGCGACTTATATATGTTTTTTTCTTCATTATTACACATTTTTTGGCTGGTGAGACTTATACTCGTGACTTATAGTTCCAAATATATGGTAATATATATAAAAAAGTCCCTATCCTGCATCCCTATACAGTGTTTTTTTTTTTTTTTTTTGTTGGCCCTTTAATAAAGTAGCAATAGTAGTATTTCTGGGTTTTTTTTAGACCACAAGCAAAATTACAATTCTTCTTTTATCTACTACATTTTTTTTTTTCATTTCATTAAACCCATTGGTCCATCTTTTCACTTAGTGCACTTAGCCGTTCCTTCCTGTCTTTTAAAGCCCTTTACCAACCGACTTTCTTCCTTACAAAAAAATGAATAATAATTTGAGCGTTGATAAGAGACCAGATGTAAAAGCCATGAATTTATGGAGTGATTTATAGTGGCAGGTTGGCGTTCTCCAAGTGCTTCTCGCAAAGTCAGTATTTCTGTTATGGCAGCCTGCAGTGAGTTCCTCTAGTGAAACAAACGCACCAGTGTCTACGGCGCGCTTCACAGACCCGAGTACAAAGATACCTTAAAGCAACACTGCATAACTTTTTGGTGGCTGCGCTTCACCAAATGAAAATCGAGAATTCAAACCACAGATAGATGTGTCTTATGCTACACAGCGGAGCATTTTATCTAAAGTAATAATATTTCCCTTCTCCCATTTTTTGCCAAAATAGTTCTGCAATGAGGTTTTAAAATACTTAAAATGCTTCGTTTTGACAGAAGACATCACCTTAAAGGTCTTATATTACACAAAAATGACTCTTGTGAGCTTTATGTCAAGTTCTAATGCTGTTACCTCCTCAAAAACAGACCTGGAGTTGTGTTTTTTGTTTCACACATGTTTGAGTAACTCTTTATTCTTAGCCTTTCTACATCTCCAAAGCGCAAAATGCTTCGTTCCACCTTGTGATGTCATGAAGTGGTAGTTTTACGTTACCTACCTTAGCTACATTTTGTCTTTTTTCAGTAGAAATTGTCAATTTCAGGGCTGAAATCATCCAACTGATTCAAGTGAAGGTGTATGGAGCAGACATGTCAGACTCAGGCCCGTGGGCAAAATATTGAGGCCCAAATTTGACTATATCAAATATGTATTAGATCTGCCGTGCCAGTATAGCGCATGCACCACTAATACTATGAATCCCAGAATGCTTTGCAAATGTGTTGGCGCCGACCCCTAAAACGTCTGTTGACACTCATTAGCACCTGCTACCTGTCGCCTCACTCAAATTTAATCCACCGCTTCTGAAAAACACACAGATGTTGTTGTGAAATTTTTCAATAAATATTTAGTTTGGCCAGAGACTTAGTCCCAGTTTTTGCCCTCTGTGGATTTGAGTTTGACATCCCTGGTGCCTGTGGAGTTTAAAAACACAGCGATCCATTTCCTGTATAGAGTATATTCTTTTCTGTTTGAGAGAAGAAGTCAGCCTAAATGTGCAGGGTTTGTGTGTTAAACGTGTGAATGAAACAAAACACAAGTCCAGGTCTGTTTGTGATGAGGAAGCGACATTGAAACACAAAAAAAATAGAAAATAGCATAATATGGACCTTTAAAAACTCACCTCAACCATCCAACCTGTGTGAATCGAGTAAACGTCTGACTAAAAGAAACATTTAGTCGACCCAAATGGCTGTTTTGCTTTTATGTCACGGCAACCTGTAATACATGTAAAGCCACGAAGCAGCATGATCGAGAACACAAACGGCGGCGGCGGCGGAGGTCTAGTGTGCATGCAATATTAATCCGTCATGATGCCACTCCAGTCCACTCCATTTGTGAAGCGCCGTGTAGACACTTAGCGCTAGACCACCCAGCGCGTCCGCCGAGGCCCTAGCTAGCGCTCCTTACACCAGCGCGTGAGAATCTTATGGGATTTGACAGCGGCGGCGTTGAGAAATAGCATGCTAGCCTGCTCCCCGGCATGTAACCAGAACATTTATAATACAGGGGCTGATGGAGGGGAAGACGCTGGCAGTCAGCTGTGAAACATAATGCACACGGTTCTATTTGAGTTGAGCTACAAGATGAAGCAGTGGTGTGTTTGTGTGTTTGTGTTGTGAGGATGAAAAAGAACAATATGACAGTAGAAGGGACCCAGGGGTTAAAGCGTCTCTGCAGTGCGCTGTTGGTTTTAATTAGGATTCGGAGCCACGGATCTCACAAGGCTCAAATAGGCCACTTTGAAGAGGTTTTTCACATCACTCTGCTCGCTCTTATATAAGCTCCAATCTGAGGCAAACAGTACAGGGAATGAGTGCAAGGCAGGTTTTTCTAAGGCTGTGAAAAGTGAAAAGTTTAGCAATGTGCCAAAACTACACACCGATGCTCGGAGAACTTGCAAGACACTGAGTCAATCTCGCGACGGCAGCTGCAGGGTTATGACCTGGATTCAGACTTAAATTGTTTAGAGTTCATACTTGTTCTTTGCCTGTTCTGTTTGTTCATTTTTGTTATTGGCGTGTGTACCTTCGGACATTTTATTTATTAAAGCACTCTGAACTCCAGCTGAATTTTTACACCTATTTCAGGGGTCTGCGAGTACTCTCTAAAGAGCCACATGCGGCTCTTTGATTTAGAAAATATTTTTTGGGTATACTTTATTTAGTAAGTTTGTATTTGACAGTGTGTGTGGCATATGTCTGAGCAAATCCATAAAATCTGACTGCAGACTAAATATTACCATATTTTCCGGACTATAAGTTACACTTTTTTCGTAGTTTTTCCAGGGGCGTGACTTGTAAACTTGTTGCTTGTTTTTTATACTTTACTTATCTGATAAACTGTTAATATCTTATACACACCAGATATGTATTCAGTTCTTTTTATGCTTCATGTAGCTGAGTAAATATAAATGTGTTATGTTCGTGCTGTACTGATATTCAACCTGTTGTTCTCTTTTTTTAATTTATTATTATAACTTGATTTTAAAGATAAAATGTCTAAAAACAACTTATTATGCCATAAAAGGAATAATAAGTGCTTTTCAAAGACAGGGGGCAGTATGTGATCTCCACAGACCTGACTAGTCCCGATTTCTTCCTGTGGGTCTATCTTAAAGAAAAGGTGTTTGTGAATAAACCTCAGACAATAAACGACTTAAAACGTAATAACGAGGATCAAATAAGAGCCATAAGCCCAGAAATGCTTTCAAATGTTATGCAAAGTGTGTTGGATCAGGATATTCAGTGAGAAACCAAAAACGGTGGACACTTAAAAAACATTATTTTTAAAAATTAGGTCATTTTTACTTCCCCTAGTTTAACTAGTGATAAGTTCAAGTGTAAGTGAACAATTATAACCGTATATTTTGCCAAAAATCTCAGAAGGTTCAGTTTACCTACTGCTAAAATTTGGTGAGTATAACTTAAGATTTCATAGGAGCTACAGAAGATTTAAAAGTGTCAGTGACTTTTGGGCCACTGTGTATATGTCTTTTTCTTCATTCTTATGCATTTTTTCGCTGGTGCGACTTATAGACCAGAAAATACAGCACACATAAAGTGCACCAAATCACGTATAATTTGCTCAAAATTACATGTATAGCCTCTAAAAACACTTCAGTTAAGCCCTCCCAAATACAAAATGTTACATAATCTTCCTAAAGGCTGCCGACCTCTGACCTATCTCAAACTCTTACACGGTGCGAGGAGATGGCAGGTTGCTTTACTCTTTCGATGTTTTTTTTTTTTTTTTGATATTTTGAATTCACTGGAAATGATGACAACAGCAGCAGCAGCAGATTCAGTTTCGCACCAACTGTTTCCTCTGACGCTAACCGTGTCTGTCTTCCCCAGGTGCATGATGCGGTCCGCTGTCGAATGGGGGGATGTAAAGATGACAGTGAAAACTCTCCAGACTCCTGCAAGAATGGACAGGTGCAGATTATGGTGAATAGCATTTCATTTCATTCCATATTGCAGATCACCTCACAGCTGTCCACACTCATCAAGCCCAGTCATGTAAACCAGAGCGGCTTTATCCACATACAAGACACGCTTTTCTTTGTGCTGTCGTTAATACACGTGTGTGAATGTCTGGATTTCAATATTAATTAACGTTAAAGGTGCTGTTTGTAACTTTTCTGATGGAGGCTGCTTCACCTGATAAATCCAGACTCTGTATTTCAAACACGATCGTCCAATCAGATCTGTTTTTTTCAGTGACACTTGAAACGAAGGAGCTCATTGGTCAGCTACGATTTACAAATAAAATCACATTCACCTCAGATTAACAGAGTTTAGGCTTCGCTCATTGATTCTGTAGAAATCCGCCATGTTTTTTTTATCCCCATGTGATTTTTTTTTTTGCCCTTTATCATTCCCGATAAGGACGTACCATGCCTCACCCTGATTGGCTAATCCACCTGTCAATCACACTTTCACTTGTGACCAGACTCACATCTTCGTAAAGTGTTGAAGAAGTGTGTGTTTTTTTCAGAATATTCGAAAGTATGTCATATTAATCATATCTGTTTTTTGCATTTCTTCATTTTTATCGCTAAATTTAACCGTGAAAATCATACACATACACTTACTCTGAGTGGGGTGACCTCTCCGCAGATCTGACCTGTAATTTATCCCAGATGCATCACCTGTTTGCCTCCATGGAGTTACATATATTTAACTCGATACTGCTGTACATTTTGAAAACATCTCCATATAGACAAGCGGGTGGCCGACCCTCCACCAGAAAAGTTACACAGCGCACCTTTCAAGTTAATAACCGTCTGTCCCGCAATAATTCCTCAGGCATATTCAGTATTAATCAGAAAATACTGGCGTAGTCCTGCCTGAGCAAATAACGAAGCGTCTGCATAATCGGATGTATTCTAATAGGATCCATACCTATTGCCAACGTCTTCATTAACTTTAATCACCAACTCTTCTGTGTTGACGAGCGGAAAGTTGGCTGGCGATAAGGTTATGTGTGTGTTCTCAGTGTGTTTAGTACTATTATAAATCACACAGACAGGGCCAATGTCAGCGTGGTCGTAGTGCCAGGAGTGCCAGGAGTGCCAGGCAGGTGACTCCTCCAACACCTTTATTTCTCTGGAAGACCGTCTTGGCCTAACGGTTATAGTCCTCTGAAGGGCCCTCTGAGGTTACCCTGATTAAACGTGGGGACCATCATTCTGTTAACACATTATAACCAACTTTTTATGACTTGGGGAATAGACGCTTTGACATCCGTGACAGTTGCAGCAGCATTTGCAGATCTGTTTCACAACAAAGCCCATCCCCGGGGAGCGTTCTTCTAGACGAGTCGGTTGATGGAGGTGCGAGGAGTCGTACTCACACCTTAATTATAGAGAGCATCACTCTCTCTGGTGCTCCTGCCAGTGTCACTGTGAATCTCATTAGAATACTAAATCCCTGACATTTAGAGACATTAGAATGAATGTTAGCCATAATAACTTGGCTAAAGGTGAAGAACTTTTCCAGCTCGGCAATCTTGAAAATGGAACTACCCCCTAAAACACTTCATGCAAACTTGGCTGGTAAATTATATTAGTTTTAGTACGAGATCTTTTCGGTACTTTGGTATAATTTGGGATACTTGTTTAGTTCAAAGAAGTCGTTTTTGAGAGCTGCGTCGTTTGCTCTGCCACAGTGGAGCCGACATGAAGAAGTAACTGTGTATTCTTTGAAGGTCCTACTGTATATTACGCAAAATTGACTCTTGTAAGATTTAAACCATGTTATAATGCCTCAAAAACAGACCTGGAGTTGTGTTCGGTTTCATTCACACACTTGAGTAACCCCGCATTGTTACATCTCCAAAGCTCAAAATGCTCTGTTCCACCTCGTGATGTCATGAAGTGGTAGTTTTCAAGTTAACAGCTGCTTTTTACATTTAGTTCAGTAGAAATTGGCAGTTTCAGAGCTGAAATGATCCAAATGATTGTAGTGAAGGTGTGTGGAGTTTAAAAACAAACACAGCGAATCACTTCCTGTATTACCACATGATGACATCACAAGGTGGAACAGAGTGTTTTCATTTTGAGAGAAGAACTCAAGGTTTTTTTTGTGTGAAACATGTGTGAATGAAACAAAACACAACTCCAGGTCTATTTGTGATGAGGAAACAACATTATAATAACATAGATCAGAAAACACCCCCTTTAAAACGCCCCCTTTAAGTCATATTTTACAAATTGTTTATCACCTTCGTACCAGATAGAAATCCCATGTAGATTCCATTATTACACTGCTGTTTTGTCTGTTTCTGTGTAGAACAAAGACACTATCCATGGCCTATTCTTTAACCTGAATCTCTACAAAAACCTCAGACTCTTCCCTCATCTAACGCCCCCTGTCTGCTCTTCATTCTGCTCCATCAGAAGTGTTCCAATGAGAGCTTCTGTGGGCAGCAGTGCGTCCCGCTGCGCTACGGCACCACGGCGTGCCTTCCCCGTGGCCACGCTCAGCCGCTGCCAGCTCCGCGTCAGCCCGCATGTCAGCAGCTCTGTTACCACACTCTGCCCCGGGCCTACCTGCCACCAGCCAACCACATCTTCAACCTCGCGCATGACCATACCTCCATCTACCTCCCGCACAACCACAACCATGTGCACCACCACCCTAGCGGCACGCCAGTATGTCACCAGTAGAGTAGACTGTAGTTATAGAGTGAAAATGGACTGTGTAAAAATGTACTTTCACGAGGTATCGCATTAGAATGGTTACGTTTGTGTGTGAAAAAGAAAGATATGCCTTATTTTAATAGAAGTAAAAGTTGTAAAAACTATCACAGTATGCACATTCAAGGTCCTATATTGCACAAGATAAGTTTTACGCCATGTTATAATGTTGTTTCCTCATCAAAAACAGACCTAGAGTTGTGTTTTGTTTCATTCACACATGTCTCACACATATCTCCAAACCTCAAAATGCTCTGTTCCACCTTGTGATGTCACGAAGCAGTAGTTTTCAAGTTACAGCTACCTTTTACTTTTTGTTTAGTAGAGATTAGCAATTCCAGATCTGAAATTATCCAAATGAGTCTAGTGAAGATGTATGGAGCTCTTCCTGTATTACGACATGACATCACAAGGTGGAGCAGAGTGTTTTCTGTCTGAGAGAAGAACACAGCCTAAATCTGCAGGGTTTGTGTGTGAAACATGAATGAAACAAAACACAACTCCAGGTCTGTTTGTGTAATCTCGCATTTGTCCAGATAGCAAAAGACAAAGTTTAAATCTGGACAAATCGTTGTAAGAATGAAGATGTTTCACTGCTCATTAAGCCACTTTTTGAGTTCTGGTCAAATGAGGTTCAATAGGGTAGTTGCAGCTGAAACTGGAGACAATAGATGTTTACAGTTTCCGTGTGGTTAGTTAGTCCCTCCCTTCAGACAGATATAAGGCAGTTTCCAGCAGTAATCTGACCAGAACTGAAGAAGCGACTTGGACGAGCAGCGAAACGTCTTCACTCCTATAACGATTTGTCCAGTTGACAGATTTAAACTTCGTCTTTTGCTACAACTCCAGGTCTGTCTGTGACGAGGAAACGGCATTATAACAGATCAGAAAATAGCGCAATATGGGCCCTTTAAGTTGAAATAGAAAAATGCTAAAATATTATATTATTCCTTATACTTTACCCAATTATTAGCATTTTTGACAACCGGTTCCTTTGAGTCAAAATAGTTGATATTAAGTTGTAATTTGAAATGTCTGTTTTTAGATTGAAGCAGTTCCCAGTGCTGTTAAATTAGTTAAATTAACACAAATTGCAAAGCTACATTTAATGCTATAAGGCAGAATATTCACCTATTTTGTCAAGGTAAACAGCGCAGACCTGCAAAATATGGCCCTAGCAGTGTGTAAAAACAGACATAGACCATATCTCCGGGGAGGTAAAATGAATATGTTTAAGGTATATAGTATTCGTCAATGTTTCAGTGCGTAGATTACTCATAGTATTTCTCTTGAATAGCTGCTGGAACTTAAATAAAGATCACTTATGATTCTGTCCCTGCTAAAAGCCGAGAGACTACGATCTTTCTCTGAGTTCTGTGGTTCTATTTGCACAAAGACAAGGCCAATGTGTCTGAGCTATAGCCTCACATCTGACATAATAATCCAGGAGAAAAAAACGACTAAATGTCAACCAGAAAAATACCTTCTGTACACATGCATAGACAAATCATGATGATCTTTGTTCTCGCCTCATCGCCATGGAAACACCTCCCCAATCTCTTTTTGTACACGAACGCCTGCGCATCTCCATTGAATTCAACGCTAGACATCGTGTTAATGTGCTGAAAAGACTTGTCCCTGTCCTCTCTTTTTTGCAGACGGATTTTGAGAAGGATGTGGATCTGGCGTGTCAAACAGGTGAGCACGCTTTCCACATGTAATTTCGGCTTGAGCTTCAGCTAGCATGCTAATACGGCCTTTACGGCGACGCATGACGGCAGACGATTTGTTAAGACTCCCACCAGTGGAGCACATATTAGTATGCCTTATTGATCCCACATATTCTGCCAAATAGCTGGCCCATAGGGACGCCGTGTTTGGATGAGTTTGCGTTTAATTGTGCATGCTAATAGTCCCGCCAAATGTGTTTCAGTAGCTGTCTATGTGTTATTGAGTGGGTGTATGAAGGATTTCTGTTTTTGAAAGATACTAACACAGTCACTTTCCCCTCCACCCTTCCAGAGAGAGGACACCCATGTAAGTTCTTTCACTCTACTAACTTAACTCAAACCTGCTTGTTACTGGAATATTGTAGATTCTTTCTGTATGTGTCAAGGAAAGATTCATTTGTATAGCACAACTGGTACACAAAGTCATTCAAAGTGCTTTACAGATTAAGAAAAACATTAATATCACAGTACAAACAAATCGAAACATTAAAAATCATCATAAAATTTACATTAAAAGAGAAGAGTGCAGAATAAAAACCTTTCAGTTGTATGCACAGCTAAACAGAGCCGTTTGGAGCCATTAGGAGAGCAATTATTATATATGTTCTAAGGCTGTAAAACCCCTCACCACACACTTTATACACTTTTCTCACACAGGCATTAACATTTTCTTACATTTCTCTCTTGTTTAAACACTCTCCAAGTTCAAACCCTCGTCGGTGCCTTTGTCGGTGCCGAACGTTTCATCGACATTGTGGGTTTTGTCGGGGAGAAAACTTGCAAACATACAGCACTTTAGAGTCACACTGCGATCCAACATTTATGTAAAATTGTCTGAACACATTCTGTACTGTACAGGAGACACGGAGGAGACTGATGGACAATGGTCTACAGTCCCTTAGCCAATCAGGACACAGAACACAATGACACCCTTACAATGCTCACAATGGTCTACAGTACCTTACCAATCAGGAACAAACACGCATGTAACTGTAAAAAAGCATGTAATATTGCATAAAAATCTGCGAAACAGCGAGGCCGTGATAGGTGAACTGCGATATAGTGAGGGACAACTGTAAATGCAAAAATGTTGGACTTGACAAGATCTATTATTGGCTAGACTTGAGATCTCACTGTTTTAAAACAAAAACATGCATTTTAACAATATACATTTTAGCTGCCCACCATCTGTAGTATTATATTGGACTATAGAATGTGTGATGGCATCTGAAACCCAGCAATTGGCCCAATCAGGACGTTTTTTACAGCCAAAAACACACAATCATCCCCAGTCCTCTCACTGACAGCAGTTCATTTTTGTATTGTCCCGAAAACCTCAAAAATGGCATATAGGCAATTATGCTAACGCTATCCAATGGTTATAAATAGTTTTCCATGTGTTATCACTCTGTTGGTTTGATACTGATATAATTTTCAAACCCAGAATGTCTTTGTGAAACTGGCTTTGGAATATCACAGCCGCAGCCTCTACTGACTCGAATCACTGTCTAAAATGTAAATAAGAACAGATGAATACGGTTAAAAATACAAACAGCCTTCATTTGCTGAAAAAGTCTGCCATATTCAACAAAAAAACACATGAAAGATTAGCTCATTTTGAAAATACTTGCATGGCCAGGTACGCCATAGCTCTTCTGTTTACATTTTAGACCAAGTTGCCAGGTTTCTGTGCTATTCTCCTCTAAGCCTAAGGTATAAACATCATCTGTCTTTTAGCAAATGCTTAAATCTTACCTCAAATGATAGAATGCTCTTTAAACTTTCAAATTTTCCCTCTCAGCAAAAGGTTCTATAGCCAGCCTTTTTATTCACTTTTTATTAATGCAGATACGTTTTGTGGTTTTATTATTACTATTTATTTGCCTTTTGCTCTGAGACTCTCCAGCCAAATAAAATCCTTCATCAGCAACAGTACAGACAATGCTCCACAGACGCTCAATATCTTTTGTGGCAGAGTTATATTGCTATACAGAGAGCTGTGCATATAGCTGGGTTTTTCAGACACTACTTGGCAACATTAATTTTGATTCCTTTTCTTCAAAAATCCATTTATTCAAATCCATTTTCGGAACACTGCTCAACCTTCTATCACCTCATTTCTTTTTCTCTTACCCATTCTCTCTGTCGCCCTCTCCCACCCTCTCCCTCCTTCTCCCACCCTCTTCGTACCGCCATTTTTTTTTTTTCCTTTTTATTTCCTTTCTAGTTATTTTCAAAGAGGTGAACACTTGTAACCCCGCCACCATCACAGGGACCCTCTCGCGCATCTCCCTGGACGACGAGGACGATCCCAAGCTGGCAGCCCATCAGGAGGGCGGAGTAGGGGTCAACTTCAGCTCACTACCTGGCAACATACCTCCTCCCAACCTCATAGTGCAGGTAATACTATACTTCTTTCAACTGTTTCACTAAACGATACATATTACCAAGGTTAATGTAGTCTTTTCTCTCTCAAAGTGTGCCCACACTTTTTTTTTCCAACATATGTTCGTAGCATTTGCACATTTCTAAGAGCAACCTCAGGGTTGATCTGATCCACTCCAATAACACGAAGAACAATTGCACCACAGCATCTGTCAAACATCTGCTTCAGTGTTTTGGCTGTTGGAGTTTGCTCATTTTTCTGTGGTTTCAGTGTTTTTGATGTTGTTCATCTGCTTTGCCCTTCCTCTGGAAAGTCACAATATTCTTTCTTCATTGCCCTTATGTAAATGCACAGTACAGGGCTGGTGTTATATTTAAACAACAGTTCAAAAAGGTGAATGTACCAGACACTATGAGTCATCCTAACAACCTGCATCACAGTCAGTGTGTGGATCTGTTTTGATCAGACTTATCCCAGTGTTGTGTACATTTAATGAGTCCTAGTACAATGCTGTGTATTTGATGGTATACACACTGCACACACAGCTAAGCCTTGTGTGTGCTGCAGGTGCCGCCTTTAGGAGGTCTGAACGAGCTGAGCGACACTCCTCTGAAGAAGGAGGTAAATGTGGACCAGCAGAGGCAGGGCCAGCAGCACACTGGAGCTCCTATTTACCTGTGCACCGAGAGTGGCCTGGGCTGGGCCCGCCCTCCTAACTCCTCCAACACGTCCCAGGACGGGAGTGCGGGGAGCGGGGGGAGTGCGGGCAGTGCTGCGGGCAGTGGGAGCACAGGTGGAGGAGAGGGGGACTACATGGTGTTACCACGCAGGACAGTTAGTCTCAAACCTCCTGCATCCTCCTCCCAAGGAGGAGGCCTGGGACTAGGGGGTGAGGACAAGCCCCTGAATATCACAGTGGAGGAGCCGCCTTTCCCCCCGCCCCCCTCACCCCTGACCCTTCATCCTGCAGAGAGCGAGGCCTACCCCGCAGACTTTGTACCGTCCAGTGTGGGGGACATGAACATCACCATGAACCTCAACCGCTCCTACGGGCCCATCAAAACTATGGCCCACAACCACGGGCACATGATGGCCCAGGGCGGCCTGGTGCACCCCCACACTGGACACTTGCACCCACACGGACACTCCCTGCAGCTCAAGCCAGGACAGAGACCATCCGTCAGACAAATCCTCACCAGCGGGAACGCAATGGAGAGAACACGGACCCTGCCTCGTAACCTTGGCAGCACCAATGCCAACAGCAACATCTCCGCGGGATCCCTCGAGGTGGGTAGAGGTGGGGGGGTCAAGGAGGCTTGTACTGCTGACTCTGACTCTTGAACATCATACACAGTGCATAGTACAGAGTTTTTAATACAGCCACACTAACAACATTTAATCTTTTATTGCCATTTGTTAAGAAAGTGGTACATACTGAAAGTGGGCTACCGTGTGTAAATGCCACATGTGATACAGGTTAAGTTCATATACATTGGGAAAGACCATATTAATTTCATGTCCCTACTGCACAGAAACATAATTAGGTCTAGATGCTGTTAAAACTGTGGGCAGTGAATAATGCCAGTATTATGATGAAGCCGGGGGAGCACAAAAAAACCTAGCGGACGGGATGCTATTATTCTCACCTGGGTGGTATTTACTGAGAGGAGTTATTTTCCTAGCGACAGACGGCCTCCTCTCAGGCCACTGTGTGAGAGAGTGTGGAACAGCCTCTGCTGCCCATACAAGGTGCTGCAGCAGATGGAGGGAGACTCTTTGGATCAGAGGAACTACCCCCACCGGATGCCTTTGAACCCACCTTTATCAAGCACACACAGACGCACACACACACACACAGACTCAAGGTAATATAGGCTGTGGAGAGGCGGCCCAGTTACATGACTCTTTCTGACTGTTTTTTACCTAAAGCCCTTTTCTGCCCCTCAGGAGGACTGATGTAGTGGTGATAGGTAGAGGTAATCAGAATCACCACAGAGCCAGGGTATCCGTGCACCATCTTGGAACAATTTATTGAATATAATGTAGACAGTTACATCATTATAGAAGCAGAAGCAGAAGTATAACTAGACTTACCAGCCTGCATGCAATATTGTGTAAAAAATGACTCCAAACAAAGCAAAAAAATGAGTTAAATCAATCAAGCTATTTTTGTTGCCGCGGTGTTAAGGAACGGTGCTGTTTATTCTACTGTTTTAGATCTAAAACAATATCGAACCAGTTTCAACGCTGATCATTTTCAGTTCGATTCAATTTATTTTTGCTGTCGCCTCTCAGGGCTTAATAAGATCATCGATTTAACCAACAGAAAGTTAGAAAATGCAACAGAAGAAACAGACATGGGTCAAAAACAAGCAAATGGAGAACTGTCCTTGAGCGCTCCCTGTCCTTAGACCCTCCTTCTCGATAGTGCAGGGGTGTCCAACCTTTTGTCATTAAGGGTCACATATAAATACACAGTCAAAGCTGAGGGCCGATTAGGGGCCATAGACTGGTCGCCAATACAGTGAATACTTCAAATCTGCGAAATACTGAACCACTAGACCCTTTTTCATGCTTACATCCTCACATTAAATATTTGAAATAGGTTTGTTAAAGTAGATTTTCAGAAATGTACAGTGAAAAGTACTGTTTAAGGAAGCTTGAGGGCCGAGAAAAATTGGTCTGAGGGCCGCGTTTGGTTCCTGGACCACAGTTTGGACATGCCTGCTGTAAGGAAAAACAAAAATGCATCTGAACATTGGTTTTGATCAAGACGTTTCAGCTGCCATCCAGAAGCCATTTTTAATTAGGATAGATGGGAGCTGAAACGAAGAGATCGCAAAGTGAGCAATGTTGAAACCGTCTTTACCACGTGGACGAATGAGGGATTACACCATTTAAAACAACAAAATAAACTGCACCGTTTCTTATTAACATGGCAGCAAAAATACTGTATATAGATATATTTTTAACTATACCACTGGAATTAGACATTACATATTCAGACCTGTTTTCCAGTTCTAGCTGTGTCAGATGTTTGATTAAAGTGGTAGTAACAACTTTCTCCAAATTGATTTCTGAAGATGCTGGCTGATTGAATAAATAGCATTAAAAGCGTCTTCAGATAAGCCTGGAGAGTACTCATGAATACAGAAATCTGCAGAGGGACTGGCACCATCTAATTTGTCACTATCACTTACACTGTTTGAACATTCTTGATCTGGAAATAGATATCATCACTCCCAAGATTTCATCAGTCTCCCCAAGTCAAACGCACGGCAACTCATAATGTAGACTCATGCAAATGTAGCCTTTTGCTCATGGTGATTATTGTGAACTACAGACCACAAAATATACTACAAAGTGCAAGTAATAATACAAACCCAGCCAACCAGTGACGTTCCATGTTTTCATAAGATAAGGCTGTTTTCATATCAAATCTAATATAGTTACCAATGGAGCCTGGCGATTCTTAGCGTTAAGATTAAGTAAGTTATAATATAAATGTTAATGTTACAATAGTTTTTATTAGTTGTGGTTGTGATACTACCATTATTACAACACTTGGAGCTCAAAGTTATGCCTATGGAACAAACTCGCTACCCTAAATGTAAAAGTATTTTGAAATATATCGCAAAATGTACCTCAAAAGCAGTGGTGGAATGGAATGAAGTAAACAGTAAAGTGAAGTCACAAAAGAAAATCAAGACGGAAAATGGTAAAGTAAGAAGTAATTTAATGTACAGGGATGTTAAGGGTAAACTAAACAAAAGGGTCTAAAAATATTGAAACAAAGGGTACCTTGCAAGGGTTTACACAAAAAAGGTAAAGTTAACTAAAACACAAATTTTACAGTAACAAAACAAAATCTTGTCCAGTGGAGTCAGTTCTGACGATGAAGTGTCTCTGTAGTGACTCGTCCACAAGAGACACACAAATGGGCAGACTGGCCACTCCAGGCCAGCAGCTCCGAACAGGTGTCCCAAATCTTCTTAAGTAGTTCGGAGGCGACTGAAGGTGGGCCCCAGGATTGGCCAGGCTGGAAAACCATCCTCCGATCACGGCCAAGCGCTCACACAGCCAGCGATATGGGAAAGGTAGTCAAATTCATGGACACCCACACGAAACATAGTGTACAAATACAAACATTTAAAAAGAAGTGTACTATAGAAAAGTGCTGTGCAAATTTTGAGTATCTGTACTTTACTTTTGTTATCGTTTGAGACCTGCTGAAAAGGCTGAGAGGTTTATTTTTAACACGTTCATAATCTGAGCAAACAAAAATCTACAAAGAAAAACAGCAAAAAAAAAAAATCGATTCAGTTGTTTCTGTTGAACAAAATTCAGCACAAATCTTTATCAAAATCACCACATTTGAAGCTTCATTAGATCTTAAAATCTGCATGAAATACTTTTACTATTTTACTATTTTTTCATGTGACTTTGGTATTTCAAAACTGAGTGTTTCTTCCACCACTGCTCAAAGTAGATAATCCTCACGTGTACTTTAGTGAGTTGATGGAGTACATTCTGGAGTAGCTTGACGCCTGGTTGTTGTCTTACATACATATTCCACATTTATTCTGTCTCATCATGTGCTCCATTCGGCTGATCAAACATCCCACGAGTTGTACAAGTGGAGATATTGGTGTTAGCCTCCATAAAAACAGTTGCCAATTGAAAGAGCAGGAAGTGGAGACACAGACTCACTTTATCGTGGTGAAACCTTGGCCGCCATTGGCAAAGAGCAGCAGCCCCGGCCTCTCGCTGAATAAATGCAGCTTTTAACTAACTGTGGAGAGTCACGGCGCCGCGTGCCAGATTTGCATTTGGCCGAGAGCAGCAGCAGCGTGACAGGAAGTCAGACACAATACAACACAATGCAGCGTCAGGGACAGATGAGCCGCTAACGTCGACAGCCGCTAAACTGGCAGCTTGTGCGGTTTAGGGGTGAACGCCGCAGACGCACTTAAGAGCAGAGAGCCAGAGTCCAAAGCGCATTACAGGAAAGACACTGGAGACAGTTTGTTGTACTGCTAATCACAATGTTCCAACTGAAGACTTAAAATAGCAAAGGAGATGATTCATGCTGGTGTTTTAATGATTGTATTTGGAAGTATCCGGAGCGAGAAATTATGATTTCATTTTAATTCTGGGTTATTCCACTTGACTAATCTCATTACACGGAAATAGAGTGAATAATTTGCATTTTGGTTTTGACATTTGTAGGAATAATATCTTTATCACAGCGAGCAGCCAGTCTAGTTCAGCTCTCCTTGGTTTGGGCTGGAGGGTGTGTGGGTTTACACAGTGCAGTAGTGGCTGAGGGCTGGTCATTGATGCTGTCTTCTCTCCTCCTGCCCCTCCTCTTCCAGAGGAAAAGAGTACGGTATTCCGAGCTGGATTTTGAGGTAAGATGTCGGACATTCCCCCTCCATCAGCCTGTCTCTGCTTTCATGTGCTTCTGCCAGGACTTCAATAACACATAGTGGAGCAAAAAAAGCATCGCTAAACCCTCCCCCACCCCACCTGCTCTGCATTTAAAAGATTTATATTCACAAAGTTTGCTGTTTTTTCAACTTAGCATTTGTTATCTCTTTCTACAGCAAAACACATTATAGTATATGTGCTATGATGTCTTATTGTAACGTTGAGGAAACAGCAAAGTAGAGTGCTTCTTGTGTCACTAGAATCTGTTCTGGGTTGATGTGTAACTCTGTAATAATTTCTATGTGGTAGTAGTTGTCTAGTTTAGCTGTTTAGCCTCACTTTTATCTGTTTAAATGGTGTGGAATGGCCCTGTGTGGTTTTGCTATGGGCGTATACAGTCTGTTAATGTCCAGTTTTATTGATGTCCCTGTCACTGATCTCACTATCTTTAATACAGTAATATTCACAAATGTACTGTGATGGCTTTTGCATGAAACTACCACCAAATACTACACCAATATATCTGTTAGCCATGACGATGGCTTCAAAGTAACAAATGTGTGCCCTTTCCTTTAGTATAGTTGAGTATTCTCACACTACTCCCTTTATACTCATTGGGGGAAAATGCACCATAATCAGCTTTAAATCTATTAAGTTAAAACTGGATCATTTTAAACAGTTTGCAGCTGTTGTTCAAACGTCTTCCTCACGTTTTAATGGATTCCAGAGTTGAGTTAACACCTACTAGCATGCTAACAGTGCACCAGAATTAGTTCTTGGTTTGCAACAGATAAAAAACATGTTATAATTACATCCAGACAGTACACAGTGGTCTCATTTTGACCTTAAGAGTTGCTTTTACAATAAATTATAACACAAATTTTACTTTATACCATGAAAAAATCCCCTAACATTTCAAATTCACTGTCTGTACTGCTATTATGTGGGAATCTCAACGCTCAGACGCTAATCTTACGACACAACACGTGCCAAGGCAATGCTAGTTTATTCTGAGTAATCTCAAAGTTTCTAGTCCAAGTCAGTGAACCCATGCCTCTGCAGGTGTAGGTTTGAGTGCTGGCATCGTTCCCTCTGCCGCTATCACGTATACAAGCCTCTTTACCAATTATCCAATGAAGAACAGATCTAAATCTTACTATAGGTCCAAAAATGGCGCACTCACTATGTTTACATGCTCACCAGGAAAGGAAAGGAAAGGTGACTGGCCTGCTAAAGGGATTTACAAAATCCCAGGAACTACAGCTGAGATGTTTTTGATCTAAATTCCCAGACTGCATAAAGACATCCGGAGAAATCTTGTATTTCTTGTATCCCACTGCAGCCCAGTCACACTAAGAGCAGGCTAGGAGAGGCATTCAACTGCACGTGGTAAGAAATGACCAGGGAAATATAAGACATGTGTTTGGATATGTACTCACTCTTTACTCAGCAGCGATAACAAACAAGAGTCCCATCTTGCACTAGCTTGTGTTGTTTCGTTGCTTTGGTCCATGCTACGTTAAAGTGAAAGTAAAAACTACAGCAGATTTAATGCATTTATTTGTGCTGCAGAGCTTAAATATATTTTGAGCTATTGAGCAGTTCATATAGAAAATCAGATACTCAACATAAACAAGATGTTCCTTATTTAAATTTCCCAAGGATATCAAGCTACAGTAGCCGTTTTTATTAGCATGCTAATTTACTAGACTCCCTTGAACGTCTCTTAACCTCCAGTCTGCACTTCAAGTTCTCTTTGCATGTAAACGTAGTGAGTGACTGAATAAAAAAGAAAAAAAAAGCATATTGCTAGCTTTCTTAGTACACATTCAGACTCCAGAAGAGGCCCAGACCAGAGCTAAACCCTGTCCATCTTTTAGACACGGAACAGACGAGACAGAATCCTGACTTAACAAAACCAGCGTAGAGCCGAGACGAGTCTGTAACAATGCCATGTCTGTCAATCATTCCCACTACATTTTGCTCTTAGTCGACTCCACTGCAGCACTCAGGGTTGCCAAATTCTCAAAGACCAAGGAAGCAACATGATGTACGAGCATGAGCCAGCAAATCAATCCATGTACGCCCCTCCCTCTAACCCCTCTTTTCATGGCTGGCCTCACCGCAATACCTCAACCTTACCCCCCTCCCATGCCTTGCCCCTGTAGTTAGAACAAAACTACCTCTTTAGATTTTTATTTTGGTTTATCTTTGGTTTATTTTTTGCTATCCCTTGCTTTCTTTCCCTTTCAGAAAGTGATGCACACTCGCAAAAGACATTCTGAGCTGTACCATGAGCTCAACCACTCGTCCAAGTTCCACACCATAGACAGGTATAGCAGGGACCCAGCCATGTCCACTTTTAAGGTAAGAATAAATGACTAAAGTGAGGAGAAGAAGCACTTAACCATTACTGCACCTACTTAAGTTTCCCTCTAAAGTTAGCACAAAGTTTGCAGTAGGTGACATAACTAATAATCTGTAGCTAGCACTTGCTCATGTGTGTGTTTTTGTTGCACTGTCCATTTCTATATACGTCATATGTTTAAGCCATTCACACATTATTGCTTTATGTATACCATACCAAAATGTGTGCCCATAATGTGTGTGTCTTAATGGTTCTTCCAAGATTTTATCAGAAGTTTTGACATAAGGGAGTGGGATTTGAAGTTAAAAAAAAAAAAAAACTTGAGATGTATATATCAGAAATCAATATTTTTTCTTGATTCCAAACTTAATTTCTTATTAAAACTTCAGGGATACTGTATCTGAACATAAAATTTAGTTCAAGTCACATCGAATTTGGCCCAAGCAACTGTAATCCCAAAGGAACAATAGTATATCGCATAGTAAAAATTCAAGTGTGTCAACTGGACAAAACGTTATTTGAGTGAAGACGTTTCGTTGCTGATCCAAGTCGTTATTTCAATTCAGGTCAGATCGCTGGTGGACACGGCCTTATATGTAATGTGGTCTACTCCATTCAGCGTAGTGAAGAGTGCAGTTAGAGCGAGAGTTACATTGAAGAAACAAACAGCGACTCCATATGCGGATGTACCAACACCGTCGCAAGAGCAGCTCAGGACCCCAATCTGCTGTGCATCTCCATCTCAAAGCCACTAACCACTAACCTCCTTTGAACATAGTGAGATACGGATCTTAGCCAAAGAAAAGAAATGGTTTGAGAAGGGAATTAAAGAGGCTGTTTTGTTAGGAAAGAAATGGGGTCCTCTTATTTATAACTCTATCCTCAGACCTAAATCAAAACCTGGAAAACAGTAGGGCTAGCCAGTATGCTAATAGGTGTGAGAGCTCCCAATATGACTCAGGCGCAGTTCACACTTAGTTCAACAGACCGAGCCAACAAACAGAAACTGCAAACAATAGGTGCGTTAGTTTCAGTGTAGTCCACCAACAATCTGAGCAGAACAGAAGAAGTGAACAAGGCACCAGCTGCGACATGTCTGCTCTTAAGTAACTTTTTGACACAGCTGCATTTTTCTTTTACTATGGATCATGCCTAGACGACTGAGAGATTACACAGACAAAAGCATACTGTGTAACCTAAAACCTTTTGCAATTATTAAAAACCAGTCATCCATAGTCTTGTATATGTAAATACTTAAAACTCTTGTCCCTAATAGGAACAAAACATGTTGCAAATCTGCAGAAAAAAAAGATAGCAAATGCAAAAGCTACTTACCAGCTACCAAGCAAACTGTGAACCGCAATGAGATACCAAAATCATGGAAAACTGTTCACCTCCCGCACATCTGTCCTTGTGTCTAAATGTCTGATTTCAAACATTCAAAGCTTGTACGTGTTTGTATGTGCGACTGAGGACTTTTTTAAAAAATTAATAATCCATCATCCGCAGACAGAACAGGCTCTTTGACCTTCAGCCACATGGAAAAACTCACATTTACTTTTCTCTTCATCTGTGGAGCTTAGCGAGCGCGGCAGCCATGATGGTTTGTGCGGCCTTGATAGCGATTCTTTCCGTGGCATCGGCGGAGTGCAGTTTCACATGTAATTTTGATCACCGCGGAGAGGCAGACTGAGAGGCGGACTGAATCTCTCATGTTCCCCCATTCCATTCACTCGCCAATACGCCGCCATCGCCCAAGCCCGAGCCTAAATTATTTTTATTTCCCAAAGATTTTAATTAGACGAGAAAATATTACACAGAGAATGAGCAGGGTTATTATTTTAGTTTAATGAAAGCATATACTTAAAAAAAGCACTGATGTATTCTGTGTTATGGTTAGACACCTCATGAGTCTATGAATATTTCAAATTAAAAGACATTTGAATTACAAAAAATCTGGGAGAAAGTGGACATTTATTTATATTTGACATGATGATTTAAAAAAAATTTTTTTAACTGCATCTTAGACTCCACCACTGCAAAATAACCCACCAAGCAGTCTTTTCAGTCGTCAAGTTTTCTGTCAGATGCCCTACCGTAATCTTCTCTAGGCTTTTAATATCAACATAAACTGGCTTAGTTTAAGAAAATACAAGAAATCTATGACACAGATTTGGAGTGTTTCTTCAGATACCTGTACTATTGCCACCGTAGACTGTATATATAATTGCACAGAGCTAACCTGCTAGCCGCTATGTTCCAAAGTGATCATGAGCGCACTTCCAGCCCCTCTCTCTGTAACTGCTGCTGTCAGCCTCATCATTTTCATCTTAAAATGTTCATATTAACCCACTCTACATGATTCTGGTATTTTATTGTACTATTGTGTCTGTAAGTCAAGATATGAACATTAATAACAGACGAATCAGGCGCCTTCTTTTCCCCGCTAGCATTAGCAACAGGTTTGATTGACAGCGTTGCTAAGCAGGAAGAGGCGTCACCTTCAACAGCCTCGCTCCGGATTGGCTCTTTGGTTTGTTACGATACTCATGGTCGGGAATTTTTGCTGGGATTCCTGCCAAGGACATTCAAAAACTACAATACATTCAAAACAGCGCCGCCAGAATCCTAATGAAAGTCAGAACATTTGAACACATCACTCTTATTCTCAAACCACTGCACTGGCTCCCTGTTTTATCCCGGATTGAAAACAAAATCTTTCTGCTGACACATAAATGCATCACTGCTCAGGCACCGCTGTATCTGCAAGACCTGATCACTTTACAATCTTCAAACCCTCAGATCTTCAGGTGGCTCCTTCAGGTCCCTCCACTAGGCTCCGTACGATGGAGGACTGAGCTTCTGTTCAGCTACACCACGACTCTGGACCTGCCCAGAGCCACAAAGAGCCTGGACTTTTTTTTAAAGCTAATCCAAAGACCTTTTAATTTAGAAAAGCTTTTTGTTGAGGTTTTTAGCGTTTAGCGACTTAGCACTGGTTTAAAGTTCTTGTTTTATTGTAGCACTCTGAGATTCTATGGAATGAAGAGTGCATTATAAGTAAAATGTATTATTATTAAGTCCAAATATGGCTCCAAATTAGCCCCTATAACAGTTCTAGCCTTGATGAGCTTCATTTGACTGGGGCCAAGCACTACAGCTGAGGTCACACTCACTTAATCTACTTCTTTATACGGGCTAAAGTTGCAACCACCCAGTCAACATATTGTGATTGTAATTAACCTTAAATTTACAATGTAATTACAAAATTACAAATCACAGTAAAGCTCTCGCTCCTCCCACACACCATAACACTGCAAATTCATCACAGTCACACTATTACCATTTTGTAAATTTAGATTTTTACCATTCTGAAAATCGCACATTTAAACGAATTAAAACAAATCATTACATAAGTCGTATTTCCCGAAGCTTCACAGAGCACATCCAAAGTCATTGTGTTGGGTGTGAGTAGGCGGATCACTTAGCTGTGAATAATGGCGGGGATAATGCTCTCAGTGTCAGGCCTTTGACAGAAACCGGTTGAAGTTCAAGTCGGTTCTTGTCAACATGTCTGGAGTCACCCTCACAGACGAGCTGCTGCTGCTGCTGACTCTACACTCATTATGGAGATGAGACGGCTATATTTGCTCTGCACTGCCAGCCATCACAGCCCAAATGTGTTTGTCTGCCTGTTCCTCGGAGAGCGCTTGTGCAGGTTATGTTTGAATGTCACACACTACATCACGCCTTTAAGTCCACAATGTGTGCAGGGGACCAGAACTGCATCAGTAATGGCATAATTGTTTCATAATTACTCAATTAATGTGTTCTTTGCCTTATGACAGACATTGACAGGGAGTTCAACACCGGCTTTGATTTATAATAGAACTTAATTTCAGGAGTGAATGACGTTTAATGGAGAGTTAACAATGAAGGGAACACACACTTTATATCTTCAACCCCGGGAGTTTATTTCAATGGGAAAATCAGCTAAATAGGCAATTATACTAAAACAATGATATTTAAACTGATTATAAATTATATATTTTAAACTCATTATAACCACAATTTATTCACTTTATGACCATTTACTGGTGACTTAAATAACTCCTCATCCCTCCCTCATCCCTCCCTCATCCCTCCCTCGTCCCTCAATATGGATTTATGTGATCGTAAGATGGATTTATGCAGCAAACTGTCTTCAAACTATAGACTGAATAAAGAAATGGACTAAGTGAGTGTGACGTAACCCACAGCGTTCAGCTCAAGCCAAATGAAGCTCGTCGAGGTTTGAGCAGTTACAGGGGCCAATTTGAAGCTGATTTCCATATTTGGAATTGCAACCGTGAGTTTCATAGCAACCAAAGAGCCAATCAGGAGTGACACTGTTGAAGGTAACGCCTCTTCCCGCTCGCACCACTGATTTCGCTTAGCAACGCTGTCAATCAAACCTGTTGCTAGCGGGAGCGACCTCAGGGAAAGAAGACACCTGCTTTGCCTGTTATTAATGTTCATATCTTGATTTACAGACACAACAGCGAAGTCAAGACCCCAGGATCATGTAGAGCGGGTTAATAAAAACATTTTAATATCAAAATGAGAAGTCTGACAGCAGCAGTTACAAAGACAGAGGCCACAGTTTCTCAATACAAAGCGGAGCCAGAGTCGATGGAGCTGGAAGCGCGCCCATGCTCACTACTTTCTATTTGGGATACAGCGGCTAGCGGGTTAGCTATGTCCATTTATATATACAGTCTATGCTTCAAACTTGGCGTGACAGGAAAAAGAAGACTGGCCAGTTTGACTTGGGAAAAAGTGGCTAGACAAATGGGTCGGAGCATCGCTAAAACAGCAAGTCATTTTTCAGTATCTAAAAGAAACTGATGCAGCCAACAACGACGGGTCATGTACAAAGTGAGGAGCTGGTACAAAAGTGAAATCCAGACCTGACAGTGGTTCAGTGTGATGCTATTGTTTGGCCGGCTGGACTCAACACAATCCATAAGCATTCTTAAAGCTCAGGAACTTGTAACATATTTTTCTAACGTGTTTTATAACTTTTATATCAGACAACGTTCTAACTTCCATTTTAACCCCCTCATAACTCCTTCTAACCAGAGTTAAACTTGCAGGTTCCCCCTCCTCCTCCTCCGAGGCACAACCCCGAGCCATCACTAGTGCGCAGAACATCTCTCGTTTACAAAGAGAGTCAACGTAAGGCAACACAATCTGTCAAATAGTCCCCCTAGTGGTGTGGTGGAGTACTGCTTAGATGTTCATTGTGCTTGAGCTAGTTCCTCATCCATCCATCAGCATTTATACAGTAGCCACATTCTGGTTTTAGTGACTGGAACCTCCATAATAAGGTTTCAATGCTGCAATGCGGTTATTTTATAGAAGCACAAAATTAAACTTTATTTGACTTTTGGGGATGTGTTTTACAACAGTAGCAACCATGCGTGAGGTGACTGTCTAAACCACTGTCCATTTTAGAGCCTGAATTAAACCTTATGACCTAAATGCCACAACTGGAACTAAAACAATTCATAAAAACAATGCCCTAAACACTTCATAAACTTTAAATGTGTACTGGCGCTAAAAAGGACAAACATGGTCAAATTTGTTTTTTTGGGGTCTAGTTTTGTCACTGGTTTAAAAGGACAATGTGCATTTTATATTGTGTTGTGTAAAAAGAGTGGATATCAGAACTACTATGAAATATTCTGTACGCATTTGAGCATTTTGGAGGTATGTTTCATTTGCCTTTCCATCTCTCATGTACATCCGAAAGTTGTCGGTTCAAATCCTGCTCTTGACATGAACATCACTGGTCATTGTGTCCTTGGGCAAGACCAGGGCTGGGTGAACTTTTTGACACTCGGGCCACAGTGGGTTCTGAAACTGGACACAGGGGCCGGGCCAGGACATATATATGTACATATAACATTAGAGATTTGGCCTGTAACATGTAGCAAAGCATGAATATGCCAGGCTCATTGTAATTAAATTAAATCCATTAATTAAATTAATAATTAATTTATTACATTTCAGTTAAATAAACACAGGAGAAAAACTCACATTTAGTTTTATCAAATGCCAAAAAATCAACTTATTGAAAAGGTAATTTCAACAAAGTTTACCCCTATTTACCCCTCTATTTTAATATAATTTGGTAATGTTCGTCGGCCGGATTAATAAGACAAAAGGGCCGTAGTTTGCCCATGTTGGGGCAAGACACTTAACCCACCCAGTGTCTGTGTACAGTGTGTGTGAGTGGGTGAGTGGTTCCTTGATGTAAAGCGCTTTGAGTATCTCGAAGGTGGAAAAGTGCTATATAAAAATATGACCATTCATATTCTGAATTCTGTAAAATAAGAGCCGTTACCATAGCGATTAACAATTTAAACAAATTATATTTAACATCAAAAAAACGGCCTCAAAATGTTGCATATAACAAACTTTTGGGAGACTTTTAATTGTTCAAAATGTTGAAAATTTTTGCTAATTTTGCGTCACTCTAAACCGCTCGGTTCGTTCAAAAGCTGGACCGTTTTGCACAACAACAGAAACGAGGAGGAGCAAAGTCAATGTGTTTACCACCGAGTTGAAAAATGTGTTTACCTAACTCCAATTAGAGAGCGTTTTCTGCTCGCAAACTATAGCTTCTTGATTGTGTCTACAGATTAGTGTGATTAAGGTCTGGAATGTGGATTTACAGAATTAATTACAGAATGCCTGGCTTCACTTTTGGTTGTTTGGTCCCTTCTGTTGCAAATATACAAAGATAAGCTGAAGTTCTGTTCTGCATATTGCGTGTTTGTTTTTGCCAGACAAGAAAAGTAAATGTTATCCTAAATTTATGTGTCATTTTGAAATATGGAAGATTAGCACTGAAACAAATAGAATGAACGCAAATAGGCAAGGAAAGTTTATTTGTATAGCACAATTCGTACACAAAGTAATTCAAATTGCTTTACAGAATAAGAAAGACATTAAAATCACAATCTAAACAAATCCAAACATAAATAATCATGGTAAAGTTAACATTAAAAGAGGAGAATCCAGTCATACATGTGGATTTAAACATTGTCAAAGTAAAGGCCTGTCTCACATCTTCAAGAAGATTATTCCAGGTTTTAGCTGCACAGAACTCAAACGCTGATTCTCCGAGATTCTCCGACTCTACCAGCTGGAAATCTCTTTTAATAAGACTTATTGTGTAGAATACTGGTAAAACATTTAGCACCGCTGGTATGTAGCAGTCCCAGGTAAGCATGAAATCCTCTGCTATAAGCTCTGGATTCTACGGCAGAGTGTAAATACATAATCTTGAACCAATCACCAGTAATATGTATGCATGACCTTTCAAATCTATAACAGGTAAACACGCATAAAGGTCAGTTACATGCAGAGGAAAGGGCAATTTTGCTTTATAAGTTGTGCTTATTTTAACTTAAAGGTCCTATATTAGGCAAAATTGACAGCCATGTTATAATGTTGTGACCTTGTCAGAAAACAGACCTGGAGTTGTGTTGTTGTGTTTAAATAACCCTTTATTATTAGCTTGTCTACATCTCCAAAGCTCAAAATGCTCTGTTCCACCTTGTGATGTCATTAAGTGGTCGTTAAAAGGTAGTTAACAGCGGCCTTTTTACCGTTCGTTTAGTAAAGATTAAAAATTCCAGGGCTGAAATTATCCAAATGATTCTAGTGAATGTGCGTGGAGTTTAAAAACACAAATGGAGCACTTCCTGTATTGCCACATGATGACATCACAAGGTGGAACGGGGTGTTTTCAGTTTGAGAGAAGAACTCAACCTAGAGTTTGTGCTTTAAATGTACGTGAATGGAACAAAACACAACTCCAGGTCTGTTTGTGATGAGCAAACGTTATGGCATAGAGCCCTTTAAGCCTGCTAACAGTGCAGTATTTATGATAAGAACAGGTTTTATTTTTTAATAATGATGCCGTCGTTTCAGCTTGTTGCGAGCTCAGACAGCGATGACATTCTGGTCTGCATCACTGTGGTTGCTAAGTGACTGCTTCCTTGTATCATTATGTATTAGCAATAACTATTTGTATAATGTTGAGATGCAGGGAGCCCTTCTCGCCCCCGACCACAGTCTCGCCCGTCGCGTCCCCATAGAAAGCAGAAAGCAGGGAGTTAACCGTACATACACATTAGCTTACAGTGCCTAGCCATGCGAAGCTATCCTCCTCTGAGTGGATGGCAGGCACGTGCTGGTGGAATACATACATTGTAAATATATACTGTGGGAGGCCGCATAATGGTCTGGCTGATGCATTTTTAGCTCTCAAATGTGAAATATATTTTTTCCATAGACAGTCTGCAGTGTTGTGGTTAAATGAAGCGTGCCCGGCCTCTCTCTGCAGATACGGAGACTGCGGTTGGGAAGACAAATACTGGAATTATGTCCTTTGACTCGTGCTAAATCAGTGCAAGAACAGTGAGCTCGTCATAAAAAATGCATTTCCAATTTAAACTATACGTCTGTTGTGTAATTGTGTTGGGCGGCATATGGTAATGTGCACTGGGTGAGCATTGTTTTCAGCGAGGAGCATAGAACAGCTCACCTGAGTGTTTGGAAGCAAATACATAACTGGTTTGCATTTGGATTATCGAGAAAGAGACAGGTGTCAATGGGAAAACAGCTGGAAGGATCTTATAGGCCAAGCGAGCAGAGAAACTACATAAACGTGTTCAAGCTTTAGTGTTCAAGCTTTCTATAGTGCTACAGAAGAGAGAACAGAGCCGGGATGTTTTGACTGGCATTTGAGTATATTTGAGTATTTTTCTTAATCATAGGCAGTTAATGTAGAAATTGCAATAAAAAAAAAAAAAAAAATAAATAAAATAAAATAAATAAAAAATAAATAAATGAAATAAATAAATAAATAAATAAATAAATAAAAAATAATAAATAAATAATAAATAATACAATAAAAATACAGATGCAAATAAATACACATTTGTGAGATAAAATTTTGCACACAACTTCTGCTTATGGAAACTTAAACTTAAACTTATTGTGTTTGTGTCTTCTTTACAGCTATAATCACCCATGTGACACCCATGGATTTTTATCTCATAATTTACACATTTTTAACTGTAATATTCATCTAAAATGCCGTAATTAAGGAAACAAGTTTGCTGACTTCCGTGTTAGAAAACTGCAGCGCCCAATGGGAGCTGATGTCGCTGCAAACATCACAGTATCACACTAGCGAATCACGGATTTTACTTTATTTATTTTTTTTAACCAAAATGACTACACAACCCTGCTGAATCCGACATGTGTCATCGATTAAGAAATTTAGATCAAATTGGAGAACGAAGTAAGTACAGAGCAGTGGGAGTACGCTGCTGGTGGTGGTGAAAACTGGGGCTGATCGGCAAAATCAATGAAAATAAGCGTTTATGAATTGCTCAAACGTGCATGAATCACTCTAAATACAACTTCGGGTGAGTAAATGGTGACGTGGTTAAAAGCTCTGAACAGTCAATTTTGCAGAATACGTCGGCTTTAACTCTACCGTTGAACTTGCCAAGCACTACTGATAATTCATCTTGAATAGACACTGTGTCTGTCTAGAGATCCTGAAAATACAATATAGTAAATGTTATAATATAAACATAAGTCAAGCTCCCACCAGCCAGCTCCTCAAAACAGAATCATTTCATATGCCATAAGTGGATGATACTTGTACCTACTTCACCCACTTAAGAGAAATTTAGCCGAGGTAATGTGTCTGCTTTGAGCCTGTCGTGTAAAATGAAGTTGTATCATTTGAAATGACAAAGAGCTCTTTTTTGTTGATTCAGTGCGGGCAATTTGCCTTAACACTCGCTAACCCCTCAGGCCCTGATAGTCAATTTGCTGGCATTAAGCTAAGGGGCTTCAATTTCACATCCCAGCAATAATGCAAATTCTAGCCTCTTCTCTCCGCGTCATATCTCATTCACACCCTCTATTTGTCCTCGCGGCTTGACATTTTCCCTCACGCTGTCTCACTTATATTCCCATTTTCTAAACTCACTGCAGAGCCCACAGTGCCACGTTCAGGGCATTAATTGAATAATTAATTCCTCTCATTAGCTTATTTTTAATTATTTTCCAGTCCCCGTCTTTTGACAAACTCATGAGTTATTTTTGTCCCTTCTACATAAATTGCCCGTGAAGCTAACTGCGTTTAGCTTTCGCCGGCAGTCTGGGTCTTCTAATGAGCTGATGGTGAACACAAGCGGAACACCAGCCCCGCTCTGGCGTAGTGCTACACAAGCTACAATACTCATTTAGCTCATTTAGCTCCCTTGGACCAATTAAAGTGAGGGGAAAAGGGCTGGTTAGAACTATGTTAGCGCTGGCCTCAGAATGCACAGGGCCACACAGCAGTGCAACAAGCCGACTCCTCTGATTGCTCTTTTGTTTGCTGTGTGTTGCACTAATGGAATTTATTTGGCCCACATTCTCTCAAGCTGTCTATTTGATGGGCCCTTATTACTTGTGACACTGATTTGTGGGGGAGCTCAGGGCTAAACGGGGCTGAAGACCATGCCCAGTCCATCCAGTTTGTTGAGCTCCTACATAAATGATGCAAGCCTCTCGCGCTTTCTGACACAAACGCTTGGACTGGATGACACATTTCTGTCAGCTGGGATGCCCCCGTGTTTGTACAGAACATTTCTTAGTCATGGGAATGTGAAGAAACATTGGCTTTGTTTCTCAACTGCTGAGACACTGAGACTATATACTTCCGTTTTTCAGATTTACCAAAAATAATGGCGATAAAGGTTGAGGAAACAATGATTAAACTAGAAAGAAATTGGGTAGCTTTTAAACGCAGACCTATTGTGCTTGTGCTCGCCATCTCTGGGTCATGTTATGTTATAATTTGCACATTTTAAATCGCAATATTCATCTAAAACGACTTAATAAAAGAAACAAGTTCGCTGACTTCGCGTTAGAAAACGGCAGCACCCGATGGGAACTGACATCGCCGTAAACGCCATCACAACGAACAGCCGTCCCGTTCCATGGATGGCTGCAGATCTCACTAGCGAGCAATGGATTTTTCTTTTCATTTGTACCAAAATGACTACGCAGCGCAACACCGAATCCTACACATCACACGTCACTGATTAAGAAAATAAAACTGGAATTGGCATGTACCGGTGGCGGCGAAAGCGAGGTTGAGCGAGAACCTGGCGTCTTGAAAATAAGCGCTTAAAAGATTGCTCAAACGGCTTTGGATGAATAAATGGAAACCTGACAACAACTATAACACGGTTAAAAGTTCTGAAAAGTCCATTTTGTGTAACAGGTCGGAGGTAAATGCTCTATTCATTGAAGCACCTATCAGATCTTACAATACAATGCTATAGCTAACATCTTCATCATTATCTCGCTGTAGTATCCCGATCGCTAAACAGACCCAACTTCTTAGCACAAAGTCAATGACGAACTTACTGGTGACACATAATCGTTTTAGATTGGGCTAAACACAGCGATGCCGTCTATTTCTTCACCTCATAAATGATGCATGAGCTGAGTTTTATCCACTTAAAAACAAAATTTGTGCAGAGGAGGAAAGGCAACAAACATGTAATATTCCAGTTTAATGATGCAAAGCTTATGAGTGAACTTCTGGTATCCACTCTGTATCTCCATCTCATTGTATAGTTTGATGCTTCTATCTGTTGACCCTTTTCTAAGTTCACGTCATAATTTTACCTTCTAATCCATTGACTTTTTTGGTTTGTTTTTCTCTTTATTTTCCCTTTTCGTGGCTGACTGGGCCTCATGTTGCATGCTCCTTGTCATGTCCCAGTTTGAAAGTAGCAAGACAGTCGGCAGAACCCCGGGCGTCCATTTCAACGAAGGTAAACTGAACCACGCTTTCCCAGCATGCACCTGTCCTCCCCCATCATCTCCCCAAAGATAGCCTGTCACGTCTGCTCGCCCACACGCGTACACACACTCGTAATTTGGTTTTTGCCCTGCTTTTCCAAAATGTCGGCAGCCGTGAGTGGCACGCGGAACACGGTTTGGAGGCTCAACATGGCAGGGATGTTTGTGTTTGCTTGGTATTCCTTCACACTGGAAACCTACAAGTCCTCCCCTATTCTTCCCCCTGTGGCGCTTCTGACACTTACCCTTTTTGGATTGGGTGACACATTTCTATTGCCGCTTGGCTCCATTCAGGGATTATGGAGGATGTATTTTTTGTTTACTATTTTTAAAATTGTGGGAATTAAACAGAGGGACTTGCAAAAAAAGACCTGCACCCAAGGGAGTTGTTTACTGATATGGATATGTAGAGCCTTAACCGAGGAGAGATTTGAGGATTTCACTGTGAAAGATGAGCTTTATGCAACGTTTCTTGTGAAGAGTCAGCCACCTTTTTCGTCTCTATGGAGATGTTATTGCTTAACCTGGAATGTTACGCAGTCACCTCTTAAGGGCTTCAAAAGATCATTGATTTAACTGCCAGAAAGTTAGAGAATCCAACAGAGAAACAGACATTGGTCGATAACAGACAGATAGAACCAATATTCATAGAAAACAAGCAAATGGAGAACTGTTCCAGAGCGCCCCCTGTCCTTAGACTCTCTTCATGGGCAAAGAAAAAACCCATTGGGAAAAAGAGAGATGTCAGACGTCAGTGAAGGAGAGATCGACTCCCATGGACTAAACCATGACTGAATCACGACTAAACCAGGACTGAACAAGGACTAAACCAGGACTAAATCAGGACTAAATCAGGACTAAACCAGGACTAAATCAGGACTAAACCAGGACTAAACCAGGACTAAACCAGGACAGGCTGGCTACAGATGTGTCCAGGACTAACCCGCACATTTACATGAGTGTTTAAAAATGTCCTTCACGTTACATTTAAAAGTAGAAAGAGAAATTCTACAGTCCAGTTTAAGAGAATTCTGAGCCAAATTCCAATCATTATCAGCAGCACATCGAAATGACATGAGGCCAAAAGAAGAGCTGGATCTGGGAGTTTTCAGTCTCAAGACTAAGCGACAAAGGAAAGCGTAGGGGTCATCCAGCCAGGTGAAGGAAGGGGAGGATCCAGGTCCACAGAACAAGATCAGAGTATCTTTATTGCCACAGTACAGCATTAAAGTTGCCCATCCTCATGGAGACAAGCAGGTCAGGTTGGTCAGATCTACCTCAAGTTTTTTGATGTTACACCTGCAATAGCTGAATGTCATTCTGTGGAGAACATCCCAGGCGGAGCAGTAACATCTCTATGGAAACAAGCAGATGCCAGACCCTTTACCAGTAAAGTACATACTGCTCTTATACAATGTTCTTGCCAGTGGAGTTAATATCTTTGGCCGTACTGAAATCCATCCAGCGTAAGAGTTCTTGTACATTAGGCATAATTAGCAGTCTTAGCATGGGCTAAGACTGCTAATTATGCCTAACGTACAAGAACACAGGTCCATAGATAAAATTCACATGCTTTTCTATAATATATGGTCTTTACATGAGAAAATTATAATATCCACACACTGGCTCCACACATGATCCAGCCAAATACAATATGTCCCACTGTTATCTAGAGTATATTCACTTTCTCCTCACTTTTTTTCCTGTCTTTGTATCAGGGTGAGTGAATTATAGGGTCGCGGATGAAGAAATGAAATTACGTGCTAGAACTTCTTAAAATGTAGTGTTTAAATGCAGACAAACACAAATTTGAAAAGTTGATAAGAGATGACTCATTTGCATCTATGGCCAGAAGCAGTTTCTGAGTTTGCTCCAATATCGTGCATCCCAAAACAGAAACAATGTAGGCAGGGGCGCTTGTATACAATTGTCAAATCAGATTAGTTCTATTTCTGTGTGATTTTTTTGGAGGAAAAAAACTTGCACATTTGGGTGATTGTTTTGGCTTGGGCTTACACCTCCATCTTCACTCCTCCTCTCATGCCTTTTGTGCAGTTTCTTTATCATCTCCCTCCTTTGCGTTGCTCCCGTCCTAAACTCATCCACTGCGTACAATCGTTGTCTTGTGTGTGGGACTGATTAGCGTGTGAATGCGTACTGTTTTTACGGTACGAACTGGAGAGATAAATACTGAGGAGAGACGGAAGTGAGTGTGCACTGTAAGACCAGACACCTCATAATATCGCTGTTGGTACATTCGGCGATAAACAATGGGGGATGTTTATGTAATATTTGTTAAACTAAACCAAGTTCTTACGCTATAAAATAAACCAATTTGAATGTTATGTTGATCAAATACTAATGGTATGTATGCTAATCTTAAAGCAGGGGTGTCCAAACTATGCAACAAATGCAGCCCTCAGACCAGTTTTTATTGGTCCTCAGGCCTCCTGCTGAACCGGCCCAATTGATCATAAGCAGAACTTTTAACAGCAAATGAAACTATTTCTACCACTATATCCTCAAACATCACATTGCAGTGTGATACAGACCTAAATGAATGTGTTTCAAGCCTTAGTAATACACAGCAGCTCTGTCAAAGCTGTGTATAAAGCACCGCACTGCATTGATCACTGGTCTGTGGCCCTCCTCTTCGAATATGTTTTGAGATGTGGCCCTCGATAAAAAAAATGTTTGGGCACCTCTGTCTTAAAGGAACTGTAGACATGACGATTTATTTATGTTATAATTTGGTGTTTTGGTTCTCAAGATGATTATCCAATCAGAAAGCAAAATGAGCCTCATATGAGTCTCTTATTTGGGTTGCCAGATCCAACGCTGGAGTTGGTTTGAACATAAAAGGACTCTCTCTGATCTGAATCCTCACTACCTAAACCTCAGCCAGTCATTAATCAGAGCCTCTGCTGCTGCTCTGTGCTGTCCATATACTGAGAATGAGACAAACTTGTAAGTATCCACTTTATGGTGGTTTAGGATCTGGCAACCTAGGTTCACATGTGATTGTAGTACTCTCTAAAAGTGCAGGTCACTTACAGTTCCTTTAAATTCATGCACGATTCCTTCAGAGAAAGCATTAGTGTACCTGTATTTGCAGTTACACTCAGTCTAAGAACTAAAATCCGTTCGTTCATGATTAACTACAGTTTAAAAAGCTAATTGAGGTGTAGTTGAAGCTATATCCCCATTAAATTATGATAAACCTCATCACCGGTAATAATTTGTCTAATAAGACTTCAGATATAACAGGTGATTCTCCTGGCTGAGCTGTTGCGTTTTACAGTGCACACTTAAGCCCACAGCTGCCTGCTCACCTGCCGAAGGTGTGGAAGCAACGCCATTGTTTTCAGGGTAGAGTTGTCAGTGACTGTGATCCCTCCTTTTGTTTCTTTTCTTCCCCTCTTCCTCTCTCTATCTGTCTGTCCCTCTCGTCACCACTACTCCTTGTCCTCCTCTCCCCTCCCATTTCATCACACAGAGCAAAAAGCGATGGAGCATTTCTTCTGCCAGCGGTGAAAAGAACTCATTGAGTGTAAGTAGAGGAAGAGGGAGAAGAAGGAAGGAGAGGAGGAGAGGAGGAGAGAGGGATGCAACTTAGGCTCGGGGGCATGGCAGAATGGTTGTCTAGTCTGGAGATGGAGGAAAAGCAAACGGATCGGCACACGGTAGCAGCACAATCGCGTTAGCCCAAGTCTCACAGGGCTAAAGTTGGGGTTTTACGGCAGCATTACGCTCGACTCCTGCTCCACGAAATGTTCCTTTGCCAGCATTTAGCATGCAAATTGGTTCCCAGATTATGCCTTTTGTATTCATTTTGCCCAACTGTCAGACGGTGACGCAGGCAGAATGATAATCGGAGACGATATTGCCCCACAGGAGACAGTCAACACAAAGCCAAGTGTCGACGGGGAGAGGGACTCAATGCAGCTTTTGATCAATGCATCATATCTGTGTCAAAGGGAGCGAATACAGAGGGAACTATATAAGTACTTAAAGGGCCCATATGACGCTATTTTCAGATCTATGTTATAATGTTTCCTCATCACAAACACACCTGGAGTTGTGTTTTGTGTCATTTCACATGTTTAACACACAAATCGCGCATATTTAGGCTGAGTTCTTCTCTCAAACAGAAAACACTCTGTTCCACCTTGTGATGTCATCATGTGGTATTACAGGAAGTGCTCAGCTGTGTCTTCACTACAATCATTTGGATGATTTAAGACCTGGAATCGCCAATTTCTTCTGAACTAAATATAAAAGGAGCTTGTTGTGGAATTTCTACCAGTAAAAACCTTAAAAAATATGAAATCAATAGTCTTGAATCAAAAAGTCTGATTTATTGAATCAGTTGTGCACAGTTGTCAAAGAGCTGTTGTCCCTAATAGTGTCGTCTCGCCCTCAGCCTCCAAATGAACATACAGACAGTGTGTTTATACCTTCAGAATAATCGTACCAGTTTTAATCTAGTCCAAGCGACTTCAGGCTGCTGGACACATCGTCTTGTACGCTAACAAACAAGAGATAGTATCACGAAAATTAGGTCAAAGAGATAATAGATAATATTACAAATCAATACACGTAAGGATTTAGGTCAAACAGATAGATGATAATACATATCAATACAAGTCAAGATTTAGGGTAAAGATGCTGTTAACTTGAAAACTACTGATTCATGACATCACAAGGTGGAACAGAGCATTTTGAGCTTTGGAGATGTAGACAAAGAATTAGTCAAACGTGTGAATGGAAAAAAAAACACAAAAAACGCAGCTCCTGGTGTGTTTTTGAGGAGGGAACATCATTCGAATATGGATAAAAGCTCACAAGTGTTGGACTTTTAAGAGGAGAAAGAGAAAGTATGTTAGGATTCATGTAGTGAGATTTGAATTATGAGGTTTATATCTACAATTATGGATATGCAAGAGTAAATTATGTTTTAAAAGTATGCTACGTGTAAGTGTATACTACCACTACTACATTTGGACACACTTTTTCCTGTCCTTCACTATTTACATTGTAGATTCTCAGTGAAGGCATCAAAAGTACGACTGAACATATGCCATAAAAAAGGGTGACATAACAAAATCTTTTATACTTTAGATTCCTCAAATTAGCCACTCTTTTATTTCGTACACTCACGGTATTCCACTAATGAACTCTGACGAGGCACGCCAGAGACGCAAAAGGAGAAAAGAGCGAATACTTACACTGTGAATATAAAGTGTTAAACGATATTTATGTGTCTTTTCAGTTTTTGCTATATAATTACACACATTTTGCTGCACACACTACCAGTCCAAAGTTTGGACACACGCTCTCATTCAATCTTGTATTTTTTTAGTTTTATCCATTTTTTTGTACTACTTTCTACTTTTTATATACACACAGAAGCCATCAGATATATGAAGTTAAATATATGGAATTAGGTAGCAAAGACAAAAGGTAAATAACTCTACTAAATGTTGTGTTTTATATATTTTATTCTCAAAATCCTCAAAGTAGCTACCCTTTGCTTTGTTGAAAAAAAAGTAGTTTATGTATTTTTTAATTTTATTTTTTTATGTATTTTTTTCCCCTTTACTACATAATTCCATATATCTTACTTCATATATTTGATAAAATGTAGAAAATAGTAAACATAAAGACAAAAAAAAAAGTATTGAATGAAAGTGTGTGTCCAACCTTTTGACTGGTACTGTATTTATGTCGTCATCAGTATCTACAATGTAAAAAGTAGTACACAGGAAGAAAAAAACGACTTTGAACCTTTGACTGTCAGTCTGTCACATTACATTGTTTAGGCGTTTTAAGCTGAACGGCGCAGATATGAATGGGGAAAGTGTGAGGATGTGGACTTTGGGGAGTGACTTTGATAAAGCCAGGCTCTGATGTCTCTGCTTTTAAGCGGTGTTCCTCTTTTGCAGAAAACCAAAGAGACCCAGGACGAACGCTGGATCAGATGACTTTTCTTTTTCAGTTATTGTTGGGTTTGATAGAAGAGTTTAAAGAATACATTATGCATTGTACTGAAAATGGGCCCGCTCAGGTGAAATAATGTGGCTTTTTGCATTCCAAACATGTTTTAATGTGTAGTTTGGATCGTTGGTGTGATGGAGTCCACCTGTGGGGTCTCCCTGTATTTGTGCAATCATTATCTCTCTGAGAAAATGGAGTGATTTGAATAATGGCATTTTTAGTGAGTTCCCCACATGTATTTACATGCTTGGTGGGTCCATCTGCAGGCCTCATGCCGAGATCAGAGTCTGGGGAACTCAAAATCAAACATTTAAAATGCATTTGTGAAGAGAAAATATACTGTCACTTTTATACAAGATAATTATGCAGTTTGGATTCTCAATATCCAGGGAGTATAATTTGAAAATATATAATTTGAAATGTGCGCAGGGGACTTTTTCTTGAGTATAAATATAAAACCATGCACAAGTCAATAGTTGTATAAGGAGTAGAAGAAAATGTTTCAGTAGCAGGTGTGGAGCAGTTTCACCCGGACTGTGAGGAGCTAGGGTCATTTTGGAGTTCAGTGGTCGTAGGTCGCAGGTCAAGGGTCATAGCAGGAGCGCAGATGAGCTGAGCAGAGGTCCAATCATTACCAGGATATCCTACATCTGCTGAAGTATCCACAAGGGACAGCCAGAGGAGGCTTGAGAGGATTTCTGTTTTCAAAGATGTTGTTTTCTTCATATTATAAACTGCGACATTATCTGATCTACTACACATACGTCACAAACAGGGGACTCCAATCTGACCACAAACTTTTTTTTCATGGGACAGTGTTTTTATGGGACTGTCAAGTAGTATTTCTGATATTCTAATAAGCACGTAATGACATCATTTGATTGTGTTTGTGTTGTGTTCCGTCTCCTCCAGGACAAGTCGACCCCAGAGGAACACGGCTCATGGGACAGTTTCAAGACCATGACCCCGGAGTTGACCATTGTGCCTGGGGAGCAGAAGGACCGCATGGAGCTGCACAATAAGAACTGGGACTCCTCCTCCGCCAACACACCGGACTCCTCTGAGGGAGACTTCCAGACTGAAGTTTGACTCTGTCTCTGCCCACGTCTCACGCTCTCGCCCAAACCCAGCCGCACAGAGCCCAGCAGATCTATATATAAGCCCATGAGTGTGTGTGCACACTCCACAGTGCCCCGTGTCGTCGGATTCCATATTGTGTTGGTTTACTGCTGCAGTGGACAGACGCCACAAGACTGTTCTTCTATATTTTTCACAAATACTACTGAAAAGAGAGAACAGAGGCTTGGTATGTCTGTGAGTGACAAACATTTTTAATTGAACTAAAGGTATAAAAAAGACTTTATTTCTGAAGAAAAATGTCTTGATTTTATTCTGAAGAAAAAAAAAAAGAAAAATATGTTTCAATTGTTTGATGATTTGGAAAAAAAGAATGATATTTCTGCACCATTCTTTTTATATCAATGGGAAAGATCTCATGGAGATTTCTCACTCCTTTAGCTTCATAGGCCCGCTTTAGTTTTTCATTCCTCAGACGGATGACCACAACCTTAAGTTTTCTCTGTCTCCTTTGTTCCTGTTCCATCTGAATGGATTGGGATGGAGGGAGTGGAAGCTGCTCAGTGATATGTGCCATCCTCTGTGCTTTACAGGCTCCAGCTCCACTCTCCCATCCATCCATCCGCCCAGCCCTGTCATCTCTGTGTCAGCACTGTGTTCCCCTTCTGTGTACTTTTGCGATTTCGTTTAAAATGCCCTCTCTATGCTTTGAAACTTTTGATGAAAAAATCATATGACTGATACAAATGAATTGTGCTGTTTGGTCGAACTATTCAAGGAGAATGATGAGTTATTTTCAGTTGTGCTTGTGCTGCCTTTCATTTTTATGATACTTTATTTTTTCATGTGCGAGACAAAGTTCCTGTGGAACTTGACTGATGATGTAGGATGCCTACCGCACATCAATATGAGCTTGCTTTGAGGTAATGTGTGCTGCATGTAACTCTGGTGAAATACTGGTTGGGGAATGAAGGATTGGGATCGTTTTTTCTTTTGCTAGGAGCCTTTAAACTGCAACATCGAAGTCGATTTCAATCATCAGCTACAAATGCCAGATTCAAGGCAGCCCAAATATAACTTTCCCCAAGCTATGTTTGCATTTGTTAAAAAGCGTTCTTCAAAAACTACAGCGACTGGCCCTTCATATAATTAGATACTGTTTGGTTACCTGAGGGTTTTTTGCAAATCAGGGCACAGTTTTGAGCCAGTTTCTCCCCAAGCACCTTTCAGCTTTGTCTGATACTAAAATATGTCCAAACATTCTGTTTTTCTCCCTGTTTACTTCTCACTTCTTCTCATCTATTGGCACACTCCATCTGAGTATCAGCAGCAGGGGCACATGTGTGTTCTCTGGTGTTTATCTCGGTGCTTGATTAGAATATCATTACTACTACAAGGCAATACATTTTGGTTCATTTTTGGTGGTCCTATTCCCTTCTGTTAGGAGTCCCGTCCCGTCTTAAGCGGGCCTTGTCTTAGGTTAGATACAGACTGATATATCTTTCCTGTTTGACATTCTAGACTTGTACGAGGTTCATCCTGGAGCCTGAGCACTTCCCCACATTATTACATTAGCGTTCAAGTCTGCACAGCGTGACAAAGCATATATGATGTATTACGAGATCACATCAATATAAAGTTTGATGAGTTTTTCTCTCTCTTTGGCAGCTTCTAGGACTCCACATTATTAAGAGAAATGAAAGGGGATCATGTGTGTTCAATAAGGGTAGACCAGGCCAGTGTAACAGTCAGACAAACAGTAATCCATCTGTCAAAATGTAATGGATTTCTGAAAATTGGGGGGGGGGGGAGTACACAAAACCATTGAGTTCAAATGTAATCATGCAAAACGAATACTGGGATAACAGAAAAACAATTATTTTACTGATAGCCTGGACATGTCATACACAGCAATGAACCAAAATTCCCAGTCCAAAAAATCCCTACATGTCTCAAAACCATGTCAAAATTATACAAAAACCACACAATTCATATTTTCTTCTAAAATCTTGCAATATTTAAAAAACAAATCCTTATTTTAAAACTTTTGCACAGTCCTGTAAAGTTGTTAAAGGGATTTAAGATGGATCAACTATTAGAGTGTTTGCTTGAGCCATGTATTAAAAGCAGCAAAGTGATGAAGATTATGAAGAAGAGGGGGGAGCTTTAAAAACAGTAATTACCGGGGGATGGTGATTTGTCCTGACATTTTCCGATGCAGCCCTCGAACCATCTGTTTAAAGATCCCTAATGTGGTCTTAGCGCAGATGGTGAGCAAAGAGTTCAGCCCCGCTAACCTTTCTGACTAATCAGCTGATAGGCTCCGCCCTCCGCCCTCTCCGCGGACCAGGTCGGGCTCGGGTTGCCCATAGCCCGGGTCACTTTAGTCTGACCTTGTACGGCAGAGGGTACGAGGCTGCTCTTAAAGTGAATGAAGACTCTTGATACGTCGTAACCATGAACCAGATATAACCCAAGGCCAGTTTGAAACAATTGTCTCGTTGTAATTAACAAAGACATTAGCTAAATAGGAAAACAAATGATCATTGTTAATACTCTATGATAAATACGCCTCTCTAAAATGCGCACATGCTTAGGGTTGTCAAGCGTTTACAGTATTATGAATTGCAAACACTGGGGAGAAGTAAATCGTTCGCTCTTTTTTGGGTTAATTATCATTCCATATATTACATCTGCAGTTCTACAGTTGTATCGCCTTCACTAATCAAACAGTAATTTTACTTAAAAACATGTTTTCGTTGTTGTCCAGAGTCCTGTATTGTGAACCAACAGAGAATGTCCAGTTCAAGGCGATTGGCCGTCGTTAGCTGTCAATCACTGATAAGCACCACCCCTTTTCCCATGCATTTTTTAATATTCAAAATGGTGGGCTAGTCTACGGATGGAAATTGATGGAAAAAAAAACGTTATAATTCTGTCTTGTTGTTGACGGGGGCTATTCTGTTCTCAACCGTTTCCCAAAAATATCTCGTCGGAGTCCAGTTCTACGCTTTTCTCAAGTCCATCTCTCCACCTTGGATGCTTAAGTGTTAACCAACCAACCGACTGACACTCCTGTTGATTTGTACCTCCTGTTTCCTCATTATTCTTTTGTTTTTTCTTTTTATACATAAGATTGTACAAAGTAGTCCTCTAATGTTTTCATAGTGTCTTTTTATATGAAAATAAATTTATAAATTCATTCGATTGGCCTGTATTGTATGTGTATTATGTGTTCTTTCAAGGGCGCATGGAAGAGGACACAAGGCTGGGTGCGGATTTGCAGTTTACTCTCTGTCTAATATCATTGAGTTTTTGGCATGACAAAGTGTGTGTTACCCGCGAGCATTGGAGCTCAACTGTGACCAATTGGGCTGCAGTGATTTTCCTAAAGAGGACAGGGGGAAGTTTGGGGTTTTGGAGTCATGTTTATGGAAAGTGCACTACACTCAAAGGGATTATAGGGAGGATCAACACATATGGCTCAACAGTTTTCAACTACCCAATACTGAATAAGAAGGGACACGGTTGGTTTGAAAACGATTATCTACACAGCAAAGTAAATACAAAAAATAATAAGATAAAAGTCTGAGCATTTCCACTATTTATTTGTAAGATCCTACCAGAGAAAAGTGAAGGGCGGCTTGCAGCAGTGAAGAAAACGAGGAAAATGGTTGAACTTTTGTTTATCTGGAGTAATTGGTAATATTCTGTCATGTTTTTGTAACGTTCTACCACTGGTCTATTTTCAAAGTGCACTACGTAACTTTTCTTGTTGGAGATCTGCCACCTGCTTGTCTCCACGGAAGGGATTGCTTTGCCTAAAATGGTCCACTGTAGCTCATTAAATCAGCCCTATTCTGCAAAATTGACTTTTCAGAGCTTTTCACCATGTTGTAGTTGTTTCCCCTCAACGTTTACTCACCCAAAGTTGTATTTGGAGTGATTTGTGCATGTCTGAATAATCTTTAATCGCTTATTTTCAAGATCAGAATCAATTTTTCACCGCCACCGGCATACACCCACTGTGACGTACTTACTTTGTTCTCCAATTTTATTTTCTTAATTGTGATATATGTAGGATTCGGCAGCGTCACGTGGTCATTTTGGTACAAATGAAGAAAATCGCTGCTCACTAATGTGATCTGCAGCTGTCCACTGGAGGTTTACAACAACATCAGCTTCTACTGGGCTGCAGTTTTCTAGAAGTCAGTGGACTTTTCATTTATGAAGTTGTTTTAGATCAGGGATGTCAAACTCAAATTCACAGAGGGCCAAAATTCAAAACTGTGACTAAGTCGTGGGCTAAACTAAATATTTATTCAAAAACTTTGAACAACATCTGCATGTTTTTCAGAAGGGGTGGATTAAATTCGAGTGAGGCGACAGGTAGCAGATGCTCCCAACAAGTGGTGAAACCGGCGGCAACACATTTGCAAAGCATTCTGGGCTTCGTTGCATTAGAGGTACATGCGTTACACTGGTGTGACGGCCAGCGGACCAGCTCTGATACATATTTGATATGATCTCACGGGCCAAATATAACTGCCTGAGTCTGACATGTCTGTTTTAGATAAATATTGCGATTTAAAATGTATTAATATATAACTACAGAGCAGACACAAGCACAACAGGTCTGGGTTATATATCCATTTTGAAATTATATTACAAGTAAATTATACTGCTTTAATGTTAGCAGGGTCGCCTCTCCACAGATCTGACTTTGGCCTGCTTGTCTCCACGGTGATAAAATGTGTACCATCATACTGTGGAACATTCCAGGCAAACTGATCGCGTTAACAGAGAGTAAGTAGATTGCAGACCTCCACCGATATGTTACATAGTGCACTTTAGGTATTAGATAAGTATTAAGTATTAGGGTTTATTGTGTTGGTTTTTTGGGTGTCACCTTCCAATCCATCTTCTGACATTCTGAACAAACAACCGAGGAGAGCAAACATAATGTACTTAAAGTGGATCTCTCAGGCAAACAACCAACCAAACCAACCGTGTCTGTACTGATCATAACTCTTAACTCTTCCTTAAATAAGTTAAGTTAAAACTGGTTAGAAAAGCAATGGTAAAAAAGCCACATAGGACAAAGACTACCTTGTCAAAGTATCCCGGGCTGAAGGAGCAGGCAGGGCTACGACACACTGTGCACAGCTCAGTCACTCGACATGTGCTTCCCAGGAGGATTGTGGGTAATTAAGTGTGGACGAGTCTGCCCACGGAGCTGCCATCAGTCACCCCGGAGAAAGGCCACCGACTGGAACTGGGGTGACGAGCGGAGAGGGAGGATGTAGCGGGGAACCTGTCCAGAGCATGACAGCCATAGCGATGCAGGGAAGCTCTGAGCATTTACACCTCATGGGTCACAAAGGTTTGGGCTAAATAAGACGGACTTGATGCGCTAATACTGCCAAAAGCTCAGGGGCTTTTAAATCATCATGACAGTACTGTTTTATTCTTCGCACTGTGACAGAGCGTACAAAACTCAAATGCTTGGATTGAGCTTGAATCTATAATATATTAAGCCTATTCACATACAGTCCCACTACCTCGTCTAACCCAGGGCAGCTGTGGCAGGAGTAGTTTACAGTGAATGAGTTTGGAGGATAGATTGACCAGATTTTCAAAATTCCAAACCGGGACATACCAAACATGTTGGGATAATTGGTAAAATCAGGGCTCTCTTTAATATTTTAAAGTGTAATTACAAAGGCAATTAAGATATTCAAGATATTATAAGATATATTAATTAGATTTGTTCTGTTGTACTCAGTGGTCATAAAGGTTTTAATCACATTGCGTTTTTGTATTTTAGACATCCTGTTGATTAAAGAGGCGTCTTTCTGAATGAACCCCGAAGAAATGGCTACTCCTCAAGAGAAGGCACAGTGTGTATTGAACAAAGATACGGGACATTACTAAACTAAAGCAAAAGATACAGATGTGGTTGCAACTATTGATGAGGCTCTGCTACAGCGAACATGGCAAGAAATCCAGTCCCATCTCGATGTGCTTCATGCGGCTAATAGTGCCCATATAGAGGTGTATTGAATGAGGTCAAAAAAACAGAACAAGTCTGATTAAGAGATCTTATCAGCTGCCTTTGTAATACATGTTTTAAATTGTAAAGAGACCTCATGGACATCCTGTAGAAAATTGCGAAAAGAGCTTGTAACATTGTCCATTCTTAACTCACTTGTGGATCAGTCATCATGTCAGGGACTTCTGTCAGTGCATTTAACAAAAAAAGTAATAAAATTTGCCTTACGCTCATTTTCAAGCATTGTTTTCTGTATTTTAGCTAAACAAATGACAATGTATTACCCTCTTTACAACTAACAAGGATGAAATTGTTCAAAAATGGGGACGTCTGGGACATTTCTTGAAAAAAACTGGGATAAATCACTGGTTTTGGATAAATCCACTGGGACAGGGGACACAGGGCTCAAAACTTGGATGTCTGGTGAAGTGGAGAATAATCTAATAATATTATTATACAGAGGATACAGAGTCGTAAATGGAACTCGTTAGTCTGGGTTTTCAATTTATTGAGCCAAAATGCTCCGGGTCAGTATTAAATGTTAGACACCAAGCCCCTTCTCTCCCAGGAGAAAATTCAGCTGTCTGGGACCAAGGTTGTCTGACAGCAATTTGTAAGTGACAGGAAGTAATAATGAGGTAAGAATTATTACATCAAATGTTCCTCTTTTATGGGCACTTTCTATATTGTTAGTTCTCAATAGGCTTTCTTTTGCGCCGTTTAATGGGAATTATTTATGGATATATTAAGTCTGTTCCAATACATGTGCACTTTTTCTTTATTTGCAGTCACTGTGTTATAAATATAATGATTTTTGAGATTGGTGGGAGTTTGTAGCAGCCCAGTACTGGCAAAATAACCTCCACACGACCTCTTTGGTAGACACATGTAATTAGAGGCGGATTGATTCTTTGGAACTTTGTCAGGAGAATCTTTTTTGCATAAGTAGTTAGTGCCAAAATAACTACTAGAGACAAGGAAAAGGTTTGAAATCCAAGGAACAACCACCAATTTGTGTGGGCACCGCTGAGCCCAATTTGAGTACCTCGTCAGTACAATGCAGCAAATTGAACAGGACTACCTTTCCCCCAGTTACATCTCCCATTGGATTCTAATGCCGTACAACGATTATGAATACAATATTCAGGCAAAGTGTCAAATGAAAAGGACTATCTGACTTAGTGTCGCTCCCAACTTTCGAACTAAGTCTTTTGAGGTAACGAGCGCAGAGATGTACTGAAGGAAAACTTTTTATTTTGACTTTTACTGACCAGTTTTTACTCACCTATGTATTCATATGTTTAAATCTAGTGTTATCTTCAAGGTATATTCTACAGAGCCACAAATGTGTCTCACCTCCCAAATAATTTCTTACCTGGACATGGGCATTTAATAATATAGAATATAACTTGTAATATATATTTTCTTTGAGGGACAGACATTAGAACATATGGCCGTGTCCGCTCCAATGTATCTTCCATCCATCCACTTTCTTCCTCTTATCCGGGGCCGGGTCGCAGGGGCAGCAGTCTAAGCAGGGGACTCCCAGGCTTCCCTCACCCCAGACACGTCCTCCAGCTCCTCCGGTGGGACCCCAAGGCGTTCATCCAGTGTATTTTGGGGTTACCTATTACCGACCCAAAGTTAAAAAGACGCACAAAACTAATATCACTGCTGCTATTTCCCGCAAGATTAACAACTTTGGTTGGATGCCACTGAGCCACTTATTCCTGATTGGTTTTAAAAATGTTGTGCAATTATTTCCAATGAAAAGAGTTACATATATTTTAAAAGGATCTGACCTGTTGGAAAAATGTTGATCCCAGAGTGTGTATGTGTGTGTGGACTCGAGCGAATGGGGTAGGAGGGATGGGAGGACTGGGATGGGTGTGTGAAGAAGAAAGGAGGGGTTGCAGAGGGCAGTATATAGTTTCATTTTTTTGTGTGTGTGTATTAGATTTAATTGTTTCTTTACCGATTTCTTGTTGTATTTGTATAGTATAACTTAACGCACCTGTCTCTGTAAGCCATTCATGTGAACAATACTTAATAAAACTTAAATAAAATGAAAGACAGAAAGAAAGAACATACAGGCAATGTTATTTAAGTGACTATTTTTTTTGATTTGTAAACTCAGCGCTGTGGCGGACTCCTAGAACTGAAGAAGCGTCTTGGATGAGCAGCGAAAAGTCTTCACTCTTACAACGATTTGTCCAGTTGACAGATTTAAACTTCGTCTTTTGCTGTGGATCAGACCTGGACGACTGAGGGATTACACAGACTCCCACAGGACACATTCATTCAGACAGGGTGCATTGCCCAAGGACACAACCGTCACCAGGATAGACCCACAAATGCTCAGGTAGGTGGACTTCACATCATATCCTACGCTAACAAAAATTGGTATTTATTTTCTGACCCTCATGGCGGGAGTTTGATGTTTTTGGCTTTTATTTTTGACCTTGTCTGGTCTTTGGAGTACATCATGTTAAATTAATGTCACTGGACCTTCATTTCAAATTTCATTGGTAACAAATGAGGAATAAAACCGTAGCTCGAGCACAAGGCTATTCCAGTAAGGGGAATTTGAGGGAGCGCGGTGGGACGCGGGTACGACTGACAAGCTCATGGAGATAAAGTCCAGCGAAACAAATACTACAAAGAGAGTAAACACGCATCCCACTCCAACACTGAAGAATGTATCCCAGTGACAGAGCTGGGGCCGCCCTGGGAATACGCTGCAACCTGTGAGCTAGACGACAAGCCTGCTTTTGACACTGCTGCAAAAGGGAGAAGTGCGGCTAGCATACGAGGATACAGTTTAGTGCTAGCACGAGTAGAACTGTAAAAATCTATTCTTGTAATGGCTGTGGCATGTCGCGCTGGTCTCTCTCTGCTCGCTGACAGACGCCTGTGTCCCAGGAGTTGGGATGCCTTGTTGCTCGGACGACGCGGAGGATGGGGCAGGCTAACAGATTAAAATGAAGGGCGGAGTGGACAAGGCCGCGCTGGACAGGGAAGAGGATGAGTTCTGAGCAGTATATCTGTCATAGCTGCAGATCAGAGAGAGAGAGAAGGTGAACTCGGGTAGTGTTTCGTATATACGAGCAATTTCTGAAGCCAGCCAGATGGGGTCACATCTTTATGGATTCTTTTCGCAATGAGCAGATGCCAAAATACTGATATATCGATAATGTCAAGGTATCAAAGTACATATTTAAAGTTAGACTCAACTAAATCCACGTTTTCTCTACTACACTGTGTATATGTTGTCTTAACAGCATTATTTACTGTTTATAGTCATTTTTTGGCAATTTCTGTGCAAAAGATTTCTCATCAAAAATGTCTAACTTTAAGTGTGTGCTGCCCTCAGTGGCTGCTGCAATTTCAAGTACTATGTCACATTACAAAAGACTGCCCTGATTATAGGCATAATCAGGGCAGGGCAAACATAAGCGCCTCTCCTTCTGAGTCCACAGACATCTTCACTCACGACACGAACCGCTCCGGGTCAGAGACGCCTCTAGTTTAACTTGTACAAACATCCACAGTGTCCTCGACGCGTACTTCCTTTGTTTTGTCTGTTTTGTCCGTTTCATCATGTTTAGAAGCAAAACAGCACCTAGAATGCGCCGCATTAACACGCTTCGTTTACTCGGTAAAGTCCGTCTGTTTACGGAAAATCTGGGCATGTCACACACGTGCTCCGCTGCTCATTGGCTGTAAGGAGAAAACATCTCTAAACGTGTGTGATGTGATTGGTTGATTCTACACGGGGGAGAGTGGGGCGTAAACTTTCAGTCACATGTAGCACTGATTCACTGTTTGTGGCTTCAGTGACACACAACCTCCACCTTATTGGACGACACTGGTGTCAATCAGAAGATAACACGTGTGTTTAGCTCTGAGAAACAAAGGCCGTGTCCCAATTCATCACATGCTCTGTTCCATGTACTGTTCGAAGTGCAGGTCGAAGTACCCGCCTGACTTAAATGCGCTTTAAGCGCACTTTGGTGAATTTTTTGTGAATTGAGACACAGCCAGAGTCGGCGCTGTCTTAAGTTTATTATGCCTGAAATCGACCAAAGAAATGCAAAAAAGTGACGGACCAGATTTCGCGTGTGGAATACTTTCCTGCAGCAGTTTCGACATGGAGGATCTAACTTATTTTGTGGACATGATTTCTTCAGTGGGTCATATTCTCTGGATCTGTACGGAACGAATGAGACCAACTTTGTGGAATATGTTGATGTTTGACAGAATCAGAGCCTCAAAGGTGAGTGAAGTCCAAATCCACATTTTTGGCTTTTCTGTAAAAAAACGTCTTTCCTGTCAGCACTGTGGTGATTCCAGGTGAAAATTGTTTGCATATATGAAAAGAGGAGCTGTAACTTTCATTTGATGTGTAGATTGTTTGCGTGGGTGACACAGAAGTACATGTACATTCCTGTAGAGTTGTAAAGTAGGCCCGGGCCGTCGGAACGTTTACAAATTAATAATTTTCACGATAATAATATCGTGAATCTCGATTTATTTTGGTCACGATAATCATGAGTGTAATTTTTATATCGCCCCATCCCTACTCCAGGTACTGCCCTTCCTCCCCTCTTACTCTCCCCTTTAGTCCTCCAGACCCTGCCGTTCCTTCGTCCTCACTTTAGTCCCTTTAGTCCTCCAAGCATCCCTTTAGTCCTCAAAGTACTGCCCCTCCTTACCCCTCACTTTCCCCTTTACTCCTCCATGTACTGCCCCTCCTTGTCCTTCACTCTCCCCTTTAGTCCTCCAGGTAACGCTCAGTTTATCAGCTCTATTTGAAATGTGATTGAGGGCTTGAGTTTATGTGTTTAGTCCCACTTTGATTTAGGGTGGAGCAACCTTGGTAAAATTCTTTACAGTAGAGGAGTTTCGAAGCAGTTTTAATACGAATCTCACTGGTCTTGGTATCAGATTGATACTGCGATACTTGCCATAGTATTACATTGTACTAGATCGAAAGAAACTCACTGGTTTTGCTCAAGACTGGATCCTGACTACATCCTCAATTAAATCCTTAGAAAATGGACAGTACTAATGTCCCTACATGTCCCGCTGAAATGCCCTATCATACCTTTGTTTTATTAAAATTATCTTTGCCACTAAATTAATAAAAAATAACAATAGGCTTATTTTTCTGACTCTCTTTCAGCATTTTCTAATATTTCAAAAAAAGAAACAGATTCCCTGAAATCCATTCCCAATCCTAGCGTGACCGTTTTGGCACAGTTTTTGGATGTAGCACAGGCAAACAGCTCTTTTGAGGCTGACTCCCCCTTCGGCAGTGTTGGATAGTGTTGTATTGCTGTCCACTTTAAAAATGCATTTTGTGCCTCCCCATCCAAATTTTGGCCTTCACTAATCCATCAAGTGCCTCAGCCGCCATCGCAGCGGAACAGGATCAAACTGGAGAGCTTTTTGACGCTCGGAGAGTAATTTATTCAGGGCTGAGGTAAAAGGACTTGGAGAAGATTCTTTTGGCTTCATGAAGATCTCTCGGCAAAGCGCTCTTCAGATATCATGGCAACCTACATTTAGTGGGAATGAATAGCCTCTCCAGCCTGCCAAGAGCCGCTTCAAACACTGGCATCATTTAGTGGGCTTATAGGCTACACAATCCACTAGCTCTGTCAGATACCTACAGACCTGCACAGAAAATTTTACATTCCAGGAATTTGGGATTTAAATTTCTATGATGTTAGAACAGCGTATGCAATGTAACATTTAAAGTCTGTTCTTCCAAAATAAGAACGTGCTTTACTCTCTGTAACTCCTGCTGTCAGACTCGTCACTTTGGTCTTAAAATGTTCAAATTAACCCGCTCTGCATGATCCTGGTATTTTTATTTCGCTGTTGTGCCCGTAATTTAAGATCTGAACATTAATAACAGACAAATCAGGCGCCTTCTTTCCCCGAGGTCACTCCTGATAGTGGTAGCGACAGGTTTGACTGACACTACGGCACTGCAGTACTGTCGTTGGAGTAAAAATGACACTTGTCTCCAGAGCATATAGAATGTAATATTTAAAGTATGTTCTTCCAAAGTAGCTTATGGAAGATCTCTGTTCTACAGTGAAAAAATGAATATCCTATTTCAGGCTAACTTGTCTGCTAGGTGTGGGGAGATTGGTGCAAATACAAAGTCAGATAAGTAAAATAAGAAAAGAGAAATGTTGAAACCAGCCAGAAATATTCAAAGTGATCCTCGATGGGTGACAATAGCTCAGTTGGTAGAGTGTTTGCCCACTGATGTGAAGGTTGTCGGTTCAAATCACACTTCAACATCTCAATTCCATCTCCCACAGATGAATGCTGTTGTTGTGTCCTAGGGCAAGACATGTGGTTCTTTGAAGTAAAGCGCTTTGAGAGCTTTACTTCAAAGATGTGACCATTTACTATAGTCAAGTCAAACAAGCCTGGCCAATACTGTACATCAGGGGTGTCCAAAATGTGGTCCTCAGGCCTCCTGCTGAACCAGCCCAACTGATCATAAGCAGTACTTTTAACAGCAAATTAAACTATTTCTACTACTATAACCTCAAATATCACATTGCAGTGTGATACAGACCTAAAATGAATGTGTTTGAAGCCTTATTAATACACTCTGTCAAATCTGTGTTTAAATCGTGTCAATCTGAAGTAATTTGAACTAGAAGACGCCCTTTGCCTTGTCTTTTAAAGTGGGAGCAAACCAATCACCAGAGCTAGAGCGATTCAGAAGATGACGTCATACAATCCCAGAATGCACCACCAAAATCCATACTAGCAGTAAAAGCATCGAAAAACCAACGAAAAGATGACAATAGTTAATCAGATTTTCAGAGACTGTGGATTACTGTTGCGTGGCACAGACTACATCCTACTTCTGTTGTTTTTTTGCTTTGCCTCCACCCGCCCAGATCCACGCACCAGCTGATAATCTGCACCTGGCCAGCTGGAAATCAACAGGGGGATAAAAGCCCAGAGCCACCACCAGACCAGCAGCCAGTGGGTCCTCCGCTGCAGCAACCTTAGTTAATCTTCAGTTATTTGTAGTTTATTTTTGTATTATCCAGTCATTGAATTTATACACATTATCAGTATGGTTTTGTAAAATAAATATTGGACATCGCTCCACCCTAGACCAAGAGGCACATAACACTGCGCAAAAAAATCCAGCACCTTTTATCAAATTGAACCTTATATTATTAACCACTAAATATCTTTTTGTGGTGGTTTAATTTGAAGATTGATTTAATTATTTTCACTCTCTCAGAATTAAAAATCTATTACAATGTCGTGTGTTGCCAGTTGTTCATTGAATTGTTCCAATTTTATTAATTTGGCCAGAGAGAGGAATTATCACAATGATCCTCGCGAATCACCGTTTGCTTAAGTGACTGCTTTCAACTGTTAATTGAAGAAAAATAAAATTACAAACTAAAGTTGAACCAATTATTTCCATGTGCTTTTATATGATTTAACCTGCTGAGTAAATACAACGATCTCTTCACTATTTTATCACATCATTTTAACTGTAAAAGCAAACATTACAGTGCTTTATAATGAAATTACCTTTTTTCATTTACATAAGGTGGATAATATCGATTTATAAGCACAATTTATGCAATCTACACTCCCACCCAGTTCCAGGTTAGAGCTGGTAATGTTTAATCTGTTTAGTTTTAAGATGTATCGTTTAAGTCTATGGCTTCACTTCAACTCCAGAAGCTAAATTCTGGGCTTGTTGCCATTCATAACTTTTCACTGTCAATGTGTCATGCTTAATTTTGTTACGTGGAGTCCAGAGCTGTATATCTGATCGAGTCGAGGAGCCTGGGCTTTTTAATCTTATTTTAGCCTCACACAGTTTGGTGCCAATGTAAAATACTAGACATATCTGCAGGTTCCTTGTCATTGTCATAGCGCAATACTGGACAGTATTCAATGATAAATACAGGAAGTAATCTATCGTGACGTCCCAACCAACAGATACTTTGCAGTGACATCGCGCTGGGGGGTGTTCTACATGTATCTCTATGGTGGGATGTTACCACCATAGAGATACATCAGTTACCATGGAGACAGACTGCACACATTAGCAAACAGTGCCATAAAATAGCCTGAAAACTTAAGAAAACACACAAATTAGATTTAAATAACACCTTTTTCAGGAGCCTGTGATCAATCCGAGGGTTCATTATCCCGTTTAAGTGTTTGATTTTCAATAAAAGTTGTAAGCGTGACTAACTGAAAAAACTGTTGGCTAATGCTACCTAGATAACTCAAGAAAAAATGCAAAATAGTAGATTTAAAGAATACATTTTCAGGAGCCTGTTCATGGCTAATCCAAGCTAGCCTGTGACTGTAATTTTATCTGTGAAAACCCTGTTTAACCTGTTGTAGTTTCAGCTAAATCGTTTTTTTGGGTCAGATTGTGTCTAACTTGAGTAACAGAGCTTCAGACAGAGCAGTGCCCACAGTTAGCTTCACGCCCACAGGGAATGTTGATGACATCAGCTGCAAAGTATCAACTGCACAGCCCAAAGATAGTCTGATGGTACCACATTGACTTTGTGAGGACACTGTGTGGAAGAGATGAAGACACAGACAGAACAGTGATGTGCCCCATTCTAGTTTCAGGGTTAATGAGACAGCCAGACGGCCCATAAAGCTCCAACTGTCCCGCTCCACTCGGGTATGGGCGGGTCTGTCACCTGCAATGAATTTTAGTCATGTTATTTTTCTGCATAGAGCTCAAGTCTATGCAGAACCTGTACATCGCACTGCTATAATCAACATTTTGTCAGGCTCATGAGTTAGTTTTCAAACTTTTGGCTTGTACTTTTTAAAACTTGATATAAGACACCCATGCTACATAATTGTGTCTATATTTCCAGGCAGTGTGCACTAATGCAAAAGGAAAATACTTGCTTTTGTTTGTCTGTTTTGCAGATTTGAAGGTCCCGACTATATTTGACCCCTCCTCCAACCACTTCCTCTGAGCCACAATGGGAAAATACATGTCGAGTTGTGGATAAACTCTGTATGTGAGAAAATGCTAACTGTCTGGTTTTGGACTGGAACTTCAGTTATCCGGTTGCTTTTTTGTGTGGCTATTTTAAGCGGCAGATGGAAGGGTAAACCAACGATCTTTTTAAGTTAAGTTGTATCATCCAAAAGTCACTGACAGTCATAACTCTTTTGTTCCTACATATTTTTTTAGAGAGCATTTAGAACGACCCTTCTGACATTAATATGAGCAAATACAGCACCGAGGAACGAACCCTCATTGTACAGTGGTACTTTGAGTCACGTGGGTCAAATTCACAAACCCAGTGGTGTTACCGTCGACATTTTAATACCATAGATGCCCCAAGTGTAAATGCCATTAAAGGAATAATAAGTGGTTTTCAAAGACAGGGGGCAGTATGTGATCTCCACAGACCTGACGAGTCCCGATTTCTTCCTGTGGGGCTATTTTAAAGAAAAAGTGTTTGTGAATAAACCTCAGACAAGAAACAACTTAAAATGTAATATCGAGGATCAAATAAGAGCCATAAGCCTGGAAATGCTTTCAAATGTTATGTAAAGTGTGTTGGATCAGGCTATTCAGAGTGAAACCCAAAATGGTGGACACTTAAAAAACATTATTTTTAAAAATTAGGTCATTTTTACTTCCCTTAGTTTAAGTAGTGATAAGTTCAAGTGTAAGTGAACAATTATAACCGTGTATATTGCCAAAAATCTCAGAAGGTTCAATTTACCTACTGCTAAAATTTGGTGAGTATAACTTAAGAATTATAGGAGCTACTGAAGATTTAAAAGTGTCAGTGACTTTTGTATAAATGGACATAGCTACTCCAATTCACTTTGTACTGAAAAAAACCGTGTGTCCCTTCTCTCTGTAACTGCTCATCATTTGCTCTTAAATGTTCGTATTAACCCGCTCTACATGATCCTGGTGTTTTTATTTTGCCATTATGTCTGTAAATCAAGGTATGAACATTAATAAAAGACAAATCAGGTGCCTTCTTTTACTGAGGTCGTTAGCAACAGGTTTTGATTGACAGCGTTGCTAAGTGCCCGCTCTCTGCTAAACCAGCGGTGTGAGGGGAAGGGACGTTACCTTCAACAGCCTCGCTCCGGGTTGTCTCTGTGGTTGCTATGATACTTACGGAATTCCAAATATGGCTGGAGCTGAACGCTGTGGGTGACGTCACACTCACTTAATCCACTTCTTTATTGACCTTATTCTGCCCCGCCCACTTTTGCCTCTAAATGCAACAACACTGAGCTGTCTTTGTGGTGGCACTTCCGGGTAAGTGAAAATCCAAGTATCCAGTATAGAACTTATTTGCTCTCCGGAATACAGTCTATGGTATCAAGCTTCCTTACCATCTCTTTGGAAATAGTCGGGTCAAAAGTGCTCGTTTGGAGGTGATTTGTGGCGCAGTTGGCTTGAATTGAAAGTGAGTTTGTCCATGTGATTCTGCACTTTGTTCACAACATGGCGCAATAATTAATAATTTACCAGGCAAATTTTAAATGAATTTGATTTTATGAAAAGATGTCTCAGTTGTGCCCATAGTAAATATAGTAACACTTGTTTTAGACTTGTGTATGAGATATGATTCTAGTTACTTGTCATGTGCAAATAGGAATTATTATTAACCCTGGCGGGCTCAGACTGTCAGATTGATGAATGTATTTTTCATTAGTTTTGTATTCACTTCACTTGCACAATGTCTATGAGCCTCTACAAGAACAAGAATGTTATTAAACATCATAAAACAAAATGAGATCACTTTATTTCAGTAATGAAATTAGCACATGCATCCATACACACTCAAACATAATATTTCAAGAAAACACCTGAGTAACTTAAGTAAAAAGACACTGTAAGAGCAGATTATTACTGAACATTGTGTCATATTTTGTGACACGGTGCAAGTGTTAAGGCCGACCTATTATGTAAAATTGACTTTTCAGACCTTTTAACCATGTCACAGTTATTTCCTTTCACCATGTACCCTCTTGAAGTTGTATTTGTAGTGATTCGTGCATGTTTGAGCAATCTTTAATCGCATATTTTCATGATGTCGTATTGCTGATCAACTCCTGTTTTCACCGTCACCGGCATACACACGGTACGCACTGAAGCACTGTGCTTACTTTGTTCTCCAATCAGTGATTTGACAAGTCGTTTTAGGTGAATATTGTGATTTAAAGTATAGAGCAGACAATAGTTTCAATAGTTCTGTAGCATAAACCCCAGTATTATCAAAACAAGCTATAACAAATGTGTCTTTGTCTTGTTCTATCATAAATTTAGAAGTAACTATATGTAATCTTTTCATCTCAGTCCACTCATCTCAGTGTGATGAGTGGAGTAAGTGGAGGTAAGTGTCATTTTTACTCCAGTGATAGTACTGCATGGCCATAGTGTCAGCAGAAACACGCTGAATGGTGCTCATTGTGCTGAAATCACAGCTGCAGGAACACTTCACTTGGACAGATACTTCTTCTTCTTGACAGACAGATCAGAGAAGTGTCTTTGCAGCATGTTCCTGTAAATTCATAAATGCTTCAAAATATTCAACAACACGACAGCACTGATAGTATCAGTACTAAGTGATTACCTTACGGCCCTTGGTGCCCTGCAGTCTCGTCTTTAGTTGTGATAAAGACGAGGACATTTACTGTATTTGTCCATGTGAGTAACAGATGTCACTTAGACTGAATTATTATTTTAGTTCTATGAAGGAAGGCAGTTTTACTAAATGCATTCTCTGACTCACCATCGCTCTGCACTGGTTCTGCAGTGTCTCCTTCAGCACAGCAGCAGGTGGAAGATCACACTGACAGCTTGTAAGTGAAGAGACTGCGACAGCAACAAAGAAGTAAAAGGTGATGAGTAAACAGCCTCCAGCACAAAGTAAATCAACAACTCATCTTTACTTGTAGTAGAAAATTTGTTTAATTACACTTTAGTCAAATGATATTTTAGGACAAGTATTTTTGTACCAGCAGCACTGTTAAATATAACTAGAATACTAAAAAGTACTGTGGTGGTTAATATTGCTAGAATGAGATTAACAGGGGAATCGCAAAAGATTTTCTGCCTGGCTGCAGAACTCCTGTCTCACATTAAATCTAGAAAAGACAGTTGCAATATATTTTACAAACAGGAATAAATATTCACATTACCCAGATATCTATATTAATGACAAAAAAAACAAAAAAAAAGTTAACCTTTTTACCTTAGGTGTTACTGAAAATTTGACTTTTAAGAATCATGTAAAAACCTGTGTAACTCCCTGAAATTTAATCTGGCATAGGTACATACGAGGGTCTCTTACAACTGAGGCATCACAAATGTACTTAAATGTTTTTTTGTACTGCATAACAAACTGGTCGCAGCCTTGCAAAACAGCTTTAACGCCTCTGGAATCAATATATAAATGCACAGTAAAGATCCATGACAAAAAACCCAGACAGTATCACCACTGTCATGTCCTCTACAAGTACGGCTTTCTAAACTTCGATAATCTGCTAATATATCCGAACATCTATCTACTATTTTAAATAATTCATGGTGTTGCAAGTCCTCCCCTAAGAAGGTTTGACTCACGGAGCTAAAAAATCAAAACAGCTCAAGTCACTAGGGCGCCCTCTAGAGGAGAGAGCAGCTTTCCAAAATGTAGGACCTTTTTCGCTAAATCGACCATGAGTCAGTGGAAAAACTTAAAGCCAAATGAGATTATAACATGCACAAGTTTTTAAAAGTTTGCACATGTGACAAAGAAATGGCTAATATCAAAGCAAGTTTGCACCTGTCAGTGAATGTGTGAAAGAAAGAGCATTTGTATATATGAAATTGACTGATTGTGTGTGTGTGAATAAATTGGTGTGGTTGTGTGTGTGAGTGAAAAGAATGTTTTTAGAAATGTCATATTTGAGGGGCGAGATGTGTTGTATTTTGATGTATGTACCATATGTTTACAGGTCTTTCATCCACCTGCACCAAACTGTTCTTCTTACTTAACATCAGCCTGTCCAGGGACGACAGGCGGAAATACATATCTTTGCTATAACCTGGCACCATGCATCTTTCCTGTTTTTTAAGGTCAATGTTGTGCACTGTCCTTGTCCAAATAAAAGCAGACCATATCATACCAATTCCATGTTAACCTCAGAGAAATAAAAACAAAGTCTTTCAATGTCACAGTGGAAATAATAGTGCACCAGAACGCTGTTAAAATGGTACAATAAGCCTAAAGTCAGTTTAAGACAATTGTGAGCTAGTACAAGGAGGGGGTCATTAAGTCTTTAACCAAAAATATACTCTCTTTAAATGTAGTTTATGCATACATTTAGTGTAAGAGAAACAGTCCACCCCATTAGCAAACAACGGCAGGCTTACCTCGTTATTTTGCTGATATTTTGAGATGACACTTTCACATTTGAGGACGGGTGCTGTTACTTCTTTATTATGATGCTGTCGTTGCTTCTATGAAGACTAATTACACAAACAAAGCTGAAAAAAGGTTGAGAGAGAAGCTGCCTCCCGCTTTTAAACCGCGGCACAATGCTAATCGCAAACAAGCCGCCCAAGACAGTTTTACAACCAGATGTAACATTTGGTTACGTGCACAGGGTCAATTGTGGTTCAATGACTCGGGGGTAAACTTGAGGCTCTATCAGGTCAGGAGCACCCAGCTGCAGAACTATCGGCCTAATGTGCATAGCATTGCTTCCACTAGTTCGCTCTGGAGTGGATTGGTACACATGCGGATTGGGCCGTCTCCAATGTCTAAACCAGGCATGCCCAAACTGTGGCCCGGGGGCCAAATGCGGCGCTCAGACCAATTTTTCTCGGCCCTCAAGCTTCCAGATGAATTAAACCATATTACCTTAAACAGTAGTTTTTACTGAATATTTCTGAAAATCTACTTTAACAAGCCCATTTCAAATATTTAATGTGTCCCATTGAGGATGTAAGCACAAATAAAGGTCTAGTGGTTCAGTCTAACTCGTAATAAACACAAAGATTTGAAGTATTCACTGCATTGGTGACCCTCAATCGGCCCTCAGCTTTGTCTGTGTTTTTATATGTGGCCCTTAATGAGAAAAGTTTGGACACCCCTGGTCTAAAATGAACCATACCGCCTCGTTTGAGGGGTCTGAAGCAGACCCTGGAGGTACCAGCTCCCAGAAGGGACCAGCGCAGTACGACTAAGACATGGCTACACAAGGGAACAAGATGATTGGACAAGAGAGAATGCAGACTCAAGATGGCAAAAAGCAGATATCAACATAAAAGAATAATCTCTCACCAAACTCTGACTTGATCTTGTGATAAACAGTGATGACAAGTTATAAGTTGAGCCGAAATGCTCCGCAAAACAAAGCTAGTACTATGGCTAGCACACTAGCAACAGCTGTTTCCTGTTAATCGAAGCACAGCATGAAGATCAAACGCTGATAAAGAACACAACATAGAGATAAATGCAGAAAAAGCTAACAATAAACCGGAAGTAGTTTAGTGTTTATGCTAGCTTTAGCCTTATCTCACAGCGTCACAACCTTGGAATTACTCAACTTTTTTGTGAATCACCGAGATCAACGAATAATTGTAATATGATTTAGATTTTATTTATTAAGACAACACGAGATATGTTTGGGGGATGTTAATGTCTCATGGAGCAGAGCGTTTCCCCAGAGCTGAAGCAGAGCCTGAAGCATGGAAACACGAGACGGCTGGAGATGTGAACTGTGCCAGTGGAAAAGAGGCTCATGATTTGGGGTTTCAGTAAGTTCACGCTGGTTCTAGAGTTGTCAAAAGAAAAAGAAATGAAAAAAAGTGACCCAACTGATCAACACAAAAATGAAACTGGACAATCCCAGAAAAAGTAGGACAAAAGCTGAATAGTTTTAGAATAAGACCACATTTTTTTTTAGTTTTTAGTATCACGCCAACACTAGTCTCTAGCAATTGTTTTTCTCATGTGCAATTGGTGCAGAGAACATTCTATTTGAGTTATATTTGTCCTCTTCCTAAAGCTACAGTTGTAACAGGCTGTCACCATGTGAGGCCAATCCTTTGATTCGTCTGTTGTTTATCCTTTAGGCTTTATCCTTTTACTTCCCCTGTATATGTTATTTCATGCTCCAGTCATGCACACGAAACACACAACAATTTAATATATTTTTTTGCCTATATTTTGCTAAACAACAAATTTATTTCTCAATGAATAAAACGCCAACCTTTCGACATCAACTAAAACCCAATGCTAGAAAAATCCGCCATGTAAACCCTATCAGCTACACGCAGACGCAACACGTGTGTCGCTTCATCTCACTGCAGCGAATCTATACCATCAGACAGAGCTAGGAGAGTGGCACAAGATAAAAGCTAGGATGCGTTCAGGGACCCCTCTGCATCCCCATAGGAATAAAACAACATTTGATCTCCTTCAAAGAACTCTTCAACACCAAGTCAAACCAGCCCAGAGCAAAGCCGGCACAGATCTCCAACATGTGCCTCCTATCACGCCTTATATCCCGGGAACATCCCCACAGAAAATGGTTTGGATTTGCAGCGGGTCTAGAGATTATTTCATCTTATCGTTCGTGCAGAATAATCATACTCATTTGTCTAGAAGTTGTGGATTGTGGTTCATTGACTCAACTGGGCTAAACTTTTGAAGGTTATCAATTATTCTCCATGAAGCAGTTCAACAGAGAAAAATCATTACATAAAACTGGGAGTGAGAGAAGATAAAAGGCTTTGTAATTAAAAGTTCTGAACAAAGGTAGAGTCTTCAGTTGTACTTTGCAGTTTCGGTGATTAAAAACAAGCAAACAAAAAAACATTACAATATTTTCCTCCATCAAACTAAAACATTTCACATTGTTACTTCAAAAAATCAGGACCTTTTTCTTTTTTTTCTTTTTAAAGGTGTATTGTGTAACTTTTCTGGAAGGAGCCTAGATGGAGATTTTAAAGCTTTGCCTAGAATGTGCAGTATGGATTAAACTTCTATAAAAGTCCCAAAAGTCACTGACAGTTGAAAAAAAATGCACAACTCTTTTGTTTCGAAATATTTTTATTTGATTTTTTCAGAGCATTTAGAACTATTCTTCCGACATTAATATGAGCAAATACAGCACCGAGGAACGAACGCTCATTCTACAGTGGTACTTTGAGTCAAATTCACAGACCCAGCGGTGTTACCGTCGACATTTTAATACCAGAGATGCCCCAAGTGTAAATGCCATTAAAGGAACAATAAGTCGTTTCAAAGACAGGGGGCAGTATGTGATCTCCACAGACCTGACTAGTCCTGATTTCTTCCTGTGGGGCTATCTTAAAGAAAAGGTGTTTGTGAATAAACCTCAGACAATAAACGGCTTAAAATGTAATATCGAGGATCAAATAAGAGCCATAAGCCCGGAAAAAAACCAAAAATGGAGGACACTTTTATTTTTTTTTACTTTTTGCCCCTAGTTCAAGTGTAAGTGAACAATTATAACCGTATATATTGCCAAAAATCTCAGAAGGTCCAGTTTACCTACTGCTAAAATTTGGTGAGTATAACTTAAGAATTATAGGAGCTACAGAAGATTTTAAAATGTCAGTGACTTTTGGGCCTCCCTGTACACAAATTGACGTCACAGGGTCGAGTAATAATTAATAATAATAACAAATCTTACATATTACTTTAAAAAATTGCGAAATCTCCCCACATTCGCAAAGAAAACTACCCACTAATAAATATTGGGCTCAAAATACATTGTTCCAGCTTTCATATATTGAACATATAAGAAGTCGATATTGCAATTACCATGACAAGCCTAGTAATAGGTCAGATCTACGGAGAGGCGACCCCACTAACATTGAAAATCCATGTTTTTCAAGGTTATATTGAGCTATAAAGATATCCATACTGAAATAACTGCTGGATATATGTTTAATACTACAGTGTGGAATATCCGGGCATAGCAATAACAGCTTAATGGAGTGAAGTAGGTGAAATGTCCTGTAATTGTGGAGAAGAAAAGGCTGAAGGAATTTGTGAGAACACTGTCTTGCTGGTTGGTGGAAACGTTTATGCTAATTCTACTCTATCATACAGTATTTATGACAGTTATTTATGGCAGTAATATTTACGGCCATAGGGGGCACCTGGGTCATAAGTTAGGTTTTCCCACTCGAAAGGTTAAGGAATATTGAACATTATAGTTTTTTTTTCCTTCTCGTACTTATTGGTCTACCATATCCACAGTTAAATAAAACATGCTAGAATCGCTACAGTTCACATTTAAGTTCAAGATTCGTTTTTTTAATAGTTGAAACAATACCACACTAGTCCACATTTAGACTTTACAGCAGGTTCAGAATACAAGACGCATCAATGAAATTCACTTTCAAACTATAAAAGTTCCACGACTAAACTCAACTGCAAGCTGCAAAGATTAAAACATACCTGTATTTCCAAAACAGAGAGGTGGCCCCGCTGGCTCTCGTTAGCATAGCAGTGATTCATGTGATAACCGCACATGGCTGCCCCAACATCTGAGGATCCCCTTCATCTTAAAGGACACACAGTTTAATTCCACATGTAAATCGTGTAATAATAAAATGTAATTATGATAATGATAATACCTCAAAACTGCAGGAGGTACCCAAAACTAGCTGTTCAAACAATGCTAAATGTCAAGACCTTCTGTGTCTGGCGGTTTCAAAACAATTACTGGAGATGCATTTAAACAGCCTTTAATGAGTTGTCTGGAATAGCCCCAGTTTTAATACAGATGTAAATAAGCTGCTGGTCCAACCCCCGGCTAACGTCTGTGTCAAGGCTTAGCTGCACATTAGCATGCACGAGGCATATTCCTGTTACATTATTGTTGCTGCAAAATCCCAACAGGCATATTTGGGTTTATTGTGATGAAGACCTTAAACTGGGATGCCCCGCTAATGTATAATCAGAGCTAATTACATTAATGTCATTAGTCCAGGCAGAATAATGAAATAATAGATGTGTCCTCTGGCTGTTGGCTCTGGTGCAGCTCTGCCTACACTGCACTGGTCTGTCACTGCCTCTGCTGTGCCTGTGTCAGCACAAGTCTCAACAGGGAGAAATGGGAATAAGAATTAGAGGTTACACTTTATAATAACTACAACTAAAAGCTTAATTTATAATGAACAAATAGGTGTTACAAGTTCATGTTGAATAATAGAATGATTGAATAATAGAGAGAGCGTGGAGGAGGACTATTGGTCGACCTCAAAAAAATTGTGGCAAACCGCCCCACGCCTCAGGGGGGAAGCAGTACTTCACCAACACTGTTTACACTGCAGGTGGAGAGCTGTTGACCTCGACTGGTGAAAGGAATACTTTGAAGATCTCCTCAATCCCACCGTCACGTATTCTGAGGAGGAAGCAGAGACTGGGGAGCCGGAGGCGGACTCATCCATCAGCCTGGTTGAAGTCACCGAGGTGGTTGGCAAGCTCCTCAGTGGCAAGGCTCCGGGCGTGTCTTAAGTCTCTCGATGTTGTGGGGCTGTCTTGGCTGACACGTCTGTGCAGCATTATGTGGCGGTCGGGGACGGTACCTCTGGATTGTACAGGGTGGTCCCTCTGTTTAAGAAGAGGGACCGGAGGGTGTGTTCCAACTACAGGGGAATCACACTCCTCAGCCTCCCCGGTAAGGTCTATTTCAGGGAACTGGAGAGGAGAATCTGACCAATAGTAGAGCCTTGGATTCAGGAGGAGCAGACACTTGGGTGCTGGTGGGTTCATGGGAGTTTGCCCAACCAGTCCACATGTGCTTTGTGACTTTGTGTATCTGGAGAAAGCATTTGACCATGTTCCGCATGGTGTCCTTTGAGGGTTGCTCCGGGAGTTACAAGTACTTTGCTAAGACCTATCCGGTCCCTGTATGACCAGAGCAGGGGGTGTGTTCATATTGTTGGCAGAAAGTCAGACGTGTCCCCAGAGCACGTTGGACTCCGCCAGATCTGCCCTTTGTCACTGGTTCTGTTCATTGTTTTTATGGAAAGAGTTTCAGGGACCGGAGGGGGTTCGGTTCGGGGACCACATGATCTCATCTCTGCAGTTTGCAGATGATGTTGTCCTGATGGCTTCATTGAACCAGGACCTTCAGCAGGCACTGGGGCGATTTGCGGCCGAGTGTGAAGCAGCTGGGATGAAAATCAGCTCCTCTAAGTCCGAGGCTATGCTTCTAAGAAAAGGACAGCCCTTTAAATGAAAAATGGATGGATAGACGGATGGATAGAGAGTAACAGAATAATGAAGCATAAAGCCTGTATCATTCTTAATAAACTGTTTGTTCTTTATTATTCGAGTCTTCTTTCCTCTGTCATTCAGGTCCAGTTGGATAAAGTGTTTACCAAACTGATTTATTAAGAAACTCAAACCCTTCACCCTTCTATGTATCAGAATCAGAATCAGAATCAGAAGAAGTTTTATTGCCATTGTCCGTGAGCAGAGCTCACAGACTAGGAACTTACTTCGGTGATAAAGTGCGACATACAACAACACACACACAAAAAAACCACACTAAATAAATACAAATAAGGGCATGCAGGAGGTAGAAATATATACAATAGTAGAAATATATACAATAGTAGAAATATATACAATAGTGGCATCAAAACAACAACAACAGTGCAACATGGGTTATTAAAGTGACCAGTGTTATGAAATGTCCAGTTTAGTGCAGGTTTAAGAAGTGTTCATGAGGGAAACAGCAGAGGGGAAGAAACTGTTCTTGTGACGAGAGGTTCTGGTCCTGATGGACCGTAGCCTCCTGCCAGAGGGAAGTGGCTCAAATAGTCCATGTCCAGGGTGAGAAGTGTCAGCTGCTATACGACCTGCTCGCCCCCGAGTCCTGGAGGCGTACAGGTCCTGGAGAGATGGAAGGCTGCAGCCAATCACCTTCTCAGCAGAGCGCACAATGCGCTGCAGTCTCTGCCTGTCCCTGGCAGTGGCCCCAGCGAACCACACAGTGATGGAGGAGGTGAGGATGGACTCAATGATGGCCGTGTAGAACTGCACCATCATCTGGACCGGCAGCTTGGCTTTTCTCAGCTGCCGCAGGAAGTACATCCTCTGCTGGGCTTTCTTGATGAGGGAGCTGATGGTCGGCTCCCACTTGAGGTCCTGGGTGATGCAGGTGCCCAGGAAGCGGAAAGAGTCCACGGTGGTGATGGGGCAGTCAGTCAAGGCGAGGGTAGGTAGGGGGGCTGTGACTTTCCTGAAGTCCACAATCATCTCCACTGTCTTCTGGGCGTTGAGCTCCAGGTTGTTGCTGCTGCACCAGGACACCAGCCGATCCACCTCCCTCCTGTAGACAGACTCATCCCCGTCCGAGATGAGCCCGATGAGGGTGGTGTCATCCGCAAACTTGACCAGTTTGACGGAGTCGTGACTGGAGGTGCAGCAGTTAGTGTACAGGGAGAAGAGCAGAGGAGAAAGTACACAGCCCTGTGGAGATCCTGTGCTGATTGTCCGGGTGTCCGAGACATTCTTTCCCAGCCGCACGCGCTGCCTCCTGTCCGTCAGGAAGTCAGTGATCCACCTGCAGGTGGAGTCAGGCACGTTGAGCTGAGCGAGCTTGTCCTGGAGCAGAGCAGGGAGGATGGTGTTGAATGCAGAGCTGAAGTCCACAAACAGGATCCTGGCGTAGGTTCCTGGGGAGTCCAGATGCTGGAGGATGAAGTGAAGGGCCAGGTTAATGGCGTCGTCCACAGACCGGTTGGCTCTGTAGGCAAACTGCAGAGGGTCCAGGAGGGGGGAGGTGAGGGACTTGAGGTGGTGCAGGACCAGGCGCTCAAATGACTTCATGACTACAGACGTCAGCGCCACAGGTCTGTAGTCATTAAGTCCAGTGATCCTGGGCTTCTTGGGGACGGGGACAATGGTGGACAGCTTGAAGCAGGTTGGGACGTGACATGACTCCAGGGAGGTTTGTTAAAGATGTCTGTGAAGACAGGAGCCAGCTCCTCAGCACAGTGTCTAAGGGTGGAAGGAGAGACACCGTCCGGGCCCGGGGCTTTGCGGGGGTTTTGCTTCTTGAAAAGCTTAGTCACGTCCCGCTCCGAAACTGTGAAGGCAGTGTTGGCGGAGGAGGGGTCCGAGGTGGGTTCGGCTGTGATGTCCATGGTGGTGAGGGAGGAGGGGTGTGGGACATCAAACCTTGCATAAAAGCCGTTTAGCTGTTCTGCAAGTTGTTTGTTGTCCGCAGCGGGAGGGGCTTTGGGCTTGTAGTTGGTAATTTGCCTAAGCCCTCTCCAGACGGAAGCGGAGTCGTTGGTGGAGAAATGCTGCCTCAGACGTGTATTGTACTTCGCTTTAGCCTTTTCCACCTCTTTGCTAAAAGCATACTTACAACGCCTGTAGCCCTCACGATCTTCTGCCTTGTACGCCCTCTCCTTTTCCCTCCTTAAATGCCTCAGTCTGGGAGTGAACCAGGGTTTGTCGTTGTTAAAAGTCACCCTGGTACGTGATGGGATGATACTGTCCTCACAGAACTGTATATATGACGTCACAGTGTCTGTGTACTCATCCAAACTGTCTGTGGCAGTCTTGAACACGTCCCAGTCTGTAAAGTCCAAACAGGAGCGAAGCTCCTCCACAGCCTCACTGGTCCACTTCTTAGAAGTCCTCACAGCAGGTTTGGAGAGCTTCAGCCGCTGTTTATAGGCAGGGATGAGGTGAATCATGTCGTGGTCAGAGAATCCCAGAGCAGCACGAGGCACGGCTCTGTAAGCTCCGCTGACCGTTGTGTAACAGTGATCCAGCGTCTTCTGCTCTCTCGTCGGGCATTTAATAAACTGTTTGTACTTGGGTAGTTCCTGGCTCAGATTTGCTTTATTAAAATCCCCCAGGATGATGAGTAAAGAGTCCGGGAAGGTTCGCTCCACATTCAGAATCTGGTCCGCGAGCGCGCGCTGGGCCTCGTGCGTGTCCGCGCACGGCGGGATGTAAACAGCGGCCAGAATGAATGAAGCGAACTCACGTGGAGAATAGAAGGGTTTACAGTTAATGAACAGATATTCCACGGCGGGAGAGCAGTGTTGAGAGATCACAGTCACATCCGTGCACCAGGCGTTGTTGATGTAGAAGCAGACACCTCCACCTTTTGTCTTTCCCCCGGAGAGTCCCCGTTGTCTGTCCGCGCGGAGGAGCTGGAATCCCTCCAGGTGAAGCGCACAGTCCGGGATACGCTCGTTGAGCCACGTCTCCGTGAGGCACAAGACGCAAGAGGAAGAAAAGTCCCTGTTTCTCCTCATCAGCAGCGCCAGTTCGTCTGTTTTATTGCAGAGTGAGCGTACGTTGGAGAGGAAAATCCCAGGTAAGGGCGTGTGGGCGCCGCGTCTCCGGAGGCGCACCAGGGCCCCTGCTCGCTTCCCTCTCTTTCGGCATCTCACTCTTTTGGCTAAAAAGTGAACCAAGTCTACTGCCGGCACTAAAAAAACTGGCAGTAGGTCAGCAGGAGTTGTTGTCCTGATGTTTAGGAGCTCTTCACGAGTGTAAGAGCACGCAGACACAGGATTAACACACAAAAACCAAAAACACACCGCGCACGAAATCACCAGGGCGACCGTACGTGGCGCCATCTTGGTTAGTATCATGGGCTGTTTGATAGAGAGGTTTGTGTGTTATGCAGATCAAATATTAGCAAAGAGGAGCTGATTGTACATTACATTTTCAAGTCAATACTAGAGACCTTTTCAATGTGATGTTAAAGTAAAAGCTAACACGTGATTTCCAATGCCCAGTGTTGGGGCCATATCCAGGTTTCAGGCACAATGATGACTTCTTGATTCGAAGGATTTGGCATGGCAACAGTCCTCTGTTGTAATTCAAATCAAAATTTCAAGTCTTCGAATGTGGAAAAGTCCTTAAAAAATCACTGAAATCAGGAAAGAATCATTTGCCTGAAACCCATGAATAGACGCTAATTGGGAAACTCTAGAAATTTGCAGTTGTATAATTCCATTGCCAGAAATATTTGGCTAAAGTAACAAAACCCCAAAAAATTGTATTCCAGCAAGCAATTAAATAGGAAAAACTCTTGGACTGTAAGCCAAAATTAATTAATTATTTATTTATTTATTTGTTTATTTATTTAATATTTATCTATTTAAAGCCAGACAGTCATGAACATCTTTAAATGCAAGATTATAGGTCCAAAACATTAATAACAAGACACGATGATTCAAATAACAAGACAGAAGACATAAAGGGACAGTTTGCAGAAAAGATAAAAAATATATATATAATAAAAATAGAGTGGTCCCTCGTTTATCGTGGGGGTCCTAAAAATAACCCATAATTGGCGAAATCCGCAAAGTAGCCAGCTTTATTTTTTACAATTATTCTATATGTTTTGCAGCTGTAAAACGCCTCACCACACACTTTATACACTTTTCTCACACAGGCATTGACTTTTTCTCACATTTCTCAGAACATTTCATCAACATTGTGGGTTTTTGTCGATCAGTCAGGACACAGAACACAATGCACGTTCATATGCTGTAAAAAAAAAAAAAAAAAAAAAAAAAAAAAAAAAAAAAAAAGCATGAAAAACTGCACCAAAAAAATCCGCGAAACAGAGGCTGCGAATGGTAAAACACGATATAGTGAGGGACAACCGTGTGTGTGTGTGTGTGCGTGTGCGTGTGCGTGTGCGTGTGTGTGTGTGTGTGTCGGGCTAAAGCTTGTTGAAGTTGAAGGGAAGAAAGAAAGAGCGACTGAGAGGGGCGAGCTCAATTGAAAGAAAGAACAAGAAGGGAGATAAGATAAAATTCAATACAACAGCGATTTAAAAAAAAACCAAAAAAAGGCAGACCTGGTGAGTGCTGTGTTCCTTGGTGCTGAGAGTCACAGATTCAGTCATTCCCTTTGTTTTATTCTTTATTGAATATCGACAAGGCCATAGACATAATCTCAGCTGTCGTTTTACCCAGAGGATTCAGCTAGTCGAGCAAGTGTGCACCTTCCCCTCACCTTCTGGAGCAACTCTCCAACCTGGTCAGGGGAGGGTCTACTTTCCTACTTTTTTATCCCACGTGTACCACAGCTGTGATCCATAATACAGGGCACATGAGTGATTGAGTCGATCTGATTCAATAGTATTTGCACTGCCAAAGAAACCTTTATTTTTGAGAGATCGCGGGCAGCACAGAGGTGACTGATTTCTGTGTTTTTAACCCAAGTCCCGGTTCAATAGAGGTTCAAATGGGCACTTTAATGTCATTTATACCCAGCACAGAGCATCAGTTGGGATTGATGCAATAACAGCTTTAGCTAAGAGTACAGAATTAGAAACGGAGTCTGGAATGATCCGGTTTCCTCTCGGTTCTGATTGACACGTTTAATGCTGATATCAGGCAGACTAGAACGACGAGTGCGTTTGCCGAAATGTCTTTTTTCTCTCTTCAATCATCTTTGGGAAGTGATCACGCTGTTGCTCTCAATTAAAGTTCTTTGACTATAATTACTGTTTCATCTTACTTTCAAATATTTAAATCACAAAAATCCCCTCTGTTTTGACATGTTAAGTCACTGCATAAAAGAAACACACCCACAAAAATATTTTCTTTTCAAAATTTGGGAAAATTCTAAGATTGAGTTTGAATAAATCATCATTTTCCACCTGATTCTGTTTAGATTTGCAATTTTGTTGTACTAAATTGCGGAATTTTGCAAGATCATTTTATGTGGGCAATTTATTTTATGATCTGCTCTTTGTCTTTCTGTCTTTTCCCCAAATTCTCAAAGTTAATAATCCATTTCCGAGCCATCTGCCAGTCCCAGAGTCAGGAATAGACAGATATCACACGTGTCACTATCAGCTCATTTAAATTGACAGGGTTACCTCATATGTCCTCCTTGTCCTCTAGCCTGATCACGGAAAATACTGCCTTTCTACGGCGCCTCCTGTAGGTCATGTAAAGTAATGAGACGTTTTAAAAGCTACTGTTAATGTGTCTTTCAATGACAGGTCAATGTCGTAGTGATTTGTCCTATAGTGAGACTCAACAACAATTACTCTCACCGGCCCCTGTCTGTCTCAATGTTCGTTTATCACTCTGGTTTAGCGCTAGTCGCGTTGACAGCCCTCACTCTCTCACTCAATACTTTTAAAAGGGAAGCGACGGTGATCATATGCTTTATATAATATGTGTCTCCAGGGTTACATAAATGTTTAAATTCCCCACTAGTTCCGTTATGCTCTGTCGTAGGTACAGTGCGTTTTAATTTGCGTGTCCGGTCAGGAGTTTTATGACAGGGAGGAGAGGCGTGTCACGCGAAGTCACTCAGACGCAAAGTAAATGTAGGAAATGGGCAGGCCCTGTAGGTCTATAGCACATGAGCGGGGTACTATTAAGCCCAGTAAGAGTGGAGTAAGAGTGCCAGAGTCTCTTTTTCATGAGTGACTTAAAATATAGATCAATACAAACAAAACAACTAAGTACATAGGTCAATTTAAAACATTAAAAACGGGAGCAGGTGTGGTTATGCTGCAGCCGAGGTCAGAGTCACACTGGCCCATTTCAAACCAAGTGAAAGTCAAACAAAGCCATATTTTTTCCTGCATTCTGGTGCAGAGACTGGGTAGGGTTAAGGGTTATTTTAGTGTATAATATTTGTTCGACACAATTATAATTATTCTTTGAGATTTTATACATGGGATTTGCTCAGACAAATAAAAAATAATAATAATTTAAAGGCACCGGGAGTGGATCGCAGATACAAGCGGCTGAAATGGGTTTCCTCCACAGGGTGACCGGGCGCTCCCTTAGAGATAGGGTGAAGAGCTCAGTCACACGGGAGGAGCTCGAAGTAGAGCCGCTGCTCCTCCATGTCGAGAGGAGAAGCTGAAGTGGCTCGGGCATCTGTTCCAGACGCCTCCCTAGGGAGGTGTTCCAGCATGTGTGGAAGGAGGCTGCGGGGAAAACCCAGGACACGCTGGAGGGACCATGTCTCTCGGCTGGCCTGGGAGGGAACGTCTTGGGGTTCCACCGAAGGAGCTGGAGGATGTGTCTGGGGTGGAGGAAGTCTGGGAGTCCCTGCTGCCCCCACAACCCGGTTCCGGATAAGCAGAAGAAAATGCATGGATGTATGGAAAATAATTTATACAAAATTAATACTTAATACTTACTTAATACATAATAAATTAAATATACCCAAAAAATGTTTCCATAAACTTGTTTTGTCTCAATCAAAGTGCAAAGAGCCACACGTGGTTTTATAGAGAGTGGTTACAGACCTCTGTGCTATACTAATAATAATAATAATAATAATACAGTGGATAATAAAAAATATAGATAACGTTTATATACATACCAAATATCGCATGGGGTATCGGGGGAGCTGGCGCCATGCTGCTTCTGTCGAAAGCCTTTTCCATGGACTTACAGAGACAGAGACAGTGATTAAAAGCCCTGTATCTTTTTCCCATTTGAGCAAATTTTTTCTTGCTCCACAACAGATATAGGCAAAACAAGTTTATTTGTACAGCACAATTCATACACAAAGTCATTCAAAGTGCTTTACGAGCTAAGAAAGACATTAAAATCACACAAATCAAAACATAATCACAAATAATAAGCAGAAAATTAATATTAAAACAGAAAAAAACAGACGAGTGCAGAATATATGGCTCTTGAGGTGAAAATATGTCCCCTGTGTATAGTCTGCATTTAATTCCAAAGTGTTTTATTGTCCAATAATCAGGAAGTGTGTGTTAGCAGGCTAGTTGTTGTTAGCTTTACTGTGACGGAAAAACTTGGCTAGAGTCTCAGGAAGTTGTGAACAAAATTTTATGCTGTGAAAGCATAAGGTAAGTAAGAGATAACTTTAGACCACTGCAAACTGTTTAAAATGAACTTCTTCTGTTTTTCATATTTTTAAGACAGAGCCTGCATGTTTGTTTTGGCGTTCACATTTGTCAAAATTAGCAACTCAAACCAATATGGAGGCAAAAACGATTTTATAATGAGACAAAACAGAGATCTGGCTCATTTATCCATCAGACGCCCTTTGCCACATCTTTGTTTATCCAGGTTTGGGACCGGAACAATATGGCTACATGGAAAGCACATTCTGACTTTTGATGCAACATTTTGCTGATCTGGAGAGAAAAACAAGAGTAAATGGTCACGTTTTTATATAGCGCTTTTCCACCTTCAAGTCACTCAAAATGCATTACTTAAACCATTCACATACACATTCACACACCACTGTATGCAGACACTGGCTGGGTTAAGCGTCAAAGGACACAACGACAGTCTCATCTGCTGCCAACTTTCAGATCAGTGCACAAACACTCTACCAATCTAGCAATCATAGAAATAATACCAGAAAGATAAAAACAGCAAAACACATGGAGAAAAAGTGGAACTTTCAAAATGGTTCTAAACAGGTGGGGCTTGAGATTTTTCTTGAAGTAACTTGAGTAACAGAGGTTTAGACAGAGAAATGCCTTCAGTTAGCATCACACCCCCAGGGAATGTTGATGACATCGGCTGCAAAGTATTGATAACCAAGTAATCGAGTAAGTACCAACTGAGCTACTGGTGTTACAGAGCTCTAATAATGTGCACACGAATGTCATGTAATATCAAACTGATGTACAGCAAAAGATGAAGTTAATATTCAAATCGTTGTAAGAGTGAAGACGTTTCGCTGCTCATCCAAGCCACTTCTTCAGCTCTGGTCATATTACTGGTGGACACGGCCTTATATCTGTCTGAAGGGAGGGGCTAAATACACTGAAACTGTAAACATCTATTGTCTCTAGTTTCAGCTGAAACTACCCTATTCAGCCCTTAACGACCCTGGTATAGTTCTCATTGTTCTGGGTCTGAGGATGGAGTTGTAGATGGGGGAGAGATTATGTCTCAGGCCCCCATTCCTGTTTAAGGAAGGATTCTCTTTCCTAACAAAAATAACCTCACTATCTTTAAAGGAGTGTTTAGTGTCTTTGAGATGGAGATGCACAGCAGACTGGGGTCCTGAGGAGCTCTCTCGCCGGTGTTGGTACATCCTCTTGTGGAGTAGCTGTTTAGTTTCTCCAATATAACGCTCACTGCACTCTTCACTACACTGAATAGAGTAGACCACATTACTTTGTTTGTGGCTCGGGGTTTTGTCCTTTGGGTGAACCAGTCTTTGTCTTAACGTGTTTGTAGGTTCGAAAAAGACAGGAATCTCATACTGTCTGAAAATTGTCTGAAGTTTTTCGGACACACCCGCTGTGTAAGGAATGGTAACACCCTTCTTCTGGGTTCAGATTCCATGTTGTCCTGTTTATTTTAGCTCTCTTAGATCTATTGAAGGCCCACTTTGGATATCCACTTCACTTTTCCCTCTGTGTTTGTGGGCACCACTTGAGCTCTGTGTTATAGTGTATGGATAACTCCGATGTTTGTGCTGCAGTGGATGGCGCGAATCAAACAGCAGGTATTGGTCAGTGTGTGCGGGCTTCCTGAAGACTTCTACCTGGAGACGTCGGTCCTTTCCTATTGTTATTGTCTCCTATTGTTACCATGGCAACAGAAAAGAAAAAAAACAACTTGAAAGATACCCAGAATGCTTTACACACACACATACATCTAAACTGAAATGTTATTTTCTCTATCTTGTCTTAGACTCTCCTCCCGTTCAGCTGCTCCAGGCGAGCCCACCTCTGAACAGGCGCCTTGGGCATAGACCATAGACTCACCGTGGACGTAATGTACTATTCATGTGCATTGGCTCACATTACATTTGATCAGTTAACCCCAGAGCCTTCAGTAGAGATCTGGGACAATATAGGATCCTGGACACTTTTGATTGATGGACATCCCAGCTGCATGCATAATAAATGAGCCCCGTTTCTATATAGATTCTGAATCCAATATGTCTGACCACTTCATTCTCTGCCCTTGATCTCAGAAGTTGGACCCATCAGAGGTATCGGAGTTACACAACCAAAATACTTTAATGTTATAAACGACAAGCTCGAGGCGAAGGTATAACATGAGGGGAGAGACATCAATATCCGACGGTCAGCTAAGATAGAGCGGCTTATAACTTCAACAACGCGTTTTATAACCTCCCCCAGATGCAACGGAGCCATTGTTTCGGGAATGAGATTGTGACCGCAAACTGCTTATCCTGACGGGGCCAGAATTTGAAGCTAATTTCGAAGGACGACCCAGGGCCACGGGGGTGTGAAATTAGGTGGCCAGGACAGGAAATGTAATACCCAAGAGTTTATTCCCAAAATTACAAAGGGCCTTGGAGTTAATATTGTGACCCGATACAATCAATAAAACCTCACAAATGCTAAACATCAAATTAAACGGTGGGGCGTATGGGATGGACACAAGTGTGGGTTTTTGGGGCTAGGAAGTTACGTAATACAAGGAAGACAATTCATTCTTTCATGTCTTGTCTGAAAGTAATGGTTTAAATCTGGTTTGTGGGTTTAAATCTGCAAGAAAACAACAGTGGTGGAAAGTAACGAAGTACAAGTTTTAAAATACTGCAGAATTTTTAGATATCTGTAGTTTACTTAGATCAGCTTTACAGTGGAGACTTTTTAGTTTTACATTATTATGTTAGTATTAATATATGTTTTTTTTTTCTATCTAGAAATCAACGAATTCAGGCTTTTTCATGGCTAATATTGATTTTTTAGAACAGAGGTGTCAAACTCAAATTCACCGAGGGCCAATATTTAAAACTGGGACTAAGTCGTGGGCCAAATATGGATCATTTTTAATCAAAATTACACTTAAACTAATAAATTCACCATACTTTTACTTTCTACTCTTAAAGTACATTTTTAAACAGGTACTTAAATACTTTTACTTAAGCAGATTTTTTATGTGATACTTTTACTTTTACTGGAGTAAAGTTTTACCTCTGTATCTGTACTTTTACTTAAGTAACACAACTGAGTACTTCATCCATCACTGCAGCAATACACAGATATTCATGGATTTCAGTTTTCTGTTAGATGAAACGTTTGAGGACTTTTTCCACAATATAAGATTCAAGATATGGTATTTTGTTTTAAATTCTTAATCACTATGGCAACGGTCCGAATTTTTCAACATTGTAAAACTCATGGATAGAGTGACACTGTAGGTTTATGACTTTCAAACACAAATGTAATTCACTGCTTGAAACACAAAGATACAGTTAAAGTGCACTAAGCAAGTTTTCTGGATGGTCTCTATGGAGATGTAACTGCTTTGCCTGCAATGCTACACAGTGCAGCATTAAATAAATCCATCTTCATGTAGACAAACAGTTAGATTTGTGGACGGGCCACTCACGGTAAGAATGTCTGTTTAGTTTTAGCAATAAATAGACCTGTAAAGAGACTTTTTAAGGTCAGACAGAAAACCTACCTCTTCTCCCTGGCATTTAAAAGTCTTATATTGTGCAAAATTGACTCTTGTGAGCTTTAAGTCATGTTAAAATGTTGTTTCTTTCTCAAAAACATACTTTATCTACATCTCCAAAGCTCAAAATGCTCTGTTTTACCATGTGATGTCAGACAATGGTAGCTCCTTTTTCACCTTTTACACCTTGTATTGTGGTATTTGTATACTTGTTTTGTTTTTTACTTTTATGTGAAGCACTTTGGCCAGCTGAACTTGTTTTAAATGTGCTATAGTAACAGAATAAGTGCAAAATAAATAGGTTTAATAACAGACTGCGAAACATTCCAGGTTCCACCGGCTATAATTAAAATAGCAGACAAAAGCATCATGTTTTTCACTTTAAAAATTGCAGTTTTTAGTTTCTGTTTTACTCTGGAAGATTTACCATTTGCAATAATATGTTTGTTAGTTTTGTGCTAATTCTTGCTCAATTAAAAGCATAAAATGTCACAGTGACCATGTATTAGAGATAATTGTCTTAACAAGTGTGATATTAAAATGTCAACTTTGTTATCAAAAATTATTGTCACGTTTCTCTTTTGAATTTCTATTTTATTGTGATATCAGAGGCAATAGAAACAATAAAAGACATAGATGTTTGGACTTGAGGGAAGAGGGGGAGCATATATCAAGGTTTGAAGGGAGTGACGGGACATGGCCACTGTTCTTATGTGGGAGTGTGTGTGTGTGTGTGTGTGTGTGTGTGTGTGTGTGTGCGAGCTTGTGCGTGTGTGTGTGTATGGATAAGTAAGTAATAAAACAGAAAAAAAAGAAATAAGAGTGTGTATGTGTTTGTGTACATGCTTGCGTGTGTGTGTGCATATTGTGTGTTTGTATATATGCTTGCGTGCGTGCATGCGTGCGTGCCTGTGTGTATATGGTAGGTAAGTAATAAAATAGAAAAAATAAAAATATATATATATATATATATATATATATATATATACAAGAGCGCGCGTGTGTGTGTCTGTGTGTGTGTTTGTGTGTGTGTATGCGTATGCGTGTGTGCTTGTGTAAATGCTTTCGTGTGTGTGTGTGCAAGCATGTGTGTATGGGTAGGTAAATAAAAACAGAAAACAGAAAAAAATATATAAGAGAGAGAGTGTTTATGTGTATATGGGTAGGTAAGTAATAAAAAAAAAAAAAAAGATAGAAGCGGAAGGGTGTGTGTGTGTGTGTGTGTGTGTGTGTGTGTGTGTGTGTGTGTGCATGTGTCTATGGGTAGGTAAGTAAAAACAGAACAGAAAAAAAGATATAAGTGTGTGTGTGTGTGTGTGTGTGCGCGAGAGCATGTGTGCGTGTGAGTGTGTATGTGTATATGTGTGTGTGTGTGTGTATGGATAAGTAGTAAATCAGAAAAAATAACTAAATAAGAGGGCGTGTGTGTGCCTGGTTGCATGTGTGTGTGTGAGCATGCGTGTATGGTTAGGTAAGTAATAAAACAGAAAAAAATAAGTAAGAGTGTGTCGGTGGGGCAAGTAATAAAACAGAAAGTAAAAATAAACAAGAGAGTGCTGTGTGTGTGTGCGTGTATCGGTGGGTGTGTATGGGTAATAAAAACAGAAAGTAAAAATAAACAAGAGAGTGAGTGTGTGAGGACATGTGTGAGTGTGTATGGGTAGTTAAGTAGTAAATCAGAAAAAATAAATAAATAAGAGGGTGTGTGTGCGTGTGTGTGCGTGTGTGTGAGTTTATGGGTAGGTAAGTAATAAAACAGAAAAAAATAAATAAGAGTGTGTGTGTGTGTGTCCGTGTACTTGTGTGCGAGTGCGTATTGGTAGGCAAGTAATAAAACTGAAAAGAAAAACAGGAAAAGGACAGAAAATTAAGAACGAAGAGAAAAAAAATATTGCACGAGACTCCAATTTTTCCCTTTCATTTCCTTATCTTGTATTTCTTTTATTGTCATACTCGTTGTTTTACGCCATTAAACCATACATGAAAAAAAACAAACCTCAAAACAGTAACTCCGCCCGAGGTCCCAGAGTGGATACACGCTCTCAAATGTAAGCATACTGTTGCCATGACGACTATAAAAACAACTATGACCCGGCCTTGATATACACATTTGACTTTGAGCATGTGTTTCATCTCAGCAGCCCTGCACCATGGTTCACCACCCAACTCCGCAGCCCCAGTTAATAATCTGGATTATTAGCACATAGAGCACAGCCTCCTCCTCTACCACTCGTAAGTATGTCTCCAATGCATGTACGTCCGACTGTTTAAAGCCCAAATTAAATGCTCTTGAACTAGTGGAGCGTAACTAGAATACATAAGACCATAGACGGAAGATGGGATAAAAAAAAAAAAAAAACAGAACAAGTACGAGCCGGGCAAGTGCTAAATGAGTAGAGGAGGAATGAGAGAGCGAGAGCCACTTTAAATCAAGCACCTTTTAATCAGCGCTCTCACAATGGGGAACATAAAGATAACAAGGCAGAGAGAGAATTCTACGGCTGCACACAGATTTATGGCTCACTGCACTGGGTCTGTAACAAGTTTAGGATCCTCTGCCAAGTAGCCCTGGTGGTAGAGGAGTGAGCGCTCTGGGAAATGATTTTATGAGGAATACAACTATCCCGTGTAATGTAGTGAAATTGCTATGTGCTATTGTGCGGCAGTGTAACGCCATAGCTTGAAAGCTTGTCATTTTGAATTAATTTAATTCATTGAACTTTAACAGCCACATCAAATCAATAACATCTGCAGCTTTTTACCATCTAAAAAACATAGCAAAAATCAAAGATATACTGTGAAAACCAGACTTAGAGAGACTTATCCATGCATTTGTCTCCAGTAGATTAGACTACTGTAACGTCCTGCTCACTGGCCTCTCCAAACGAGCCTTAAGACAGAACAGTACATCCAGAACACTGCTGCTCGGGTCCTGACTAGAACCAGGAAGTACTTCACACATGTGTCCTGTGCTCAGGTCTCTGGCTCCTGTGGCTCAGAGAATAGACTTTAAAGCAGCTCTGTTGTGAACAAGTCTCTCCATGAACCAGCACCAAAGAACATCTCCCACATGTTAGAGCCACATGAACCATCTCACACTCTGAGGACTAAACCAGGACGAAACCAGGACTAAACCGGGACGAAACCAGGACTAAACCAGGACTAACCAGGACTAAACAATGGACTAAACCGGGACTAAACCGGGACTAAAGCGGGACTAAAGCGGGACTAAAGCGGGACTAAAGCGGGACAAACCAGGACTAAACAGGGACTAAAGCGGGACTAAATAGGGACATAGGGACTAAATAGGGACTAAATCGGGAAAGGGACTAAACTAAGACTTAACCAGGATTTAAACAGCGTTTCAGTTTCTGCAGTTAAAGCCTGGAACATTCTTCCTGAAGATGTGAGACAGGCCTCTACTTTGACAATGTTTAAATCCTCCAAATGGTTTAGCTGCATACGACTGAAAGGTTTTTAATCTGCACTATTCTCTTTTAATGTTAATTTTATGATGATTATTTGTTTTGATTTGTTGTAGTGTGATTTTAGAATGTCTTTCTTATTCTGTAAAGCACTTTGAATTGTGCTATACAAATAAACTCGCCTTACCTTGTTAATCTTTATTCAAAAATAAAATCATTTACTAATAAAGACTAACAAACATGTGTGAATTAACCAACACACCACTCCAGGTATGTTTTTGCGGATTCTAACATGGCTCAAAGCTCACACAAATTCAATTCCTTTAAAAACAGTCACTAAGCAACAGAGACACAAGAAGAAAGACAAAGTAGCATGGCACTGATATGTATATCTGGGGTCGTTTGGGCCTGTTTCAGGGTATTTCCTGCCAGATTTTTGGATTTAAAAAAGCCGTATTTGAGCCTGAATTGACAGGTCTGTACTTGGCAAACATTTTGATGGTTTGTCATGCCAGGTTTCGTCCTCAAACAGACTTGAGATGACAAATTTTGCAATGACACTTGCATCTGGGGTGGTTTGGGGCTGTTTGGAAGCATTTTATATGCAAACTTTGGTTATATAATATTCTACTCCATACCTCTGCAAACCCAGAAAGGATGTAGTTTGCTCACTTTGACAGACATTGCTGCATAAACATCATGTACATAGCGCCACAGCAATTTTCCTGATTTCCTAAACCCTCCAATTCTAGCTCGTCCAAATGAGTGTGGACAGATTTAAACGCACACAACAGTCACAGCCAGCTCTGCTCTCTCAGTTGTGCTGGAGGACCACTGCAGACAGAGAGCTTCATGGCTTTAGGCAAAGCAGTGGGCGAAACAGTTCCTCCTCTTTCACTTCACCACATGTCCAAACCAGCACTTTTGTCTCTTCAAAAGTGAGAGCTTTGGCCTTTAAGCAACTAACACGAGCATAATGACGACATAGAGGGAGGACGTGGTCGTACGCTGGGGGATGTTCATTTTCTTTGCTCTATTGAGTTCCGACGGCAAGGTCCCATGGAGATTGCACGGAGACCACGGCTGTTTCATGCTGATATTACCATTTTGAGTGAGTGACAGCATGGTGTGGGTTTCTTGACATTTCGCAACTATCCAGCGGACAAATATGTCCAGTGTTTTGGGAGAGTCTAACCACGATCATGTGCCCACTGCTTTTCAATTTATTCCACTGCTCCCATGACAGCCATATAATATCTCACAATGAACTTTGTGTTTGAAAAGTGGACCCGACCTATCGAATAAAAACATTTGGGGGTAGCAGGGTGAAAAGATGTATTTTACAAATCATCAGCGTTATCTTGACGGAAACAAAAAAATCTATATTATTTTTATTAAGGCTAAGGTAGTCTTCACTGTCCCCACCGTAGGGAAATATGTTCATCCTTCAATGCCGCCTGGCACCCTGTCAGGAGCAGTGGGCGCATTGCCCAGTTACCCATCTCCAGATGTTGAGCGAGTCTTGGTCAGGACTACTTTAGCTGGAGGATTTTACCTACTGTGCATGTTTTGATGGGGGAAGCCAGAGTGTCCAGAGGAAATGTGAGTACTCTGGGCGACAGTAGCTGAGTTGGTGGAGTGTTTGTCCACTGATCTGAAGGTCGGTGGTTTGAATCAAGCTCGCGACATAAACATCATTGGTTGAGTGATTAGATCCACCGTCAGCGTCTGTGTAAACTGGTGTATGAACATGTGTGAAAGGGTGAGCGGTTTCCTTAATGTAAAGTGCTTTGAGTGCCTTGAAGGTGGAAAAGCGCTATATAAAAATGTGACCAACACCAACACCAACATCACACAGAAACCAAGATAAACATAACTCCACACAGAAAGGCCCCGTTTGGACGACTCGAAGCCACAACCTTATTGCTGTGAGGCGAGAGTGTTAGCTACTCTGCCGCCATGCTTGACAGAACTAAGCAGCATTAACCACCATTCGCTCAATATAACATGAAGTTTGATCATGGTAGAGCGTATTTGAATATGATATAGACCCACCGCATTTGACCCATCCTTTACTAACACTCTGTGGGTAATATCATTCAAGTTTGAAAGTAGAAAGCGCATTCCCTTACATCCTGCACGCCCCTTCACTAAGTTCACAGTCTGCTCGTCCTCTGTAAATCTCTTTTTTTTTCGACAACTTAGCGATTACTTCTTAAAACACCAAACTATTTAATTCTATGCACAAAAACTCCTTTATGTAATTGTATTGAGTAAAACAAACGTCTGCCTGCCAGTCAAAAAGCACTGGAGAAAAAAAAGCACCAAAGATAAAAGTTTCATAGACCTTCAAGGTGCTGTAATAAAGTAATTATTTCACCTGTGAGTGTTTGAAAACTCTTTGACAGATGCGGCGGGCCTGGTAATATGGCATTTCCACAGAGGAGCAGAGGAAATGTCAGACCGGCCGTCGCCCCCTCATCTGCCCTCTCTCTCCACCGTCTCTGCTCCGTGCATCATACTGTATCTATGTGCTCGCGCCGGGGCACCGTCGCCAAGGTAACATCACACAAAACACAGGTAGCTGCATCACACGTAGGCCACGCTTTTTCACACTCATTTGTCCTATTAGGTTTAGTCTTGTTTGCTTCGAATCGCTGAGATGTTTTCCATTATTGTATTACTATTTTTGTAACGTGGTCGTCACCGATGGTAGGATGTGTTTTAACAAGCGGGGGCAGATGACATAAGATTGCTCTTCTTTCTCCTCCTTTTCATTCATTTCTTGTGTGTTTAACATTATGACACTGTTGATGTCTTTTTTATGAATAAAATAAATAATACAATAAAATACTAAGTGCATGGAGAGTGAGCGTTTCAACAGAAATGAATTGAACCCATATTAAGGTATTTATGTTGTTTCCTCATCACAAACAGACCTGGAGTTGCGTTTTGTTTCATTCACGCACTTTTAACACGCAAACCCTGCATATTTAGGCTGAGAAAACACTCTCTTCCACCTTGTGATGTCATCATGTGGTAATACAGTAAGTGCCCCACTGTGTTTTGAACTCCACACACCTTCACTAGAATCATTTGGATGATTTCAGCCCTGGAATTGCCAATGTTTGCTGAACTAAACGTTAAAAGTAGCTGTTAACTTGATAACTACCACTTCATGACATCACAAGGTGAAACAGAGCGTTTTGAGCTTTGTAGTTGTACACGGGCTAATAATAAAAGGTTACTCAAGGTTTGTGAGAAAGTAACAGTATGCTAACATGGCTTAAACTTCATAAGAGTCAATTTAGCATAATATAGGACCTTTAGAATGGACATATTTTGTAAAGACTTTCATTATATAGGCATTCCCTCATTAATTCGCTCAGAGTTGTATTTCGATTGATTTGTGCATGTTTTATTAATCATGTATCGTGCTACATTTGAGGCTTGAGTGCTCTGAAAATGTCTGTTGCCACCGAGCCCCTAAAACCTGCCAAATTCTCAAACAATTCAGACTCCGGGTCATAGATGTAAGGCTCTAAAATGTTGTGTAACCATTTTAACAGCAAAAACATGAACATAAAAAGCCAAAGCTTGTTAGGGAGAAATGCAACTATGAAGAGGCGGGGATTATCAATTCTGCATTTATTTAACAAGAAGTCAGTGGTCCTATTTCTATTACTGACCCATTTTAGAAACGCATAATATGTCTCCTTTAGAGGTGCAGTCATTTTACTTTTAAGTTCACTTAACTTAAAGCGCCGATATCTCGCTATTTTCTGATCTATGTTATGTTTTCTCATCACAAACAGACCTGGAGTTGTGTTTTCTTTCATTCACACATGTTTAACACAACCATTCTGGATATTTAGGCTGAGTTCTTTTCTCAGACAGACAACACACAGTTCCACCTTGTGATGTCATCATGTGGTAATACAGGAAGTGCTCCACTGTGTTTTTAAACTTCATACACCTTCACTAGAACTATTTGGGTGATTTCAGTCCTGGAACTTCCAATCTCTACTGAACAAAAGGTAAAAGGAGCTGTTAACTTGAAAACTACCACTTCATGACATCACAAAGTGGAACAGAGCATTTTGAGATTTGGAGATGTAACAGACTAATAATTACTCAAATCAACCGAAATACAACTCTGAGTGAATTAATGAGGGAACGCCTTCATTATCCTGTTGAAAATTCATAAGACTTTACAAAATTTGTCCACTCTAAAAGTCTATATTCCGCAAAATTGGCTCTTATGAAGTTTAAGCCATGTTAGCATAATGTGACCTCCTCAAAAACATACCTGAAGTTGTATTTTGCTGCACACATGTTTGAGGAACTTTTTAGTCTGTCTACATCTCCAAAGATTAAAACACTCTTTTCCACCTTGTGATGTCATGAAGTGGTAGTTTTCAAGTTAATAGCTACCTGTTACCTTCAGTTCAGTAGAAAATTGGAAACTCCAGGGCTGAAATCATCTAAATAATTCTAGAGAAGCTGTATGGAGTTTAAAAACACAGTGGAGCACTTCCTGTATTACCCCATGATGACATCACAAGGTGGACCAGAGTGTTTGCCGTTTGAGAGAAAAACTCAGCCAAAATATGCAGGGTTTGTGTGTTAAACATGTGTGAATGAAACAAAACACAACTCCAGGTCTGTTTTTGAGGAGGCAACAACATGGCTTAAAACTCACAAGAGTCAATTTTGCGTAATATAGGACCTTTAAACTTCACTGTATACTTTCCAGCACACAAAACAACATCATCTCTCCCACTGCTTTAATGAGTTATAGGTTTCATTTGTGTTTTAAAAGCACTGCTGAATTGCTGCAGTGAGAGAGATGCTGATATTGTAGCCACCACTGCATCCTTATATTGATCCCGGTGATACATGTTTACCGTGGCTGTGGATATGAGAGGTAACACAAGGTTAACAGCATAACAAAATCTTTATTGAAATCCAATACAAACAATCATATCGCTTCACTTTGTTATTATATTGATTTAGATTAGGTTTAGTGCGTCACTAGCCTGGCATATAGAGACTAGCAATATATACTTTACTGTACTAAAATATGCATCATTATTTTTGGCTGTATCTCTTTCAAAACCTATCATAAAGATTGGAATTTATCACTTCTAGCCTAGCAGATATGTTTCAGTTTCACTTGCGGTAAAGGGGAGTATATTGCAGTGAATTCACAGCATGGCATTTCCAGCATTCACATTATCCAGAGCCTACAGCCCCTGACATTTGTGAACTGTTGTGGTGTGCTTTTAGAGCTTGTGCCATTTGTATCTCAAAAGGAAGCTCAGGGCATCTTTGCAGACCCAGATAGATCAGTGGAGAAAAATAGCATGGGCCAGATATTAAATACAAGAGCCGTGGATTTAAGTATGATGTCTGGGGAGATGGAGGAAAGTAAAAGGACTGTTCAAAACGCAAGTTAATATTACTCGGATTTGTGAAAAATATATACGGGCGACGGTAGCTCAGTTGGTACAGCGTTTGTCCACTCATCTGAAGTCCGGTGGTTCAAATCCCGCTCAAATCCCGTTGGTAGAGCGGTCACATTCGCTGACCCCCAGGTTGGCGGTGTGATACTGGTCTATCAATATATATGTGAATGGGTGAGTGGTTCCACAATGTAAAGTGCTTTGAGTGCCTTGAAGGTGAAAAGCGCTATATATAAAGGCCTTATCATGTTACTACTTCAACTGCTATTACCACTACTTCAACAACAAGTATAACCCCATTACTCATACTTCCACTATTCACATACTTTCACATTATTTAATACTGCAAACCTCCTTAGAAGCCACTAACAAGCTGGTATAGCTAATATACAAAGTATTACTACAACTACAGGTATTACTACTACTGCTACATCCACCCACATCCTTTAAACTGGAACTGCAACCTCCCTATTATCACTTGTACCACTACTACTACAACAGCTACAGCATCTACTGCAGGGCTGTCCAAACTACGGCCCAGGGGCCAAATGTGGCCCCTAGACCATTTTTTGTTGGCCCTTATGCCTCCTCCTAAACTGGCCCAATTGATCAGGCAGTATTTTTTAGTACAAATTGAAGAGATTCTGCCTCTATAATATCACCTTGCATTGTGACACAGACCTACAAATGATCTTCTAAATTGTATTAAAGGTACAGTGTCTCTGTCAAACCTCTGTTAAATGCACCGTTTGACTCCCTCTGGCTTTCTGCTTCAAATATGTTTCAGTATGTGGCCCTCGGTGAAAAAAGTTTGAACACCCCTGATCTACTACTACCACAAGCACTAAGTTTAATGATACTATCGCTATTACTCACTATTGTTTCTACCTTTACTATCACCCACAATTTTGCCAAAGGCTTTAACTTACAAAAAATATTCTAAAAATGCACTTGAGTAAAGGAAAAATATTTTAGTATTTAGAAAAATGTATCTCTTTGCAAATCTCTAGTTATAATTCAAAGTGAGATTACACATAGAGCCATGATAAAAATCAACAATAATCTTCATTTCCACTTTCTGTGTCGTTTGAATCCCTCATGAAAAAGAGCATTTTACTTCCCCACAAGAGACAGATGGAAAGCAGCCTTCTCATCCCTGTCTAATATCGCTGGATTTGTCTGTCTGCATGCCCCCTCCTCCTGTGCCACCTACTCACACTTTATTTTTCCTTGCGTGTCATAAACAGGAAAGCCCTACAAGGCATCGGGTGACATAGATCCAAGTTGACAAGCTGGAATAACAGTTAACAGCTCCTCTGCCTGGTTCTCCCTGACAAATGCGCAGAGCTGATGTTAAATGGAGTGAACCGCAGACAGAGGTAGGCGCTCTCTCACACCAGGCCAGCTCTAGCTCAGTGCCCCTCGTCTCTAATACTATGATTATCAGCACTGGTAGACATATTCCTGTTTTACATTTAAATGAAGTTGAAGCCTGAGTTCAACTTAGCAGATGCATTGTTACTACCTCTCATTACATGGCTGTCAGCGAGCTCAATCTTCTCCAAACCAATATGCTCTCAAGCCATTTGCGGTGTGGCCTGTGTTTTGGACCCCAAGTCAATGGATTAATGCTGCTGTTTACATGATACTTTAAAATAATTTCTACATTCGGAAAACACACTTCATAAAATACACCTCAGTTTCCATCAGTTTCCAATGAGGACTTTTGGCGTTGGAGCTCAATATGCTGTCGGCAACGGGAATTAACAATGAGAAAATAAACAAATACAGCCCCGCAGGCAATGTGAATGCTATGCTAATAGAGCCATGTGTTTGTTGTGAATATAATTTGACAGCAGAAAGAGTACGGTGATGGCTTATGGACTTAAAAACTGCACAGGAGAAGTCCAGAGTTTTAACTGTGATGCAACAATCCAGGCAGAATGCACACAAAGCGTTTTTGGAGTGCTCAGAGAAGGCTAGTAGAGCCACTTTTTTTGTTGTGAACATAATTTGACTGTAGAAAGGGTCTGGTGATGGTGAATGGACTTAAAAAATTGCAAAGGGGAAGTCACGAGTTTAACTGTGATGCAACAATCCTGACAGAATGCACACAAAGCATTTTTAGAGTACTCAGAGAAGGCGTTTTCATATTAATGGTTGGTGAAACAAGCATGAATTAAACAAAATACATCTCCAGGTATGTTTTGGATGACGGGATAATCGTGTCCTTTACAGTCGTATAACATATAAAATTGAAAAGTTCACTCAAAATGCATTTCTGATTCTGATTCACAAGCGCATGTTTTGGTGTGTAATTCAGACCTACATTAGATCAATCAGCCTTTCAACTGTGCACTCCTTGAAACCTGATCTCTGCTACGGCTTTAGTAAATTATGTTCACTAAAAATATCTTTCTACTACTCTCATCTTTATTGAAACCTTCAAGTAGTGTAACAAATCTCTCTACCACTCACCTCAAAAAGCCTCTATCTTCAGTGGTCGCTGCAGCCAATATTATGCCCAATTTTGAACAGCATGAATCTGCCTACAGAGACAATAAAGTATGCAGTTTTACACTCGTAACTTTTAAAGCACTACTATCTTTTAAAATACAGGCTTGGAACCACAGACTGTATAAAGAAGTGGACTAAGTGAGTGTGACGTCACCCATAGCGTTCAGCTCCAGTCAAATGAAGCTCATCGAGGCTAGCGGTTATAGGAGCTAATTTGGAGCTGAGTTACAACCGCGAGTATCATAGCAACCAAAGAGCCAATCTGGCGCCAGGCTGTTGAAAGTAATGCCCCTTCTCTGTTGGTTTAGCAGAAAGCAGGTGATTAGCAAACCTGTTGCTAACGCTAGTGGTAGCAACCTCGAAGAAAGAAGGCATCTGATTTGTCTGCTATTAAAGTTCACATCTTGATTTACGGACAAAATAACTCCAAGATCATATAAAACAGGTTAATACGAACATTTTAAGACCAAAAAGATGAGGCTCACTGCGGCAATTACAGAGAAGGGCGATAATTTCTCCATGTAAAGTGAATTGGAGCCAGAGTCGATAGAGCCGGAAGCGCATGGCAGCTAGCAATTTAGCTATGTCCATATATATATATACAGTCTATGCTTGGAACAGAGTAATAACTAGGGTTGTCAAGACTTATTCAATTCATGATTGTGATTAAAGCTCACGCTGTAACTGTACAAACAAAAGAAAAATATTATACAATCACTTTACTGCTGTTGATGTCACATTTACATAAGTGTTATTGTGAGAGTTTGATTAACAATTAACAAACAACAAGTCAATCAAGTAAAGTTAATCAACGTATATCAAGAAATATAACATTAATCATTGTCAAATTAACCTCTTACAATTCAGTTAATTCTTTGTGTTTTATGTTATTTATGTGAAGTTTTTTGCTATAAAACATCTTGTCTTAATAATGTACACCATGTGAATACTGTATGTAAATTCTGAAATAAAAAGAAATTAGAGTTTTGATTTCATGAAGTTTCATTTATTTGGCAGTGTGAATGAAAGTGACCTGAGAATATCACCGCAGCTCAGTCCTGGCGTCAATAATTGTGAATAATCTTAAAATTGAAATAACCGTAACATAAAAATTAAATACTGTAAAATCCTGGTGACTCCTGGATGGATTATAAATTATCAAAGACTTTCTCAAAACCTATTTTATTCACAATAGGAAATATGAACATTTCAGGTGTAAAAAAAAAAAAAAAAAAGTTGCTAGTTTTATTTGAATCTGTCTTCATCAGTGAATAGTCTTACTCTGTATGCACAGTCGTCCTATATACTGCCTGACCTCCAGCAGATTCCTCATTAGGAGCTCTATTGTAGTGAATCCCACCTCTGATTGCCTCTGCGTTTTACTGTGCACGTCTTTCTTTCAGCCCTTTTTTTCTATGCAGCCTTTTGTTTCAGAGCAACTACTTTAATTACTTTAGCCTTGAATGAAGTGAGCTCTGCATGACAGCTTTCGCTCAACTGCCGCACTGGGGAGCGCAAGCTGAACTGATTTGTATTAATGATAGGTGGTCAAGAAGGAGGCATGACGAAACAGGGGAAAATTATACGAGACAGGAGCAGAGCTGGAGCTGTCGGGAGAAATGCATTTATGAGGCTCAGATCAGGGCTGCAATAAAAACTTGGCTAGCCTCTTGGCATTGGTGACGCTAAGAATTGTGGGGAAAAAGACAGGTGGAGGTAGGAACATGACAGATGCACTTGTGTGGGTTAAAATAGTAGCAGAGTTGGACGTGCAGAGGTCTTGAGAAGAACCATCAGGAGACGTATGGATGCAGTGAAAGATGAGAGTGAAGAAGATGTAGGAATAAATTTAACTTAATGAAAACACTGAATTCTTCTCAATTTCACTTATGGGAATTGTTGGGGAAAAAAATAAATGAGAACTTCAAGGAAAACGTGACAGAACAATTCTGTGTCTTGACTAAAGATGGTATAAAGTGAATGAATGACGTTTTCTATATTCAGTGCCTTTGTGTCCTTAAGCAAGAGACTTCGGCAACCCAGCCTAGTATGAATCTGATGTGTGAGTGACTGGTGGACAAAGGAGCCAATGGAGACGACCAGCAGCCTAGTTTCTGTCAGTCTGCCCCATGACAGCTCTGGCTACAGAAGTATCTTACCATGATCAGATGTGGGGTGAATCATCCATCCATTTTCTTTCGCTTAGCCTGGGCCGGGTCACGGGGGCAGCAGTCTGTGAGCAGGAACTCCCAGACTTCCCGCAGCTCAGACACGTCCTCCAGCTCCTCCACTTGGACCTCATGGTGTTCCCAGGCCAGCTAACAGACATCCAGCGTGTCCTCCTGGTGGGACGTCGTCAGAACACTTCCCCAAGGAGGCGACCAGGAGGTATCCAAAATAGATGCCTGAGCCACCTCAGCTGGCTCCTCTCGACATGAAAAAGCAGCGGCTCGACTCCGAGCTCCTCCCATGTGACTGAGCTCCTCAAATCTATCTCTAAGGGAGTGAAAGAAATACTGTAACGGTAGGTTGTCAAAAAATCCAATGCAAGTAAATCCTAAATGGTTAAGTATTATTTATTTTTACAACTATTTCCTACTTTACTATGTTCAACCCAATAAAAACACCGCTCTTGTCCCTGACTGCTTACAAATAAGCCTTAGAGCAACTCAGATTGGCACACGTGTCATCAACACAAGCCCAGACGATGTTATCATTTGAAAAGCTGAGAGGTGATCCACTCCGCGGCCTTCTGATGGGGTGGGCCACTTGGTAATGTCGGGATCTTCGTTTTGGTCTAAGCGTTGATCAATGCCCCCAAAGCAGGTCTGGACAGAGGAGAGGGGGACTTTAAAAAAAACATAGAGAGAAAGGCCAACGCCATCGCTCTTCCCTGACGCTGAGGATCTGGATGCGCTGTGCTCCCGGGCTAAATTAAAACAACGGGCATCCCATTGATTCCAGCGCTGACAGGGACCATACATCACCCCGGTAGCCCGCGCAGAGTCGGGCGGAGAGACCTGCGGAGGGCTACAGGAGGAGGCGGTGTAATAGAGAGGCAAAGGGAAGAAAATGATAACCAAAATGATAGGAGGAGAGCCGGAATAAGAGCTTGGGGTAAGAGAAAGAGGCTATTAGAGATGTGACACAGAGAGAAAAGAAGGAGAGGAGAGAGAGAAGACACGCAGTAATCACATGACAAGTGGGTTTATAACTTATGCATTGGATATTTGTGTTAAGCCGTGAAAGGAGACAACGGCAATAACGTGGTCAGTGTGCAAACTCTAGTGATAATGAAATATTAAACTGTGTTATTCTAAAATTGCCTTTTCTTGGTGTGAGAAGAGTTTAATGAAGATAGTGGTTTTTAAAAGCTTAAGGGCTGAAAAATCCATTTTTACCATGACTGAAGAGGTGAGAATGGCCAAAATGACTACTTATTTGAATATTTTAAGACAATGGGTTCTAATACATTTTGATATAAGTGTTAGATTTTTGTAGAGTTTTACTTTCCACATATTTTTAGTAAGATGCTCACTTTATATTATATATATATGTGTATAATTGATGTACTCAGCGAATGTCTCAGACAGTGGAGCACAGAGGAAAAGTGGAGAATGATCGAGCCAAGATCCTGTGGGACTTTCAAATACAAACAGACAGAATGGTGATGGTGAACCAACTGGACATTCTGGTGGTGGATAAACAACAGAGCAAAGCAGTTGTGGTGGACATTGTAGTACCAAGTGATGAGAACATCAGGAAAAAGGAACATGGGAAACACCAGGGGCTCAAAGAAGAGCTGGATAAGGCCTGGAAGGTGAAGGCATCAGTGGTGTCCGTGGCCATCGATTCAATCGGGGCAGTGATCCCAGCAGATCCCAGCAGATTATGTTGAGAGCAGGATTCGAAACGCCCACCTTATGAGCAGTGGACAAACACTCGACCAACTGAGCTACTGTTGCCCGAAACTAAGATAGTAAAAGTTTCTAACAATGACAGTAAAAGTACTTTTGTTTGTACGCTGACCAAAATACTATACTCCTAACTTTACAGAGTTTTATGTCTCTTGGTTCATCCTCCACCATTAGTAGTGGCAGGAGTAACAGTAGTGATATTTGTAGTAGTAGTAGTAGTAGTAGTAGTAGTAGTAGTAGTAGTAGTAGTGGTGCATGAGTAGTACAAGTGCATTTTCATTTCATTGAGAAAAACTGATGCACATACAAAACAGAAGAGCATCATAACATACTCCCACATGTACAACTATGTCCACACTACACTCTTCTGCAGAGGTTAGTAAAAGCGTGCTCTCCCCATTAGGTCAGAAGTGACAGTGTTATTGTTTCAGATAGCAGGCTCTAATGAGGTTTCAGAGTCCAGAGGAGGTCCCTTTAACACACACTATGGGTTTGACATTTCAGATGAGCTCCTGTGACAACTGTTATATTGGAGAAGGCTGGAATAAGCCTTGGTAATTCCAATGTAACACTGTATAAGGGGAAAACATAATCCACTAACATTGCAATAATGTGTTTTAGCATCACATCAATAATTACTCACAGAAAACTTTCAAAGAAGAATGTTGGGTCAGTACTGAATATATCTTTGTGTCATGCAGTTATTATAGTGCTGTAGTGAGGTCCCATCAGGGTACTCAATGGTGGTCCAAAAGTATAAAACGACTGAAAAAAATCCACAAAATATCATAAAATTTCACAATAATACTTATTCTTCAACAGAATCCTCTCTCAAAACACAACTACCAAATAGTGCCCATGCAGCAGCTCCACTGGAAGCATCTGCCTTGTAAAACACTGGGCTCTATTTAAAGGTTAATTCTACTTTGTTTTCAGAAAACATCCACAGGATTACTCATGTTCTTACACAAAGATTGTTAAGTGTTGTAGTTTATATTTGAAACTTATTGAAACTGAAAAATGAACAGGAAAAAAAATGTCAAAATGTGTACTTATGAAAAAGTATAAATAGGTGAAAAATATCTCAAATGGTTTTAAAAATTTACTCTTGCAGCGTCTACTGCTACTATTACTTATTACCTACTACTACTACTACTACTACTACTACTACTACTACTACTACTACTACTACTACTACTACTACTACTACTACTGCTGCTGCTGCTGCTGCTGCTACTACTGCTTCTGCTACTGAGGCTCCCAGTCTGAGTCATTGACCCTTTAACCATCACCAACAGTCACACATCACATTTATACCAGGCAATATGGCTAAAATGTCTTGCCTAAGGACACAATGACAGTATGTAGTAAAGTCACTCCTGCCAAAGTGTAGCACTTGGTATGCCCAGCGGTCTACCATCCAATTACTAACCAAACTCAGCCTCGATTAGCCTCCACGATCTGATATGGCCACTACTACTACCACTATTAGGTGTACTTCTAACCTGACAGCAGTAAAGTCCATGATCCATCTTTTTTATCACAGTCGGTAATATTGGCTGCCTAGTCATAAAAATCCTTACTCCGTGTTTCAGCCACCTTTGTATGCTCAGCCTTTGTTCCTCATCTTCTCACTTCAGACCCTGCTGTAGTTCTGTTCTCTCACTCCTCTCTCACTCCTCTCACTCTCTCAAAATCTACAGGGTGTTCAGGGCTCTTTATTTTGCGCTCTCCAGTCCCTCCTATTATGTCTTGTGATTCGGGCCTTTTAATATTTATCTTATCATTTAAAGTACGCCTGCACGGAGCACAGGGTTTAGAAAAATGATGGTAGATTTGCATGTGAAGATGTGTACGCTTTCTCCAAATGATCTATGTAATGAGATTCTGGAGTGAAGGCTCAAACAGTTGTGGCTTCATACAGCACAATGTAGTCCGGTAATGTATATTCAAAAGTATTAAAAATGTGTAAGTAAAGATCATTGTAAATAATAGCTGGAGGGACTACCTTGGGGTCCCACCGGAGGAGCTGGAGGACGTGTCTGGGGTGAGAGAAGTCTTGGAGTCCCTGCTTAGACTGTTGCCCCCGCGACCTGGCCCCAGATAAGCGGAAGAAAATAAATGGATGGATGGATAGTTATTTTTTGGTTTATCTTTTGAAAATACCAGATTTTGTTTTGTTCTTTTGTACTTCAAATCATAAAACTGGTGTTATGTCGGACAGTTACTCTGAAAATGACTAGTTAATTTGTAGTTTTCCATATACTTTTAATTCTTACTTGGATAACTCTCCCCAACTGCACATGCAAACTGTGGAAGACAAAGACCAATTGAATATAAGCCTCATTTATGAGCTTTTCTGAAACAGTGAAACACGAGTAAATACATATTTGGGTAGAACACTTGTAGCTGGATTGGTCTAGAGATAATAACACACTAATGAATGTAAATGAAAACCAGTGAACTCAAATATTCACATTCTGCAGTCTGCTATTTTCTGGTTTGATGGGATTGGACCCACGCCACTGGTCATCACTGTGAAAACCATCCCTGGAGCTGCTGGAGAGCACTTCGGGACTGAGCCTACCCCCTCCTCCCCTGCCTCACCTGCCTCTCCCGCCTGTATATTCTCTGAGCGACAGGCAGGACGCTAATGACCAGGATGAATGGCGAGTTTTTCGAGGTGTTTTCCCAATTCGAGCTTGTAGTATCGCTGTATGTGTGAATGTGTGTTGGGACATGCCCAGACCTCCAGCTGCTCCCTTGGCCGGAGCAGCCATTACTGAGCAGGAGCAAGGCATTGGAGCATGGCACACACCAGCTGGAAGTGCACACACCTCCGCAGAGAGGTACAGGACTGAGCCAATGAGACAAGAAGGCAGTAGTGAGAGAGTGAGAGAGCGAGGGAGGGAGGGAGGAAGGGGGGTTTGGGGAACAATGGGGGACAGAGGTGCCAGAGCCCAGCCAAGGAGAGAGAGGAGATATACATCCTCAAGGTAAGGTGGAAATGGTTTACAAGTAGGGACCGGAAGAACATGCGTGTCTTTGCTCAGTTATAGGCAGGTCCAATCGTTACAGTGACCTCCATGTTATATTATGTGAGAAATTCTTTGTGAAAGAGGGTGCAGGTGGTATAAAAAAAAGAAAAAAAAATGTCCTCTATGTGTCATGTTGTCATGGCGACCACCAGAGCAGTGGCACTGGCCTGTGTCCAGCGCAGGGGGGGGTGTGTGTTCATAGGTGTTGGCAGTACAGCAGGAGCGACTAGTTGAAGCTGCCTTCCATATTGTGTTAAATCAACATGTTTGGGCTTGTAAGCCTGTTGAAGGGATGTAGCCTCTTCAAAATGATACCTGGAGTAATATAACTTTTCACTCAAGCACAGACAAATTCATTGAAAAAGCAAGTGTCTCTGTGCATCTATCTGGCCTTATGTTTTTAATAGTATTCTGGTGTCTGGATATGGCGTTTTCCATCCACAACATTATTCCAAGTACAGACTGATCACGTGACCACTCTGAGGAAGGAACTGTCAGGCATGAAAACAAATCAAACCTTAATTTAAAAAAATAATCTATAAAAAATAAATAAATAAATAAAATAAATGCTAAGCCTAAGGGATGCATAACATTAAAATGATTGAAAACCATTTTATAAAAACTAGATACTAATTAATCTTAAAACAGCATGGACAAAGACTTAATTAAAAATGAACAAATAGTTTATTAAGACTGATCCAGGCGTAGTAATTTCTTAATTAAGACGATAGGGTATTAATTATTTATTCATGCTTATTAAGGCTATTAAAAGTGTGTTGACTATAATAAGGTTTTGGAAGGCACATGTAAAATGGGTCTGTGTGGACGGTCACTGTGGGATTGTGGTTTAAATATTAGTACATGTTGGTGTACGCTGTGATGATATTTATAGATGATGCTGGGTGTTGTTGCTCAGGAAAACACTCTGTACGTTTGGTTCTTGCACTGATCATGTAAAGCTGATATAGTTCAGTGCACACTCTCGTACACTGCCCACCTCTGGACTCATTACTAAAAAGCCAGTGTGCAAAGGCTGCAGGTGGCTTATAATGATGCTCTACGGTGCTCTTTGCAGGTACCCTTTGTGAGTTCTATTTACATGTGCTCTTTGCAGGTGCTCTTGCAGGTGCTCTTTGCGGGTGCTCTTGCAGGTGCTCTTTGCGGGTGCTCTTTGTGGGTTCTCTTTGCGGGGGCTCTTTGCAGGTGCTCTTTATGGGCGCACTTTGCAGGTGGTCTTTGTGGTTGCAATTTGCGTGCACTCTTCATGGGTCCTCTTTGCAGGTGCTTTTTATGAGTGCTCTTCACAGATGCTCTTCATGCGGGTGCTCTTTGTGTTTCTCTTTGTGGTGCGCTTTGTGGTTGCTCTTTATGGCTGCTCTTTGCAGGTGCTCTTCATGGGTGCTCTTTACAGGTGCGCTTTGCAAGTGCTCTTTGCAGGTGCTCTTTATGAGTGCTTTTTGCGAGTGCTTTTGGCGGGTGCTCTTTGCGGGTGCTCTTTGTGGGTGCTCTCTGCCGGTTGTGGGTGCTCTTTGAGAGTGCTCTTTGCATGTGCTCTTTGCAGTTGCTCTTCATGGGTGTTCTTTGCCGGTTCTCTTTGTGGGTGCTCTTTAAGAGTGCTCTTTGCAGGTGTTCTTTGCATGTGCTCTTTGCGGGTGCTCTTTGCGGGTGCTCTTTGCGGGTGCTCTTTGCAGTTGCTCTTCATGGGGGTGCTTTGCCGGTTCTCTTTGTGGGTGCTCTTTAAGAGTGCTCTTTGCAGGTGTTCTTTGCAGGTGTTCTTTGCAGGTGTTCTTTGCATGTGCTCTTTACAGGTGCACTTTGCGTGTGTTCTTTGCGTGTGCTCTTTGCAGGTGCTCTTTGTGGATGCTCTTCATGGGTGCTCTTTGTGTGTGCTCTTTGCAGGTGCTCTTCATGGGTGCTCTTTGTGTGTGCTCTTTGCAGGTGCTCTTCATGAGTGCTCTTTGTGTGTGCTCTTTGCATGTGCTCTTTGCGTGCGCTCTTTTTGTGTGCTCTTTGCGTGTGCTCTTTGTAGGTGCTCTTCATGGGTGTTCTTTGTGTGTGCTCTTTGTGTGTGTTCTTTGTAGGTATTCTTGAAGAGGCCGTGATGGACTAGTGCGATCGAGATGATTGTCACTGCTCGAGTGAACACTTTGCTGTTCTAAGAACCTGAATGTACAGTTTCAGTCAGAAAATGAAATCATGTCACTCACAAATATAACACTCCGTACAATTCACTTCAGTCCAAGATGTGAGGAGACTGGTCTCTAGGCCTGTCACGATAATCCTTATATCCACTTATCGTTCAATATATGAAAGCTGGAACAATATATTTTGGGGGATCAATATTTATCATGTTTTGTTTTTGGTTTGATTTTTTAGTTATATGATTTGAGATATGAGCCGTAAAAATTGAATTTATAACTTCCATGACTCATTACAGATGGAAATTAACGATTAAAGTGTTTTATTCTGCTGTTTATTTATTGTAGCTCATGTTTTTTTTTGTTTTTTTTTACAATATTGTACATAGTGTTTGTTTTTGTTGTATAAATCTACTCTAGGCCTGTCACGATAACACATTTGAAGTTAGTTATATATATCGCTTAAGTAAATATAGATAAATGATAATTTTGAAACTCATTTATGCCACTGACACAAAAACCCAAGTGTAGACTTAAACCACAAAAAAATATTTTTTAAACATGAGCTGCAATAAATAAACAGCAGAATAAAACATTTGAGCATGCAGTTTGTGTCTGTAATGAGTCATAGAAGTGATTAATTCAACGTTCTACAGCTCAGATCTAATCATATAGCCAAAAAAAAACCCACATTTCCTATTAGTGCTAAGAAAAGGTACACATGGTAAATATTGCTCCATGTGTCATATATTGAACGAAAAGCCGCTATAGTAATTATTATGTCAGGCATATTCTTGGGTTAATGTGTCAGAGCCATAAATGTATTTCAGTATTATTGTTTATCGTCTATATCTACTTCAGCCACATAAAATTTTAAAAATGTGTTATCGCGACAGGCCTACTGGTATGGTTGTCTTTTTAAAAACATACATGTACATACTGTTTACATTGTCACTGTCCTTGTCTGCTTTAAAAATGGATCATGAGTCCAGAATAAAGATGAAATGAACTGAATGCATTTATATAAGAGCATGGCACTGGCTGAAAAATATCCACAGCTTTCCCATACACAGTACCGTATTCATTACTTGGTCCGTCATATACATCCACCACCTTTGATGCCCCTTACTTACCTCACCATCTTTTCTCTCTCACTGCTTTTACTGAGCCTTATCTGGTGATGAAGAAAAACATTATGCATGAACGTATCGGGGGTAGCTGCAACAGAGGTGTGTGGATGGAGCAGAGATTCATATGGCCCAAGATAAATGTATTTTCTCTCTCCTCCTTCATTCCCAAACCTCCTCCATCTCTCCCTCTCTCCTCATTTCATATTCCTAGGTCCGGCCACATTATTCCCGCTCTCTTTCCTTCTAGGCGGCTGTCTGGCGGGCTGACACGAGACGATAGAGCATTCTGTCATGGTGTTTTGGAACACACAGAACATCACTTTTCAGCAGAGGGACTACAATGGCTGGCACGGAGGCAGGCAAACGGCAGCTTAAGCCAGGCAATCTCTGCAGGCTTCTGTCTCGGTTTAAATGCCATTGTCCTAAGACTGGAGACTCATTTTGTTGGCTGCATTTTAATGAGAGTCTCACTTTGCCTTCGTTATTAAAAATACATTGAATTTGATACTACACATTTGAGAAAGTAGTCCTATTACACATTAATTAATTTTAGAAACAACTCCACCAGTCAAAGCCTAGATATCATTTTCATGCGTTTGTTATTGAGTAGAGGCTATAATTACTGTAATTGATTTTTCCAGAATAGCACAACTTTTGAAAACATTTGAAACACTCATTAGTGAAGAATTGGCCGCTATTATCCTGTAAAGGTGGTGGTTCGAATCTTGCTCTCCAGTTTGTACTGTTATTGTGTCATTGGGCAGGACGCTTCACCCACCTTGAGTTCCACAAAAGATTTAGCATTGCTACAGGAGTAAATGAACAATCCAAGCTACTTTGAACAGAAAAATACCGTTATAATATCAATATCTGGGGCAATGCTTTGAGTAGAGTCATGAAATTAACTGTCAACACACACCGCATTGAAATTTTTACTAAACTGGGAATAAACCTGGAACTAAACCTGGACTAGACCATGACTAAACCACGACTCCAACAAAACCAAACCAAGTGACTGAGGCTATAATGCCCCGCCCACTTTTGCCCCTAAATGCAACTAAACTACACTTTCTTTGTGTTGGCACTTCTGGTTAAGTGGGATTCCCATTCATTTCATTGGTGAATCTGAGAAAGGTTTTGCAGCTAAAATATGGCATCAAAATCAAGTCAACAATGCACTGATTCTCTGAGAGGCTTTAAAACAGCTCTATAGTCCATGTAGAACTTATTTTCTCTCAACATCGACAGCCCCACGCAAAATAATACAACCGAGATGACGATGGCGGCGCCCACGACAACTTTTGGAATAATGTGCATATGAAAGATTAGTACTGATAGGAGTAAATGAACAATCCAACAAGCTACTTTGACTAGAACAGTGCTGTTATACTATCAATATCTGGGGCAATGCTTTGAGTAGAGTCATGAAATTAACTGTCAACACACACCACATTCAAATTGGGACCAAACTGGAAATAAACCTGGAACTAAACCTGGACTAGACCATGAATAAACCACAACTCCAACAGAACAAAAACCGAAAGAGTGAGGTTATTGACCTTACTCCGCCTGAACACTTTTGCCCATAAATGCAACTAAACTACATTTTCTTTGTGGTGGCACTTCCGGTTGACAGGGAATCCCAATGGGAAAAGTGTCGGCACTAAAATCTGATATAAAGTAGGTTGATTTGTGCACCAACAAGTCAACAATGCACCAATTCTCTGGAGGCTTCAAAACAGCTTTGTCGTCCCTATAGAACTTATTTGCTGTCAAGATCGCAGCCCCAAAATAATGCAACCCAAATAGCAATAGCGGCGCCCACGGCATCCTCTGGAATAAGGTAGGTAATAGATGACCTTCTGATAAAAAATAAGCATCACATCTTGACCATTGCGCGTAATTTAGCCGATAATTAATTTAGCCGAAAACAACAACTCTCCTCCCCACAGCTGCGATTGGCTCTCTCCACACTGTTGTATATAATTAATTTCTTCGTCTGTACCCACTCTCCCTGCTAATTACCTGATTCGAAGCTACCTGCTCGGGGTGGCTGATGCCGGTACCATCTGTGTCAGTCAGGAGTGGCCTATTTAAGGGCAGCTAATTCATCACGGCCGGAGCGCTTACATACGGCACATATACTTACCCCCCAACGCAAACAGAGCCTCTATGTCTGTGATTTATGGCCATGTCAGGGGAGAAGAGACGCATAGGTAAAGTTAGGCAGAAGGGTAAGACGAGGGTAAGGCGGGGGTAGTAAGCTGGGTGGATTAGGAAATTCTTTGTTTTGTTCACGATTGGGGGAGGTAAGCCACGATCGATCCAAAATCTCGTACATTTTTTAGTTAATTTGCCAATTTTCAAACAGTTAAAGGGTCTGCACCAGATTTTTTTTGGTTTTGTGGTAATTTTTACTTACCCCAGTACATATATATTGGATAAGGAGCTCCTGAGGTCAAAATAAGTATGCTGTGTGCTGTCTACGTCTTATTATAAAGCGTTTTATCAGTCCGAGCAGCAGGAAGTGTGCGCTTAGCATGCTAGTTGTTGGTAGCATTACCGTGACAGCAAACTCTGGCCTCTAAAAGTAACGAAAGGTGCTCATAAACAACAGTTGGGATGTTCGGATTGCATTAAGTCAGTGAGGAATAACCTTGGACCACTGCAAACTATTTAAAATTAACTAGTTCTGTTTGTCACATTTTAGGAAAAGAAACTAAGAAGCTATAATATAACTCTCCTACTGTTCGTTTAGCAACACTATCTTTTCAAATGTTTCACTGTAATTAATGAAATCTTGAAGGGCTTTCTATTTCATTATCCTGAATTTAATTGGCGCCCTGAAAATATTTGAACATCTTATCGGTAATATATTGCAACACAGAGAAGTTTAAAGCATTCACCGTTTTTAAATGCAAATTCTGGCAATTTCTTTTCAATTAATCCCAGTAATCCAGATAACAAAATGTAATTTATTTACCTCTGCATGTATCCACTCCTGAAGGCTCGGTTGATTCTGAAAACGTGAACTTTGACTGTGTTGACGATCTCGCAGCTATTGTTTTGCCAGATCTGCCCCTGTGGTCTGCAGTCATTTCTTGTGCATGCTATTGTTGGAGTAGCATCGCTGGCAGCTGATGGAATGGCTGCAGAGAGGAGTGAGAGAACAAATAAATAAGAAAAGAAGAGAGATGGTGGAGACAAGAGCAACAATGAAAGATTTATGACAGGCAGTGAGAGCGGGCGCAGGATTTATCAAACTATTATCAACCAAATCACCCCCACTCCGTTGTATCCATGCAGTCCTGTGTACTCGCCGTGTGTTATAGACTGTGTTGTGTTTACCCACCTCGACCAATTGTCCAGCCGTGTTTTTCCTGTGTTAAATTACTGGATACGGTATTTTATTTGTGCAGGGACAGCACACAACAATTAACCATTAACCAAGACAAAGTCAAAGCTGGTGTCAGGTTATAACATGAATACTAATTTATACATGAAGTCCCTGAGCAGATTGATGTTATAGAACTTAGGGACGCGCCAATACTGGTATAGAATATCGGCTCCGGTCCAGGTAAATTAGCTGGATCAGGTATCGGTTCCACGAAATGGGTTCAGAGCGGAATGAGCGATTACTGGCAGCTGTGTTTTTGAGTGCCCATGGAAACACCGAGCACAAAAGCAACAATAATTGTATTAAGTGCTCTGTCCTGAAGGTCTCTGTCACTGGAAACGCAGTATTAAAATTCACATATTGTTGGTGATCAGTCAGTTCTGGATAAAAACATTTACATGAAAGCATAAGACCTTCCTCTATATTTTTTAATTCATTAGTTTACTTAACAGGGGTAATGTACATTAATGAACCTTTCTGCAAATGCACCAGAATTAGTCTAAGCTGTTATTTTCCATTCACTGTCCCTGGGTAGATGTTAAGAGTCAAACAAAACAAAGGCAATATACAGATATATACAATAAAAGACATTGTTAAAAAAATAAAAAAAAAACATTTCCAAAAGCGCATAGCAAGACAAACATGGCATTATATCGCTATGGTTCAGAGAGAATTAAAAGGAACATTACTGAGAATGCTGACAGGTTTCATCATTAAAAAATCACTTTCTTGGATGTATTTTAAATGTGTTGTATGTGGCCACTTCTCCTCAGCATAATCTCCTCTTACGGCCCCCCTGGTGTTTCCAACAGCAGCACATCTTACATTTACAAGTTCACATATTCAATCATGTTTTGCCAATCAAAAAGTTAATATTTTTTGTAGAACTACACAGTATCGTTGTGGTTTTTAGTCAAGTACTTTTATAGTTTGTTTGTGTTTGCAGCAACATTAACTGCCTGTATTGATAGTTGTGGCCTTATAGGCAAAATTTTAAAGACTCAAAATTTGTTTTATATGTGAAAGTGTTGTCGAGCCAAACCACTAAATATTTAATATTCAGGCACAACTTTGATCCTTTTCTCTGCCACAAGGATATCAGGATCACCATTAAGATTATTAGACCGAGTAAAAAAACGTTGCAGTGGTTTTTGATACATTAAGTTGTAAGAAACGTTCTTTTTACCAGGTTGTAAAATAGATCACTCATTGTGTTAGTTTGTCACTGACCTGCTATAAATTATTTAAGTGTAAAGAACTGCATGTGCTTGCATTTAAGTATAAATATTTGGAAAGACCAGTTATGTATAATGAAAATAATAAAGGCCCCAATATTGAACCTAGGGGGACTCCCATATTAAGACAACAAGGTGAGTGATCCTTACAGATTGTGACCTATTCATCATGTATTACTCAACCCATTTTGCAATGCCAGGGGAGTTTCATCAGTAGAACTTCATGCTTTATGGTGTAAAAAGGCTTCTTTTTTTTTTTAATGGAGAAATACAGTGTAATAATATGAACTTGGCATTTTTGGGCTTCCTCATGGTTATGTTGTATTTGCTAAGAGGGAAAATGCTAATGGAGCTTCATTTTTCCCATAGACTTTTCAAATAATTCAAATATTAAGAGTTCAAAGGCAACACAGAGGCTAACCAGCTACGTGCTCACTAATATCCACAAGGCAGTTGTTTTAAAGTCCAAAAAGGCAGTTTAAATGCAAGATTCTGCTAAATGTTTTAACAATTTTGTGGTTTATAAAGTTTCAGAAACTGATTTTAAATACAATTACAGGTCTAGCTAATTATTCCTGAGCAAGCTTTCGAACTTTTAATATACATTTTCATTGGAAAGTCTAAAAATGAACGGCAAATATCGTTGTGGAACCGCGGGGTGGGCGGTCACTGTCGAGCTCCATACCTGACCTATATTTTTGAAAATGGGTGTGGGGAGCTTAAGGTCAAAGTAGAAATAATGCCAAAGGGTGGTATGGATCACTGAACAATGAAATAGAGACATTTAAGGTAGTTTCCGGTTAAGTTCACTGAATCAATAGATCAATTATGATGCAACAGCCTCGATACAAATCCATCCCTCTCTACCCTCCTTCACCCAGCTCTCATCTTGTTGTACCCTTTGGCCTACCTGTACACCCCTCCCTCCTGTCGTAGCCTGTATATCAGCCTTCACTTTGTAACCCAGGGTGCTTAATCAATGCCAGTACTCTTCAGTCTCCACCAGTTCCTCAGCCTCTCGCCCCGCTGCACCCTCCTCCACCACCCAATCCTCCAATCCTCTCCCCCCCCCTGTCCAAACCCTACCGCCCCTTTGGAGAAAAGCAAGGCACCTAAGGGTGAACAGGTTAATGTCTTGGCAGTTTGAGATACGCTTGTGACATTTCAATCCGGCATCTGTTTTTATCGCAGCTGATTTAAGGAGTGTGGGGTGAGTGCTGCTGGAGAAGGGTGGGGGGTATAATGGAAAGATGGATAGAACAAGAAAAAGAAGAGAAAAAATAAAGGCAAGACCCCATGGGAGGACTTGACGACCGGGGAACTGCAGGAAAAGTGCACAGCAAGATGATCTGCATTGGAGGGTGGGTGCATTAGTGTATGGTTATGTCTCCCCCATGTGGCCGGGAGAGGAAATAAAAAGCCACTGCAGTGCATTACATATCTGAAGCCAAGCGACGCGTCATGTGGTATCTTACACTCACAAAAACCTCTGAGTACCAAAAAAAGGAGGAAAGAAAGTAAAACGATGCTTGAGTTTAGTGGATACAAAACAGGAAATGGCTTACTCAAACTCACAACACAGAAGCTAAGTCAGGGGTTAAACAAGGACAAATAAAACGAGTGGTTTTGGAAGGGAAAATAGCCGACATATACAGAGGCGGCAGAGTTAGACAGAAAAGAGCATGATACTCCGGAGAACCATGGCTGGCTTTTTGAGCAGCCAAAGAATCCCATGAAAGAAACTCTTGAGGTTTGACCACGAGATAAGAAAGAGATAACGGAGAGGGCAGGCAGACTTGCAATGAGAGCAAAAGAAAGTACCAAATCAAGCGAGGAAACGATGTGACAGAATAAGTAAATTAGGAAGAATGGTGGTTGGGGAAGAAGTAGCTAGGGCTTTCCATGCTAGCCAAAGGTCCTATAAGCACTCCTTTCCCCTATCCAAAAGAGAGGGAGTTTTTATTTGATATGAATTCAATAAGCAGCAGCCCGATTCGTGCCCCGGGTGTAATTACCAGCGGAACAGCGGGGGCCATTGTTTGGCGCGCCACCGACTAAACGCTCCCCCCGCTCGCTTCCAGGTCAGCACTGATCTTGTCGGGGAATGTCAATTATCGTCTTAAACAGCGTCTTAGGAGTGCAGCAAATAAAAAGAAGGAGAGAGAGACGGAGGAAGGTGAGGTTGTGGGGGTGGATTGTTTAAAGATGAAAAATGGCAAGTTATAGAGGAAATATTTAGCCAACATTGCAGTTTAAGAACAGAAGGAGGAAGAGTAAGAGAGATAAGGCTATAGGCTAGAATACTAATGCCCTCCTTACCAGTCTTTATTATTAGAGGGAGGGCGGACACTCTGTTTTGCCAAGTCTACTTCCCTTGATGTTCGTGAGCTGCAGGACATGATCAACTATGAGCTGGATATTTGAGTGCGGGTTTGGATGTATAAGATGAGAGAAATAATTCAACAGTGGAAATGGAATGTGAAACCTCCTGACTCTATATCTCTTTATCAAACCTTCTCAAACTAATCTCTCTGAACGTATTCCAAAATCACTGTGCTGTCGCTCTGATGTACTCGTTGTGGGGTATAGACTCATAGTTCCCCTCTAGTTCACATCAACGACCTCCCGAGATACTAAAATGTCCAGATCAATATTCATCAAGCTACCTGACTACATGGTGCTACAATCAGATATAGATGTGCCCCTTTAACGAGTATCATAATGGTTTTTGCACTTCACTAGATGTATATTATTAGTATAACTACTTCAGAGTTGGCTATAGTTGCCAGGAGCAGATTTCCTCTTCACAGTGGACTTTCTGACCTCCCTTGTAACATAAACACTGTTAATCTATGTCTATGTTGCTCTAGTGCTTGGCCATTTGCCATGTCGTTTTCATAATGAAAACTTGATCAATAACCGTGGCTTATGTTATTTGATGAGAGTGGATCTACGAGGTCCTTCACCGCGAATGGTTCTATACATTCTATACATGACAAGCCGCCATCGTGCATGTGCGCACATCCATCCATGCGTCTATTGCTGAAGCCGTACACACTCCGCTAACCACTGTTCATAGACCCAAACTATAATGTATTTGTGTGTATAAGCGCAGTTTTATTCCGAGCTGTTTAATAATCAGAACACATTTGAAGTATGTTGTGTGTGATGGGTTGCATGTATACTTGGAAACAGTTGTAGTCGGTTTACATTGTGGCTGAGAATTTCACTCTCATTTAGTTATATAGTGTTTTGTAAAAAATGCATCTTGTGTTCTACCTCTTTGGTTTGCAAACATACATGAAGATCCAAACTGGTGTGAAAGGTGATGGGCTGTAAGAACACGATGAATTGCTACAGATGAATTGCTGAGTTTTGTTGGCAGTTGGTGAATGGTATGTAACAGAGATGATACTGGTGCTAAAGGGTTTATTTCTTTGCTGCTTAATTCATAATTTACTATATTTAGCGGCAATGCTTTTTTAGGACATGACTGAGCTTCTTTTACGATTCATTAGAATGCTACTTTTCAGTCCTCCCCCATCACCCATCTCCTCCATCACCTCCATCACCCATCATCCTGTTCACCCCCAGCCCCCATGGGTGCCAGTGGGAGTGGTTTTCTGTGGATGTGCTCTCTGAACAAACAGCCTGGTAAACATCATGAAACATTTAGAGGAGGCAGAGCAGCTCTCTCTAATTCACGCTGGCATCCCTGAGACGCAGCAGAACATCTGCTCCCCCAGCTCACCGTGCAGCAGGGATTCACACGGAGTATGCATCTCTATGTACTCAATGATACAATAATGCTGCTATGAAGCCTCTTATAGATCGCACAGAGGGCTTTGAATTGACAGGTTGGTTGTAAGGAGAACTGATGATACGAGTTTATTCTTAAAACAGTATAGTTCGCACAATACGTCGATGTGATGCTAACAAACATTGAAATTTTGAATTGAAATCAGATCAAATCAAGGAGCATCTCATTTCTGGGCAATATGGTCATGTTTTTTAGCACACTTTCATTGTCATCGTATTTAGCCAATTGTAAACTGCCTTACCACATGCAAACTGATCACGCTACATATGCATATTTTTGATGACTTCATATTTTCATCCAAAATCAGGGGTTTTTACATAGATTCTACCCTGCGTTGTGTAATAGATCAGAATCTGAACTACCTCGTGTGCCTGTGGTTGGGGAGAGCAGAGGGAGCAGAACAAATGAAGGGATTAGAACTTCCGCTCTCACAGCTGGAGGTCTGAGACGATGCTTATTCAGAACAAAAACCCTTCTTAGAGTATGTTTCCTTCAAACTCTTGGCTCCAGAGACTGCACTTGTGTTTTTTACTGTTTAAAGTTATTTGTGAGAGTGGATCGCCTCGGGGGCCTGAGGAGAGCTACACAATATGTTCAGAGATTTCACCTGCATGTCAAAAGTATCAGCTGTAATCCCACATACCTGCTTCCTACCTAGCGTCTGTCACACTCAAGTGATACCAGGAATTTTCTAACTTATTGCTCCTGTCAGTCCCTTGATGAGGGTATGATGACGTCAACCAAACCTTCGTAGTGATTATCATTTGGTACTCGAAAATGTACTCTATTGCCCTTTTACAATATTCACTTCATTTTCTCTTTTTCTTCTCAAGTTATGAAGTTGAAGTTTATTTATTACATTATTTTTGCTTCTTTGAGCCTCCCCTGAATTGTTACCGCTTCTGAATCGCAACCATTATTATTGCTTTTAAACTCATCATTATGACTTTTAAACTCATCATTATGACTTTTAAACTCGTCATTATGACTTTTAAACGTGTCATTATGACTTTTAAACTCGTCATTATGACTTTTAAACTCGTCATTATGACTAAACTTCATTATGATTTTAGCTTTTAAACTCATCATTATGACTTTAATGACTTTAAACTCGTCATTATGACTTTTAAACTCATGTCATTATGACTTTTTTTAAACGTGTCATATGACTTTTAAACTCGTAGCTTTTAAAACATCATTATGACTTTTAAACTCGTCATCATTATGGATTTTGTCATTATGACTTTAAACGTCATTATTTTAAACTCGCTTTTAAACTCGGATTTTAATTCATCATTATGCTTTTTAAACTCACCATGGATTTTAAACTTTTAAGCTCGTTATTAAACTCGTAATATAGCTTTTAAATTCAATATGACTTTTGACTTTTAAACTCATCATTATGGCTTTCATTTTTTTTTACTGTCAAAAGTGGGTTTCCATAGTTTTTAATCATTTTATTTTTGATAACAATTTTTTTGCTTCTGGTCGGCTGCCTGTCTAAAATGAAAATAATTTGCCAATGGTGATGAATAAAAGTAATTGCGATTCTGAGTGGCTGAGAGGCTCTAAAATGGGGATGTAATTAAAACTGTAAGAAAAAGCTATTCCCAAGGAAACAGTGAAGAATTTTAGATCACAATATGAGAGAACATTTGTGAAAGTGATCAGACTGACAGTTAAAATTACAATAAAACTGATGCTGCTTCCCAATGTTGATGCTTACATTGTTAGTGCCAATTTGTTTTGAGTGTAATTATTGTTTCACTGTATAAATCCTGTCTCTGTCAAAAGTATTATCTTGAGCCTGTACAATCAGTCAGTGGTATAAATCAGGTCTATTTCTTAGCTATTACAAAGTATACCATGATGCTCTGATTTTATATTTTCCATCAAAAATACTAAATATTTCATAAGGATATAATATAGCCCAGCCCTTCCTTAGTATATGACAGGTTTTATTCTTCACAATTCCTCTTTTAATATTAATTTTATGATGATTATTTATGTTTTGATTTATTTGCATTGTGATTGTAATGTCTTTCTTATTCTGTAAACCACTTTGAGTTACTGTGTACAAATTGCGCTATACAGATAAACTTGTCTTGGCCTCATTATGATAGTTTTGGCTGTACTGAGCCAAAGAACGACCAACTAGTAACTTCAACGTCCATGAGTCCATCATCTCTGGTTTTATTTAAGTCTCAGAGAGTGGACAGCTTCTTTTCCTCCCCCCTGTCTTTTCCACAGTGAAATATCCATTAAAATCAATGAATAATGAATTAAGGCACGCAGCCTCTTGCTCCTTTTTAATAAAATGTAGCGAGCAGAACAGCTTATTCAGTAATGTCATGGATAATTAGCCGCGCTGCCTAGACCACCTTCACGCTGTAATCTTTAGAGACCTAACCTGCATTCTTTTTTCTCTTCCTACCTTTATAACACCTGCTTATCCACACACATATTTTTCTGCACACTCCTTTATTCTACCAGTTTATTTCTTCTACTTTCAGCTTGTATGAGACGGTAAAGCAAGAGAATACCTTCAAATAAGCAGCATCAAGGACATATCCTATAGGTGCAGATTAAAGCCAAAACTTCCTGGTCAAAGTCTGATCTTGTCTGATCTCAGAAGCTAAGCAGGGTTGGATCTGGATAGTACAGTTAGACTTTAGGCGAAGCACCTAACCCACATTGCTTTGTACGATTGTGGTGTTTGTGTGAGAGTGTTGGAGCCGGTGGTATAGATTGGCATGCTCGGTTTCGTCAGTCTATCCCAGAGCAGCTGTGGCAACAATAGTAGCTTCCCACCACAGTAAGGACCATATCTGTATAAAGAAGTGGACTAAGGGAGTGTGACGTTACCCACAGTGTTCGGCTACAGTCAAATGAAGCTCATCGAGGCTAGAGCAGTTATAGGGGCTAATTTGGAGTCGAGAGCCGTATTTGGAGTTCTGAGCTGAGTATCTTAGCAACCAAAGAGCCAATCAGGATCGAAGCTGTTGAAGGTAATGCCTCTTTCCATCCACACCACTGGTTTAGCAGTGAGCCGGCGCTTACAACACTAGCAGGAGTGACCTTGGGGAAAGAAGGTGCCCGATTTGTCTGTTATTAATGTTCATACCTCGAATCATGGACAAAATTGTGGAAAAAACACCAGGATCATGTAAAGGGAGTTAATGCGAAAATGTTAATACCAAAATGACAACGCTCACTGCAGCAGTTACAGAGAGGGGTGACAACCTTTTTTTTTTCGATGGAGCCAGAAGCACGTCCATGATCACTTCCTATTTGGAACAAGGCAGCTAGCACGTTAGCTGTGTCCTATGTCAATGGTGAGGACTTAAAAAAAATCATGCACATTCAAATTTCAGTAACTAAGGGCCTTGAAGGTGGAGCACATTCTGGACACTGCTCACTATCTGACTTGCGATTATTACATATTTTACCACTGACAATGTTGTCTTCACTCCATTATTAGGTTTGAATTATATGAAGAAGTGAGCTTTATACTGAATAGAGGATAGTATAAGTATTCACTGCAAAAAGCATCATATTTTGGATGTTCTGAATTTCTGCTTTGGGATATGTTGCGACCTCATTCTCTTTGTGTTATGGTTGGCACCGATAAATGTAAATTTACCTTGTCCGTACCACCATGCCCAACCAATTTGAGGTATATTATTATTATTACGGTAGCAGTAGTAGTAGTAATATTGTAGTGATCTGATATTTTGAGTTCAGAGTTGACGTCTTTTGTTGTCAATGTAACTGCTTTTGTATGTGACACTTGGTTGCTATGCTGACAAAGATGTGAATGTTTTATTCGACAGCTGCTGACCAGTTTTGGAGACTGGCTGTAAGAGTTGAGACTGCTGTTGTTTTGCTGTTGTCTTGTTGTGTGTTACAGCCTACAGTAGCCCATGTGTTCAGAAAATAAACAACCAGAAGAAAATTGGCGTGTAGAAATGTGAAAGGTTTTAATCAATAATTGCTGACTTAATTTAGTAATCATCACAGAAGTTTTGTGTTTTTTTTTTTTACAATACAAATCCCAGAACAGCACTTGAAAGATTTCCCTAGAACATCAGCCACAGATCAGTCTCTTGATAAAAAACGAAGCCATAATAGGCCTCCCATGTTGTGCAGAATCCCTTGTGGTGAAGCAATTTATTTACTCACTCAATTTGGAAGCGTGCACTGTACATGTGAAGGCGGCCATGCTGTTTAAATGCGTGACAAAAACCAAACTGTCCGAATTAAGCGCAGGCGTGTAAATAGCCATTGTGTAAGATTTCGCTCATGTAGCAGTGCTGTGTGGCCCCCATCACGCACTCCGGCTAGGCACCTACTTTACACTCCGATCAATGCAACTAGGCCCTGTTAGGGAGCGAATCGATCAGCTTAAGACTTGATGTGGAACAGTCTCTTTTTTCACGATATAACTCCTGACTTCTCTCTGTTTGCTCTCCTCCTTCTGTTCTGCACAATCATTGATATCTGGAGATGATAGCACACATATTGGATAGTAGAAGGGTCGGTCAGAATCCCCAGGAGACGGTCTAATGACTAGAACAATAGGGGAAGAAATTCAGGCATGGCTAACAGGCCTGAACGCGAGATGGAGCTAGAAATAGAAAATACCACCTGTCAGGTTTGAAAAAGAGGAGGAGTGAGGTTATGTTGAGGTGCTCGGTAATTAGTAGAATCAAGGATGCGGTGTAGAACAAGTTCATTCTCCCGTGGGTGACAGTTTTAAGTTATAAGATATAGAATTACAGTAGTTGTGTTGCATGTCATTCATTTGTTCAGTGTAACTCTAAAACTCAAACACATGTTCCCGAAGCTTTGCACAATACTGGTTGATTGATTGTATCTGGGGAATCTCTACCATTTCCCCACTATTACGCAGCAGAGATGTTGGCGTACAACGAAGTCTAAATGAAGAATAATTCCTTTCATCTTCAGCAAATCTAATTTCACTCAGCTAACTCTTTCTTATTTGAAATTCACAACTGCTACCCAATAATCAGTCTAAGTTTGAATGGCTCCGTCTTTCTCGTGATTTGGTAGTTTTTCAGATTTAAACAGCACAGCTACACTGCCTCCTCCTGTATCAGCACTCTTAACAATTATGTAAAGAGCAATGGAAGCTGCGAAAATGTCATACTGTCTTAGCGTATTATTTATTAGAGATAACACTGTGAGGCATCGTTACAAAGCGTAGATTGTTTAACTAGTGATCCTTTACAACTCCCTTGATCTTTACCGATATAAAAAGGATGATGTTTTGGCATCCCTCATTCTTCCATGAATGACGTGAATGAATGAATGAATCTTGCCTTTTCACCACCTCTAAACCTCCACCCATCATCTCCACACGCAGCACAGAACATTTCTCAAAGGCCAAACCATGCAAAGAGGAGGATGTTTTGGTATCCCTCACTCTTTCATGACGGATTTCTGAACATGTTAGAACACAAAAGTACGCAAAGTTCTCGCATCGCCATTAATTTGATCTGAAGTGCCAGTGTTAGTAGTCGGCACTAGCTTACTTTGCACCCCATCTCCCTGCACTATCACTGTGTCTTCATACTCACAATCAATGCATTTTTGATTTGGCATGGGACTGGCCATGCATTTTTCGATTGGTCCATTCGTCTACCAGCTGTGCCTATTGAAATTTGAGCATAGCTTGCCTTTTTACCACCTCTAAACCTCCACCCATCATCCACCCAACATCTCCATGCAGTACAGAATATGCATTTCTCACAGGCAACACCATACAAGAGATGATGTTTTTTGGTATCCCTCACTCTTTCATGAATGACTTCTGGACAAAACCTCTGAACATATTAAAACACAAAAGGTACACAGAGTTCTCGCATCACCTTTATTTTGATTTGAAGTGCCAGTGTTAGCACTAGCTTACTTTGGACCCCACCTCTCTGCACTGTCACCGTCACTGTCCCCATGTATTTCTTCAAACTTACAATCGATGCCATTTTTGATTTGGGACGGGCCATGCATTTTTCGACTGGTTCAATCGTTTATCAACCTGCCCCTTGAAACTCGGGCATAGCTTTATCTCGTCTTTTCACCACCTCTACACCTTCTCCACCCATCACTTCCAAGCAGCATAGAACATTAATTTCTTCCAGGCCACGCCAACAGAACACACTCCTCCATCAGCAGCACCAGCTCATCCTTCTATCCCCCTCAGCTGCATTACCTGAAGCGATCGTTATTGTTTGGGCCAGGTTTTTAGTCAGAAAGCCAACCCCAAATCATCAGTATTGAGGTTGTTGCAAGATAACTTAATTGGACTCATGCCCATGTCTATGTCTTAATCTATAATTTGGACAGATTGCTAACAAAAGACAGCTTTGGGCTTCAGAGTGTTTAACCATCTGTTTTGTTTGTTGCTCCTAATTCAACCCCATTCATTAACCCAAATGCTTTGCAACAATGCTGCCCACTGGAGTTATACGCACTAGGCAGGGAATGTAGATCTATCAGATAGTTATTTTTACTTCTTTTTCTATACTGTTTCTATAAGTACCCATCAATCAAAGTTTTAACTTTAACAGCTGCATACTTCATAGTCTGTGAAACATTCATAAAGCCCAAAGCAGATTGGATTGTACTGTTCTCACAAAGCTCACCATGTTGTCAAAGGTATCCAAGATCAAAAGGCCAAGGGAGCCTATTGTATCTACATTTCTTTCCTCCACCTTTTCGATAAATTAAATACAAAGCACTTGGAGGTGCAGCGGCGCTCACTTGATCAGCTTTGCGGCTTAGGCTGCCTCAGGCTCTTTCCCCCTCTTGTCAGGAGTTCTGCTTTTATGAGGAATAAAAACAATGTAAGTTCTCAACCCAGGAGAGTCAGTTGTAAAAGTAATCATACGGTAATCATAAGATCTAGTCTGTAAGGAAAGGCCAATGATCACTACAGTATGTGGTACGCTACAGGTAGAAATAACATGTTTTTTATGCTATATAGAGCTACAATTGTTAAAGTCGTTGTAATTGTCAGACATTTTCAGACATTTTTCACCTTTATAAAGGTGGTGCTGATTTGCAACTTACAAATGTTTATCTGGTGTTTGTATGCAGCCTGAAGTTAGTATTCATAAAAGTATATATTTTACATTAACAGAAAGTAGCAGCAGTGTCTGTAGCAGTGGTAGTACTAGTAGTTTTTGTAGTAGTAGTAGTAGCATTCTAGAGTCAACAGTGAGACACTTTTTTTTCTTTTATTTTTAAAATTGGGTTACTTTGGGCTAGAATCATAGGAAGAAATTTAGTAGTTGTTATGACCAAGCTCAAGTAGGGCTGGTAATACAAGTCGTAGTAGTAGTAGTAGCAGCAGCAGTAGTAGTAGTGATAGCAGTTGTAGTAGCAGTAGTGGTAGTAGTAGTAGCAGTAGCAGTAACAGCAGTTGTACTAGCAGTAACAGTAGTAGTAGCAGTAGTAGTGAGAGCAGTAGTAGTAGCAGTAATAGTCATAGCAGTATTAGTAGCAGTAACAGTAGTGGTGGTAGAAGTAGCAGTAGCTGTAGCAGTAGTAGTAGTAGTAATAGTAGTGATAGCAGAAGTAGTAGCAGTACCAGTAGTAGTAGTAGTAGCAGTAGTAGCGATAGCAGAAGCAGAAGTAGCAGTAGTAGTATAGCAGCAGCAGTAGTAGCAGTAATAGCCATAGCAGTATTAGTAGCAGTAACAGTAGTGGTGGTAGTAGTAGTAATAGTGATAGCAGAAGTAGTAGCAGTATCAGTAGTAGTAGTGGCAGTAGTAGTGATAGCAGAAGTAGTAGTAGTAGTAGTAGTAGTAATAGCAGAAGTAGTAGCAGTACCAGTAGTAGCAGTAGTAGCGATAGCAGTAGTAGTAGTAGTAGTAGTAGTAGTAGTAGTAGTAGTAGTAGTAGTAGTAGTAGTAGTAGTAGTAGTAGTAGTAGTAGTAGTAGTAGTAGTAGTAGTAGTAGTAGTAGTAGTAGTAGTAGCAGTAATAGCCATAGAAGTATTGTAGCAGTAACAGTAGTGGTAGTAGTAGTGATAGTGATAGCAGAAGTAGTAGCAGTACCAATAGTAGTAGTAGCAGTAGTCGTCATAGCACTAGTAGGAGTAGTGAAAGCAAAAGTAGTAGTAGAATTACACCCACTTGCAGGTAAATGCACAGACTATTAAGATGAAAAGTCCAGTCCCGGCAGTGCCACTGATCGCACAGCTCTAAAGCAAACCTGCTCTAACACCTACTCAAACTACTGCAAATGTTTTTAATGCTGAAACCAATTACAGCCATTGCCGTGGAGGATATCTAGGGAGATAACAAGCTCCGAAGCACTACTGTCTCGGCCCTATGTTAATGAGCGGACGATTTCATTAAAGCTGCCATCATGAGCTGCCACCCTTCCCCTGAACTCCCGGTGTCCCGCATTGATTTGATTAACATAAAAACTTGTGGCATGGGACTGATTTGAATTTACACTCAGTTCGGCTTTCCAGTCTGGGAAGCTAGCCACTTGTGACAGCGCCTATACTGTATCCAGCTACTTTTAGGATGCATTCTGTTTCGTGAAAATGCATGAATATTGGTTTGTAAAATGGGAGTTTTCTAATGTGCACACAAAACTGTTTGTTCTGGGTGCTCGGCTACAAGCAAAGGAGGTTCTTTTACATTTCAGTCGCCAGTTGAGTTAATAGAGCAGATAAAAAGACAGGCATATGGATGAGTTTACAGCAGCGATATACAGCACTCATTGGTGATATTGATTTGGTGATAAACTCAGGGTGTCTGTTTGCGTGGCCGTGAGAGTCTGGGCACAGATGGAGACTTTTTCATATCGATTCAGTCTGCAGTTTGCTCTAGTATGTGCTTTGCATGTTCTTCATCTCTTCTTTTTTTCCACAAAACCCCCGGTGAATGGATTTCCCGGTATGCTATTTGGGTTTCTTCAATATTTGCTTTTGAGCTGTGCAGACACACTCTATGAACTTGTTGACAGAGAGACACAGTCCTGCTGCTAAAAAGGTAATAGGTATTCTAGCTGTGTCTTTGTAATCTCTTAAAGTGCTGTTTGAACTGAAAGCAGATTGGAGGCCAAACCAGCCCCTGGCAATTAATAGGCAAGTGTCAACATTCGACCTTGGACAAGCTTAATCCTCCTCTGGCCACTTCTGATACGAAAAGCATCACTTCCTGTTTATTCACTGAAGCGATTCATTCTGCAAGGTATTGTTTTGAACTGATATAAGTACATAGGCTTTATCCATAAACAGTGTCAGTGTTGGAAATCATCATCAAACGTTTATGACTACACAGTCCGGACTGATATCAGGTCTGTATCCGTTAACTCAGACTTTAAAACCAGTAGGTAGAACTTCAAATCCATGCATTACAAATTTGCATCTAAATTTTGGATGTTTTGAGGTGAAGTCTATGTATCTGTCTAATGTATAGTAAATGCTCACAATTTTATACAGTGCTTTTCCACCTTGAAGTCACTCAAAGTGCTTTACATCAAGGAACCACACAACCATTCACACAGACATTCATACACCAGTGTACACAGACACTGGGGGCAAGGTGGGTTAAGTGTCTTGCTCAAGGACACAATAACAGCATTCATCTGTAAGACCTGGAATCGCGCCACCAACTTGTGGGTCAGTGGATCTGACCACACAACCAATGATGTTTACGACGAGAGCGGGATTCAAAATGTCAACTTTTGGATCAGTGGACAAATGCTGATGACCAACTGAGCTACTGCTGCCCCTTACAAGATTTACAGTGACAGACTTGGTCAAATAGTCATTAAAAAATAATGATTATACTAACATTCTAAGCAGGAATAAGCAAGCACAATATGCTGAATTGGATGATTTATAAATCTGTGCCACGTCAGATGTGCGATTCATGTTTTAGAAAATCTAGACCACTGTTCTGAGTAGAGGATTACGTGGCTGGTCATGTGACTATAAAACCCATCAACTCTTTCCAGACTCTATGGAAAACTACAACTACTGTACTGCCTCTGCCCACCAGTCCCCAGCTCGCCTCCTCTATCTGACTGTCTGCTCAGCCTTGTTCTCATTAGCCTGTGTCAGCATATTCCACAGACCCTCCCCCACTTCCTTACTGAAGCTTTAGCTCAAATGGAAAAAAAAAAAAAAAAAAAATAAGAAGAGGAAAACTTTGTTGTGCAGTTTGAACATGTGTCACTTGGCTACAAAGCCCTCGTCAGACCCAGGATGTGGCGGCCCTCCTCCCTTAGCCTCCTTTTGGCCTCTATCTCTAACCGTTTACTTTATAGATCCCATTCCCTCACTTTATTGTGCACTATTTTGTGCTTTCTCCCGATGTCGTGACAGGCAAATTAGACTTTAGCAAAGCATTACGGCGTGCTCGTGTGTGGTGATGTTGTAAGTTAAGTCGGAGTTTGGCTCTTTTGCAGCAGCGGTGGGAGTTCCTCGGCCCAATGGCGGCGCTCTGACTTTATTCCACGGCTTATTGCAGCAATAATGCAGACCAGCAAACTGAAAAGCCCCACATACACGCGCTGTTTTATTTATGCTAAGCCCGGGCTTTGGTTACATTATCAGGCCGACAAGAGCTGATGTACTGTGTTAAGCCAATTTACTGGGGGTGTACTGAAGCCTTTTAATGATTATCAAAACAAGAGCCGTGCGCTAATTCACTGGTGTGTGCTAGTGGCTCACTGTGACTGTCCATTTATAAGCATTTGCAGCTATCTCTCTCCATACTGATTGACTGATTTATATCGGCACTCGAGCTTGAAATAGAATCCAAGGTTCCCTCTGCTGAAAAAAAAAAAAAAAACGAAAAAAAACTCTACTGTACCTTCCCAGCTTTGTGTGTGTGTGAATTTATGCATTTGTACTTGACTACAAGGCACCCCAAATGCAAGGTTCAGTGACCCAAACCGAAAGGGCAGCCTTGTATTCTCTTCTTCAGATGATTTCTAAAAACCTGACCAACGCCCACCCACCCATCTCATTTGGCCCTTTGCTTCCTCATTCCTCATCCTTTTAGGGAGTCACAGGGGCATGCAATGGAAATAACTGAGGCAATAAAGACACTGCCAGGATCCATCCTCTCCCTACACTTCACAGAGTTACTGAGGGTAGACATCGGGATAGTGTGGAGGTTGCAGCCAGATTGGGCAGAAAAGAACTGAAAAAGTAGTGCCACAGATGAGAGAGGCAGCAGCGGCTAAGATGTTGGAGGTGTGTGCTTAGAATAAGACGAATGAGGAGGAATGGGGGGAAGACAGGCTGAAGAGAATGAAGATGGAGGGGTTTGAGTAGTGGGAGGAGAGCTCTGGGAGAGGAGAATTTGGGCCCATCCTGACAGCAGGGTGTCTGTGATGGAGAGCTGGATTCTTCAAGGCAACAGGTGCACTTCTTTCATATGTGCTCCAGCAAGAATAAAAAAATGTAATGAGGCAGAAATTTTGAAAATGGTATTTTTTTGCAAGAAATTAAGCATGACAAAGGCATCAAATTAGAGGATATGGTAATAGGGAAATTCCACATTAACAGCTTAGTATTTAATTAGCCAAGGATTATACCTACTCATGCGATTATTTCTTAACCACAGCAAGACAGGCATGGATGGACGTCTGCCTGCACTGTCTGGGGTAGAATAAAAGACCATTAAAGCTGCACTGTACGACTTTTCTTGCAGATTGTCAACATCATCTGCGTGTTTCCAAGGAGATGTTATTGTTTTGGGTGGAATGTTACACAGTATGGCATTAAACTAGTCATCAATCTCCATGGAGACAAGCTTGTGATGCCACCAGGCCAATTTACAGGACAGGTCTGGGGACAGGTGTCCAGCAGAACGTTTTTTTTTTTTTTTTAAGTAACAAAATACCCATAATGAAGTAAATTCTAGATAGATGTTTGCTGAACATTACAGGCAAAACAGCAATTCCATGAAGACAAGAAGGTAATAGGAAGGACAAAATAGTACACCATTAAAAAAGCATTGCATTGTATATTACATAACTGTTTTCTGTAATATATCATTATAAAAGACTATAAGAGACTCAAAGCTGAATCCAACAGAAGGTGAAATGAACGAGTGATGACAGAATAAAGCCGGTTAGAGCATGGCCTCGCACACCGTAACTCATGAATATTCTCCACCACCATATGATGCCACTTGACATGCTCATTGATCCTCCTTAACAAAGATGGCTCCCTGCTGGGTTTTGGAAATAAGCCAACTCACCCACAAAGGACAGTATATACAGTATTTTGGTTTATGCACAGCAGACCAAAACAGCTTTGGGTTTTGAGATTTGTTTAATATCTAACTATAATGCGACATCCTCACAAGCAACAGAAACATAACAAATTAACAGAGTATAATAAAGAGCATAAAAAAATGATTGGAGTGATTAAGGAGTAAATTGCAAAATAAATTTGAATTCTGTCAACAGGACAAAAGTGATAATTACTATGTTTGACTGCTTATCCAGGTAGCTTCTTCAGTTCTGATAGGTTTCTGAGAAGCGTCTTATAATTGTCTGATGGAAACTAACACACCCTAGTTAAGTCAACTGAAACTGAAGGTCTGAACCGCCACCTAGGTCATATTTTCATGGGTCATCTCACTCGTAGAATAGTCCTATTTTCTGTTTGGCTCTGGTGATGTTTTTATTTATTATTTTTTTATTTTTTTATTTTACCTTAGAGCTCCATTTCTGTTCAGAGATGGATGGTCTTTTCTGACAAAAAAAGCTCTTTGAGCTTTCACTCAAAACAAATCTTTTCCTTAGCCAGGACCTGTTAAGGGGTAGGAGTTGGCTGTAATCGGGGGTATTCCATAAAGCGAGCTAAAGCCAGAGCCTAGCTTATTTGGGCAATCTAGGCTCAGATCCGTTCCATCAAAGTGAGAGTTCCATGAGAGTTGGCGCCGGGTTGCCATAGTAACAAGTACCCAGGTATAAACCTGGTCAGGACCCGGCTAACTGTCAAGATTATTTTAGCTTTGTTTCCAAGAATGTCTAAAGAAACACTTATCAAAAGTTTCAGCAGGTGCACTCACATGCCTGCGTTAGATCACGTTTTCATCTGACTAAAGTTTAAACATGACTTTGAGTCGTGTGTCGCCTGAGACTTTGGAAGTACTGCTGTGTGCTCCCACGCACAGAACGCACGTCTGTAGATGCCTCTCATCAAAGGCACAAATCATGTAAAAGAATATAGCCTACATTATTAAAAGTATCTTGCCCATGCACAGTTTCTAACATGCAGTATGCTATTAAAACCATGAAACAATGCATTGTCTTTAGGATTGATATTTTGATTAAAATATCAATCCGTGGCTGTTGGTGTCAGGGGGCATTGCTTTTGCTTGGACTCTGAAGATGAGCTGGTTTTCAGTGGGTTTTGGCTCTGCGCTCCTTTATCGCTTCGGGCTTTCTCCTCTGAAAACTTGTCTCTCAGTCTCTGTCAAACTGCATCCACATAAGCACAGATTTGACTGGCCAATTCTCATTACGTGTGAAGAGTTCCGCTGCAGCTCTACTTTTACACACAGCACGCCCTGTTTCAAGCGTGGAAAAAGAAGTGAAGGCCACAGTGCATCGGGAAAAGTATCAGGCAACTTAATTCCCTGTTTAGTTGTAAGTCAGATCATAAAAAAACATCTCAACTGATGCATGTTTTAGGACTATTCTCACTAATGTTTCTGATCTGGCCTTCTCAGAGGAACCGGGAGCACACACAAAGAACAGCTTAAACCTCAGGCATAAGGTCGCGCTGGTCAGTCCCAGGCTCATTCCTTTCATGGAACAATTTGAGGCTTAGGCTGGAGATGGAGCTAGTTTCAGCACAGGATTTTTGGATAAGCCTGGACTTGTTATACGACTTTGATGGAATATCCCCAGTGACTGTTAAGAGCATATAAACATGGTAGAAAATAGTCTTCCTCATTGAATATACACTGCATTTGTCTCAATATTACTGCTGCTTGAAAGCCAAACCAAACTCCTAGGCTATGCTTTGAAGCTCCATGACACAGTTAGGGCTGGAAGACAACCACATAGATAACCATTTGAGAAGGGGCCAATTTCATCTGGCCCCGTCATCCCTGAAGACCCAAAGACGGCAGATAGAACCGATATCTGCCTGTCAGTCCTTCGCTGAAATGTATTATTCTGCATTATCATTTTGTTTTGTTTCCATGATGGAGCGATTATTATTCTGTCTCTCAGGGATGTCATCACAGTTTAGTCCCATCAGGCGGGAGGGGGGACACGAATGGCTCATATGCATGTGAACCGGAGCATTAACATCAGTCTTGTGTGAAGCTGGAGTTGCATGCTGCTCCATGGCCTGATTTTCCTTGTTCAGATAGAGACGCTGTGAAGAATCGGAAGACAAGACAAATCTGTTACCCACATGGAGCTCTCCGGAGGCTGCCGAAATGACATTCTTTCATGTATAATACAGAAAGTCTGAAAATAATTGCATCGTTCTTGTCAATCCATATTCACTTTCTATTTCTTTCCAGCCACAAACACGCCTTTGAAGGAAAAGGTCTAGTAATTATTAAATGCGCCACTCAGCCATATTGACAAGTTTGAAGCCGGGGCTATAATGCAGAAAGCTTTGGCAGAAAGATTTATCTCGCCTTTGTAATCGATGACCCCCGCATTGATGATGACAAAGTGGATCAGGCATAATAACTACAAGTCGATTATGAGGAACACAGAGGTAAGTGTTGCACTTGAACGTGAGTAAATGGCTTCTTCTAAGTGGTTTAATGTTTGTTTATGTTACAACCAAGAGAACAGGACATGATAAACTACCTACAAACTCAACACAAGAAAAAGGGGCTTCAGTCTGGGCCTAAGTGCAGCGAACTACATGCAAGCAGTCTTTACTTCACATTGCCAATTTCTGTAACATTAAAAACACATACAAACATTCTAATAAACGTTAGGAACATCGTGAAAATATAAGAAAACAAAATATACATACTGAAACACTGAAATGTCAGAATGTTAAAAAGTATAGCGTTAAATGTATCAGTTTGCCATGGTGACAAGCGGCAGACCAAGTTACAGACTATATCTGTGGAAAAGCAAGGCCATTAATAATGAGAATTGGTGTTTTTTTTAAGGTCAGTAAGGCGAAAATGCCATACTGTTGACCATTCCAGGCAAAAAAATTACTCTAGTCTCAAAGTGCTGGACCTCTAACCAGAAAAGTGAGTAAATGATGGGCGTAATAATGTAATTTAAAGCTTCAAGGGTCCAAAATAGCTCTATAAAATGCAATACCACAATTCAAATGTTCTCTTATCTCCTACTAAAATGTTGGGGTTTTTTTTGCGTTTAAGTGCTCAAGATGAGTCTCGTTGCAGGCCGATTGTGACATTGTAAAGCTTAGGATTTAGAGTGAACATGTGAGCTGTTGAAAGCTTTTATATGTCGTGAATAAACGTATAATGTAGGTCGTGTGTGGCAGACTCGGGCGGCTTCCATTGTGCAGACTTCAACCAGAACATAGACATGCAGACAGGCCGTCTCCACGTGTTGCACAGGCTACCATCACACGACCTAATTTCTTCCAGTCAGTAAAGTAGAAGGTTACATCCAGGTCAAACATGTGCTAACAGCTACAAAGGGAGCGCTGGAACATGTACATTTTCTCGTTTGAAGAAGAGGGAACAGGAGGTGAAAATCTTGGGAGGTATTGTAGATCAGTAGGGGAATAGTGTACAGTGCGTATTAAGCTACAGCAGAAAAGTAGGTCCCATAAATCAAACCCCAAATAGACATTTTTTAGCGACTGAACTATTTACTTACAGAAAATAACAGGATTCATGCGGCTATTAGAATGAGTTTTTCTGTATGGTCAATTGTACTAATCAAAGCCACATTGCAAGTCTAAAAAATAAAACAAAATTATATTATCGGTCCGTAAGGAATTTCAAGTTAGTTCATGAATTAAAATATGCTTTCTGTAATATTTTATCTGGGGTGAGTGTGAATGGTGAAAAGTAACAATTTAATACAATAATTAACTAGATTGATTTCATTATTTTGCAAAACTAGGCAAGATACAGGTAAATTTTTCAGTACTTATAAAAAAAAAAAACAGCATTTGGTTTTACTTTGGTGGATATATGGAAAGTAATAGTAGCAGTAGTAGAGGTGTAATAGTAGTCCAGGTTGGAAACAGGGAGTACTTCACAAAAATACCACAGGTTTTTCAAGATACACTAGGTATAGTTTCTGATGGAGAGTTCACTACCTGCTTGTATCTGGAAAATGTTATTGTTTGGCTTGGAATGTTCCATCTTTTATTCAATTACAAGTATTTTATGGCCTAAAAATACTTGGTCTGGTGGTTTCACCTTCTCGTCTCCCTGGAAATTGCCATAATGGGCCATTCTGAGGCACATTCCTGGCAAAACAATGACATCTCCTTAGAGAAAAGAAGGCTTCAGACTTTCCACCTAAAAGTTATCAGTACCAATAATAGTAATATGGTAAGAGCAGTGTAGGTTTGAGGCCCTCCTAAGTCAACTTCGACAACATGAGCTGACGGTAACATTACTTCTTCCTTATCTGTCATAATCCTCTGGAAGTCTGGAGTCTTCCCTTATGCCTCCAGAAAGTCATGAATCACACAGTAAGAGGTGGTGGGGGTATGGATTCGGGTGGTACAGAGAGGAGGTACAGGGTGAAGACAGGGTAAAGCACAAGGAAAAAAAACCTTAAGATTTGAAAAGGCCTGAAGGAAGCATGATGATGTCATTACTCTTTCACGGAGGGATATCCCTATGAGGAGTTCAGCAGGGGCTCTGGAGAGGGGGATAGACTCAAGGAGTAATAGGACACCCCCGAGACAGACGGAAAAGTGTGAGAGAGAGAAAGAAAGACAGAGAGAGAGAGTGGGTTGCGGCATTTGAGCAAAAAGGGGAGGGGAGGAAAAGTTGAACAATCTTACGGCAAACTTTTTTTCTTCTTTCCCTTCACCCAGAAAGAAAGAAATACAAAAAAGGACCTAACTGGATTTGCAGCGCACTGGCCTAACCCTGACTCCAACGTGCCTGGATATTCTGGCTACATGTGGACCTAAACGCGCGGATCCATCTGTCATTGGAGGTTCGTACATTTTTTTTTGACATTTTTTACTTTTTTTCTTTCTTTTCTTCAGTTTGTAGTATAACACAATGAGCATAACACCTTAAGTAGTAACTGTTTCACTCTATTCTCTGGAACCAAAGTTTGTGATAGTCATCGTATTGAAGCCAGACATTACAATGGGATAAGTAGATGTCCAGTTGCTGCATACTGTATAACTTTCCTCCAGCTATTGTGAGAGAAAACTTGAAGCCACGTTCTCACAACCATGCATTCCAGATCATTCAAAGAAATAAACAACCTCTGACAGTTAAAATCACCGTTACTTAGCAGAAAGAAGCCACGGTGACATCTGTTTTGTTCATTACCCAGCAAGCCCCTGTTTTAGGGGATTTTGCATCCTGTCTGTGCTCCCCCTTTACCTCCACAAGTCCCAATGGCTCCTCTCAGTTGGAAACATGCGGACTTCTAATTTGTTGCATGCGTGTAATGTGTCTTATCTGCTCTACACAACAGTGAAGGTCTGAGGCTTTTTAATAGTGAGGAAGTCAGGGTCTCTTGGGATGGTGATTCTCCTGCAGTGACAGATAGTGGTTCCTTTGCATCAGCCCCTGGGGGATGGAGCCCTGTAAGCGATACAAATCGGTGCCCCTGGATTTAACTACATTAAGAGGTGCTCACTTAACCTGCTGCAGTGAGAATATGGAAAGTTTAACTGCATGCTGGGCACAAAAGCACTTTTAAATGCTGCTCCTGCATCGCTAAGAAAACTGCAACTTAAAGATTTGTTTTATATAATGTGGTTAATCAGAATTAACAATACAGCCACTTTGATATTATAATAATGTGACAACGCCTTACATTTATATTGTGCTGTTAAAGCTCTGGCAAACCACTCAAAGTGCTGTACTCAAGTCATCATTCATTTCCTCAATACTCAGTGGTGGTAAGCTTATTTTCCTTCTCACAGCTGCCCTGGATTAGACTGACGCAAAAACGAAGCTGCCAGTCTGTGCCAGTCGAGCCCCTTCATCGAGCACAACAAATCGCTAACACATCACAGTCATACACAGGCAAAGTGGGTGAATGGGTGAAGTGTCTAGCCCAAGGACACAACAAGAACAATTTTGTTTGGGAGCAATTGCCTACTACGAGAACTCAAAGGATGCACAACCCTAACAACATTACAATATTGATTATATATTGCGTAATCGAGTGCTTACTTTTAATAAAACATACAAGAAATACATTTTTACAGCAGCCTACAGAATACTTAATATGTGGTTTGACCGTGCAGGTGAACTACCACATACACATACTTGGATGTTGGCTTATGTCATCAGAACATGCCTCTCTTTACGTCACTTGTATAATCAAAATGGAGCAGGGTTTTTTCTGTGCCTGGAGTCCCTCTCTGAGCAGACTGGCAGATATTCAAAATCGGCCTTCATACTGGAGCTAGTAAAAACTTGCTGCAGCTGCACTTCAGTAACTCTGGATAATAGTGCGGTGAATTTGCCAAGTTTCCATTTCCTTTACATCAGTCTCTTTTTGTATTATTAGAAGTGATAAGGTTGTGTCTCTTCTCCCCAAAAGGAAAGTTTGTAAGATTGATTGGTTTTCTCTCTTTCAGTGGCGCGTGAGCAAGTCTATGGACAAAGTTTTATTATCACTGATGGAATGTACAGCTAGTAAAAACTTGTTTCACAAAGTTGTAGAGTGTTGTTGTGGTTGTGGTAGTCTGTGTAGCTTCCTGTACCTTCTGGTCAGTAGTAATGAAATGATGATATCAAAGCCGCAAGGCCTGTTAATCTTCTACAGACTTCTACACTTCTCTGTCAGAACAAGTCTGAAGAAGATCGTTTGTTTTGAACACAATCCAAACATCTGCGATCTACTGGCTGTATTTGTCTTAAAAATGTTCCATTACAGTAAATGCAGGCAAACTGAAGAAAATCAAATGGTGTACAATGGTGGTTAGCACAACTTCAAACAGATTGTGGGTCGGACACACACATGGCTGTTTGGATTGGTTCAGTCTAATCAAGGCTAGAGTTTCTTTCTTATGTTACTACAGTATCTGTCCTAGTGTCTGACGCTTTTCTCGTGTGAATTTGAATTGAGTGAACAAGCACACAAGGGAACATCACTGAATTGTCGTCCACATCCAAAGAAACCCATATACAAACAAAACTGTAGAACCTTGGTTTGTGCCTTGAATTTCCATGGTACTAGTGCAATTATTTCCCATTCTTCTAAGGTGAAAAAAAGTGCACAATAACTTTTCCTGGTGGAGGACTCAGCACCTGCTTGTCTCCATGGAGATGTTTTGCTTTGCTTCAAACAGTATAACACTAGATAAGTTTATCTTGCGTTAATATAATTTAAAGTATTTAAATGCTCAATAATCCCTTCAAAAACATGTATTCTTGGTGCGATTGGGCTTGCATCTCCACAGATCACCTGCTTGACTCCATGGAGGAATGGCATTGTCATACATGGGACATAAAATGCAAAGCCATTACAACTCCATGGAGACAAGCAGATGTTGGATCATTCACCAGAAAAGTTGCACAGTGAATCATTAAGGTTGACCTAACACAGCAAATGGATCAATCTATTTTAATTTAACCAGGCTCAGGACCAGCATTAATTAGCTCGCTGGCTGCATTATTTAGCATGATGAACCCAGAACTCAAATATTTCCCGGTTACATCTGTATTTACCTGCACCTGTTCAGGCCCTTAGTATTATGAATGTGTTTGGCTGACACTTTATGTACAGCTGTGCATCTTCTTACCCATGCATTATTCAGGCCTTCAGCATCATCGCAGAGTCTCCGTCAGATTTTCTCCTCACACTAGAGCAGACATCCGGGGCTAGAAAAGGTGCTCCTTGTGAGATTTCAATAGAGGTCATGACTCAACACGCCGATCAGCCGCTTGTTTTCTTAGCCCAGCTCCAAAAGCACTCTGAGCTTGTGTTTGTGGGTAAGACTTGCTGAGATTGGAGGCAAATATCTTGTAAGTGAGCTGTCCATCAATCTCCCTGCAGCAGAGGACAGAAAGTGGGTGAGAAGGAAAAGGGGGAAAAAAACAACAGTAGAGTTTTACAGCACTGTAACTTTAATGTGTCTTGTTACTGGAAATATAAATAGTTATGACAAGTAAATTGTCTTGGAATACTGGGTTTGTGGGAGCTCTAGTCAAGAACAGAAATACATGTCTTGTTGAAAGCTATTGAAATATGAGTCCAATTCCAACTCGTGACATAATCTTTCAGAGGACACCAAACAGACATGATTATCAGTATCTGTTTCCCCAATTACTTTTACTGTATGCACTATTATATGCAAACAGTTTGTAAAGAGGGAGCAATTTTCATACTGATGTTCACATAGCTGGTGAGTTTCAGCAGCTTAGACCTTGTATTTTACAGTTTTAGTTCAGTAATTGTTTTCCGTAAACGCGACTGAACCGCACTTCATTTGTGGCGGCGCTGCTTCCAGTTAAGCGTAAATCCCAGTCATTTCAATGGAGAATTTGGGAAGCATTTTGCTGCTAAAACATGATATAAAGTAGGTTAATTTGTGTAAAATGTTCCATGTCCATGAGTACCAACAAGTCAACACTGCGCCGATTCTCTGGGAGGCTTTAAAACGGCTTTGTAGTCCATGTAGAACTTATTTGCTGTCAGGATCGGCTGCTCCATGCAAAATAACAAACCCACATGATGATGGCAGCGCCCACGGGAACTTCCAGATTACAGTGACTAGTACATCAAATAGAGCTAGATATTTTTGTACAAATAATTCACTAATAGTTGTAAAGAGAAGCAGGAGACTCTGGATGTTTTAACACAGGTGAAGTTTAAACACCATCATTACAAGACCTGAAGACTTATTGTGGTAGTAGTGTAGGGAGCATGATGTACCGTATTTTCCGGACTACAGAGCGCACCTGATTAAAAGCCGCATGCTTTAATTTTAGAAAAAAAAAAAACTTGTTGTGGACGCTCTGGATGCGCGTCCACGAGAGACTTTACATGTGAAACAACATAAAGAAGGAGGAAAATAACATAAGGACGACAGCAGAATAAGTTTTAACAAGGAGCAAAAAGGGCTGTAACCTGCGGATGGAGTCTGCTTTAGTTTGTGGATCAGTGACTCAGGGAAAAGAACATTACGAGACATTACAGCGGAGTGGCGCCAGGACGAAGAGGCGGGGACAGAGGAACTGAGAAATACTCCTGCAGCCGCAAAACATATGTTGATGAGGGTTAGTACAAATGACTGATTTACAATAGTTGTGACAGTGGCTAGATTGATCATACAATTTAACTGGACCTTTGTGAACTACTCATCAGTTTTATTGCTCTACTGTTGCTGGGCAAAATGTTTTTGGCGCCACGGGGAAAAAAATGTATAAGCCACACTGCACCATAAGCCGCAGTGGTTAAAAGTAGAAAAAAGTAGTGGCTTGTTGTCCGGAAAATACGGTAGATCAAATAGAGCTATCGGCAAAGAAATGTACACAAGGCGTGAGTCAGAGGTGTTCTCTGTATACTAGTGCAATTTCCACATAATGCAGATTTTAGAATTGAAAGTAGACCGTACTGAAGGATTTGCATGGTCATTTTAGTCTTTACTCTATTCATAACACATAACATAAAAATCTAGGTCAAGTCATATGTCCTGGTCCAGAGAAGGGATCATCAAATCAAAAGGGCATCACGTCTAAAACAAGTCCTCCGGTCCTCCATCTCTGCTGGGTAACAGTATGCACTTTTCTCTTTATATCACATTTGATTTCATGCTGTCAAAGTCACTTCTCAGAGCTCTGACTCCTTTGTAAGTGATGGCAATGATGATGAAATATGCCACAGCAATAACGGCACACGGCATGCACCACAAACGTTGGAATTTTATGTTTCAGACTGTGTTGCTAAGTGTGAAAGTAGAAGGTCATTCTTTTAAAATGTTAGCGATAATTTTATGCTGGAAATAAGTCACGACTGCAGTACACTCAACGGAAACGAAACCGCAGTTGTGCAAATCCTTGGTTGATTTCAGTACAAAAACACGGAATCAAATATTTAGCTAACCAATTAAGCAGTACTTTGGAATAAATTGCTGTTGCTAATCTCTTCACAGGTGCCAACTGAGCATATGCAGCTGAGACAATGCGACTAAAACAACATCAATCAACCCTCAATTGTTAAAACAGAAACCGAACGACTGAACTGAAGAATTGGGCAAATTACCACAAGAAAAAAAACAAAAAACATTATTGCGGAAGAAGTAGTACAAGAAGTAGTGTTGTGTAATTTTAAGTTAATATGTTTTTCTTTTGTTAATCAAATTGTCTTGCTTGTGATGTACATAATAGGGAAGCACCAATCCAGTTTTTTTCTGTTCCAAAGCCTTCGTTGCTACTTTGTCTTTAAGTACCTGCTGATACCAGATATCAACCGATAATAGGACAGAGATTGAAAACATAATTTATTTCCTTCACACATAAACAGGTGAAAAAAATGATCCAGAATGTGTTTTGTAATTACTGAACAGCTTTGTTTAATATTATGAGACGTTTTGGGCCAACATTGGCTAGTAAATCGTCTAATTACACCAATTTATAGACCAAAATTGGACATTGACTGAACTGATATCTTGGAAGCAGATTTCCAAAATGTTCAATATCAGTGTCGATATCAGATACCAGTGCATCCCTAGCGCATAACATGTCCAAAGTATGCAAAACTTGACGACCTGCTTGGTGTGTGGCTGTATTAGACCAGGATTGGCACCTACACTGGATGTTGGATATTGTTATTGTCAGCTGTTCAGTCATAGCTCGTGTGATTCTGGTAGTTTGCGAATCGGTAATTGTTTTCCTTCCCTGCACTGGCTGTGAGCTCCGTGGCTTACTGGGCGTAGGGCCAGCTCTCACTGACCTCACCCTGCACTTCTGCCTTTATCGCTTCAATCCAGATGGACGGCTCTGAAGCTGCGGCCGGACCTTTGGAGGGAAGGGAAGGAGACACTGACTGCATGGGACATATTAGAAAGGCTATTAAACAGGATTGGATTACAGCTAGATAATAACGGCACCGAGGTGAAACTTTTCCTTCAGCATGTGCTTTCTGGACGGATGCATTATGCGTTATGTACTGCGGGCGTTTTCCCATTACTGTGATCATAGGCCATGAAGCCTGTAATAATGGTTGCAGCTTCACTGTGAGCAAACCTAGTCGTCTTAGCCTTTGATTAACCTTCCAGCGGCGTAACACAATACAGACACGCCGGGAACTTTGAGTTAACAATGCATTTTTATTCAGACAAAGACATTTAAAGATGGAACCAATTTTAGCTAAGAAAGAAAAGTATTAAAGCAGAATTTGCCAAAGTTGAAGTTTTACGACACTGTTGCTGGAACACTAACTAGCGTTGACGTAATGTTTAATGTTGATATATGGTATGGCTTTACAAAATGATCAGCTCCAGTGGCCACCTGCTTGTTTCCATGGAGATGTCATTGATTTGCCTGGGATGTTCCAGAGTGTGGCAATAAACTTATCCATCAACCATTCATACAATTACAGGAGTTTTAAAGCTAAACAAAAACTTGCAAACTTATTACAGTGACTGGACTCAGCTTTCTACCGATCTCACCAGTCTCCATAGAGATATAAAAGTTTAATGTCGTACTGTGAAACATTCCAGGTAGACCAATAGCATCTCCATTAAGACATGCAGGTGGCTGATTCTCTACCAGAAAAGTTACATAGTGCACCCAGCTTGATTTTGCTATAACACAACTTCCTAATCTAACTATTTTCAACCATTTAAAAAAAAAAAAATTCCTGGTTGAATCACAGTGCAGCCAGACAAGAATTCACAGCGTGTCCTCAGTCAGACAGGGGACAGGACACTAGCAGATCCCCTGGGAGCGCTGGGGTCACGTCTCCTGGCAGATGGGACAGGTGTGTGTAGAGACAGCCAGCCTGCCTCCAGCTGCACTGGGCTCTGGCTCTATCAGTAAACAGGGCAGATTTATGGTGTCTAAACACTCACAGGGCAAGACCAGGTCACAGGGGGCATGTTTAAGCTACTGAGTGAAAGGCCTAATCTTGTTAACATGTGTGTCATTGTAGGGCAGTGGGAAAGAGTAATGAATGAATCTCATAACTCGTAGACTAACTTATGTGCCTGAATAGTGTGACTAGATCGTATAAAGAAGTGGACTAAGGGAGTGTGACGTCTAGCAGTTATAGGCTAGCAGATAGAGGGGTAAATTTAGAGCCGAGTGCCAAATTTGGAAATCTGAATGGAGTATCATAGCAACCAAAAAGTCAATCTGGAGCGAGCAGGGAGCGGGCGCTTAGCAACGATATCAATCAAATTGTGAACGTTAGCGGAAGCGACCGCAGGGAAAAAAGGCGTCTGATTTGTCTCTTAAGTTCAGATGCTAACTTACAGACAAAATAGGTAAATAAAAACACCAGGATCGTGTAGAGACGGTTATTATGAACATGTTAAGACCAAAATGCCGAGCCTGACAGCAGCAGTTATAGAGAGAGGAGACAGTTTTTCAACGTTAAGTGAATTAGAGCCAAAGTCGATGGAGCCGGAAGCACAGCCCATGGTCACGTCCTGTTTAGAAATGCAGCGTACCAACTCTACCAATGTTGTAAATATCAAGTTTTATGTGTTATTTGATCACATACATACTTTTCATGGGTTTCAAGCCATGGCAGCTGTCCAGTTTTGCAGTGGAAAGGTCCTCACATAAACCTTCAAATTAGGAGGAATCATTTGCCTGAAACCCATACATAGCTATACATGTTAGTAATAAGTAATAGTGAGTTTCAGTTAAAAAATGGCTACCTTGTCCACTACAATTCTGAATACAAGCAAATACTTTGAAACTGTATTCTTTCTGAAAGCTGTGAATAGTGGGAACTATATTTAAATGTAATAGTTTCATTCAAGTATTGTCTATAAACAGTCAAAACCAGTCAAAAGTTTGGGCACGCCCTTTCATTTAGTGTTTTTTTCCTATATTTTTTCCCACTGTCTACATATTATATACATACAGTCGTAAAGAAAACAGCTAAGTAACTAGACTATAACTAAATAATGTTTGAGGATTTGAATATAAAATATATTACAGAGTAGCCACCCTTTGCTTTGTCAAAAAATATTTTGTAGGGTTAAAGCCAAAGTTAAATCTCTCAACAGGACAAAACGCTGAAGGAGTGAAGACGTTTCACTGCTCATCCAAGCCGCTTCTTCAGTTCTGGTCAGATTCCTGCTGGACACTGCTTTATATCTGTCTGAAGGGAGGGGCTAACTACACTGAAACTGTAAACAGCTTTTGTTTTCAGTTGGATCAGACTTGGACGACTGAGGGATTACACTGACATTTAGTGGCGTTATTTAACTGTTTTTCTTACTTCATATATCCGATGTCTTACCCCATGTATATACAATGTAGTCTGTGTAATAACCTCAGTCGTCAAAATATGATCCAGTGTAAAAGAAAAATTTTGAATTGAATTTTTTTTAATATAAAATGTAGGGAAAAAAAACACTTAATAAGAGGATGTGTCCAAACATTCAAATGGTAGTGTATATTAGAATTTGAGTTGTTTTTTTTTACCATACATTTACAATATGCTCCTACTCTACCCTTGGCACATTTGATAATAAGGTAAAGCAATGGGACTTTTGCAGACTAGATTTGAAGATTATTCAGACAAACCCTGAATTTAATATGTGTGTCTGCCGTGGAGCCACGTGGAAGCATCTGCTACAACACAAGTCTGAATCCAAGTCCAATCGTCTCCAGATGTGTTTATGTGTTTTGGCCCCACTGTCTGTGCGAGTGGAGCCTTCTACGTGTAAATCATCTAGCTTCATATCCTCTGCAGCGTGCATTATTAACAGCTAAACTTTCTTGCCGGAGTTGTGGAGTGGTCATTTGCTATATTCAAGTGCGGGTGTGCGTGAGCGAGCGTGTGTGTGGGAGTCTCACAGCTGCCCAGCGAAAGGCCAAGCAGATGGACAGAATAATGACTATGATCAGACTTTATAGAGTAACACTCCTTAATGAGAGACATTAAGGTTAATTCGTATGCCACTAACAAAGCCTGCATCATATCACATAATTAACACACCAGCCGCGAATGACTCATAAATATACATCAACGCCTATTTAGGAGTCAGGCCCGGCTCGCAGCTGTCGACGTGTTGTTGTGGAAGCTGGTGGTGTTGTGCTGTCAAAATGGAGGAAGGCTTTCACTTACTCAGTTTTTCTGTTTGTGATTGTCAGAGGAGCGGAACCATGTGGCTTCTCTGCTCTTCCCTGACGCTCCTGGCGCTTACCATTGGATCATGTGAGCCTATGACAGAAACACAAGGTGAGTAGAATCCCACACGACACTTATGAACACGAGCCGGAGATCTGTTGGGTTGAATAGGTCAAAAAAGCATCCCTCCATTTGATAGGACCTATGTAATGCTATTTTCTGATCTGTTATAATGTCGTTTCCTGATCACAAACAGGCCTGGAGTTGTGTTTTGTTTCATTCACACATGTTATAACACAAACCTTGCATATTTAGGCTGAGAAAACACTCTGTTCCAACTCGTGAGCACTTCCTGGTAATGAAGTGCACCACCTTCGATTCATTTGGATGATTTCCACCCTGAAATTGCCAATATCTACTGAACTAAAGGTGAAAAATATTTGTTAACTTGAAAACTACCACTACATGACATCACAAGGTGGAATAAAGCATTTTGAGCAGGGTTAAACATGTGTGGATGAAACAAAACACAACTGCAGGTATGTTTTTGAGGAGGTAACGACGCTCACAAGAATCAGTTTAGTGTAATATAGGTCCTTTAAAGAAGCCATTGTGCCTTTGTTTGCTATATCATTATAATCTATGACACTCGAAGATAATTATGTTTGGATATTAAATAGTGGTATCGATCTAAGACAATTTAATAAAAGAAACAAGTCTGCTTACTTAAGGAAGCAAGCGGCGCAATTAAGGAAGTAAATAGCAGCGGATGTGTATGAGGGAGAGGGGAAATGGGATTTTTAGGAGAATTGGTGTTTTGATTCCAGGAGAAAGAGATCACTCAAACATGCACAAATCACTCTAAATACAACGTACAAACAATGTGACGGAAAAACAACTATAACAGGGTTTGAAGCTCTTAAAGGCTGCTTTGTACGTCCCCTTTAAAGAACATGATATAAACTAACAATACCATGGTTTCCTGTTAAACCCGATTTTCTGCAAAGCGACGCTCCCCCAGTATTTGTCAACACTAGATAACCAAACTGAGAAACCTTTTCCAATTTCAACTTGAACTGGTGGGGAATAAAATTGCAGCAATTAAGGCTCAAATTGTTCCAAAAGAATGAACATGTTCTGTGCTCGTCAGGAATTTTTATTTTTCAGCGTTTTTATCTTAGTTGGTAAAGACGTTGATGTTCGCCAACTAACCAGGAGGTTGAGAGTTCAAACCAGGAAGCAGGATTTGCCTATTTGGATAAAACACTTCGCACATTTTGTTTGTTTGTGCAAGTGTGACTGGATGAGTTGTACTGTGTATTCATTATTTGTAGTTTTGGGTACATATATACTTTAAATTACAATAAAGAGCCCGTATTACACTATTTTCTGATCTGTTATAATGTTGTTTCCTCATCACAAACAGACCTGGAGTTGCGTTTTGTTTCTTTCACATATGTTTAACACACAAACCCTGCAGATTTAGTTCTTCCCTCAATCAGAAAACACTCTGCTCCACCTTGTGATGTCATGTGGTAATGTATGAGGTCCTCCACTGTGTTATAAATCTAAATAAAGCATAAAAACAGTCATTATGATGCCAAATATGTGTTTCAGTGTAAAAAAAAGTTCTCCTTCGTGTGTCACCTGTTCTGCTTTTGTGCCGTTTCTTGTATTGGTTCAGTGTTAATCAGTATAAAAACGCTTAAAAGTTCACATTCACATTAAGGAACTGTTCAAGAGAGTCGATTCGTCCACCAACGTCACATCACTAGAACACATTTTATTCCCTTTTTGGATGTGGGAAAAGTTTTGGACCCCATTATGGCGTTGCCTTAACTTACACCAGAAAACACTCTGTTCCACCTTGTGATGTCATGTGGTGATACAGGAAGTGCTCCACTGTGTTTTTAAACTCCATACACCTTCACTAGAATCACCTGGATGATTTCAGCCCTGGAATTGCCCATCTCTACTGAACAAAAGGTAAAAGGTAGCTTGAAAACCACCACTTAATGACATCACAAGGTGGAACAGAGAAATTTGAGCTTTGGAGATTTAGACAGACTAATAATAAAGGGTTACTCAAACATGTGTGAATGAAACAAAACAACTTCAGGTATGTTTTTGAGAACATTATAACACCCCGGTCTGTTTTGTGTAATATAGGACCTTTAAACATAGTTTCTGTGTCCTTTGGGGTTGGTGTGGTAACTACTTCTACAGTGACACAGATATTAACTCCTGCAATCAAAATAAGTCAATATTTGTGAATTAATAGCTAAGAAGTAAAAATCATATACTTATTCCTAATCAAACTGACAAGTCTAGCTGGCGTGGTAACAGTCCATCACTCAGTTTAACAGTACCAGACTCACAGCTTAAATGAGGACTAAGGAGGCTTCTTCTGACTCAAGTGGAGAGTTGTTAAAACCTATTTTTTATTTAATTTTTTTATGTTGGTCATCACACTTTAAAAGCCATTGAGGTCTGGTGGCATTTGTCTGGAATTCCCATTTGTCCACAGGCTACAGTCACAGGGAGTGTAATGATGGCTTATATGGCTGGCTGCTTGCGGCTGGTGTGGTACTGTGGTTAAGCTGTGGAAAGGCAATGCGCTTTTGACTTTGAACGGCTGTTCTTCACTCACAGCCAACGCCACACACAGTAACGCTAAAGCAGTTGTTCCCCTTATTTATTTAGCGTCAGAGAGATGATAGCTGCCTATGTCCCTTATAGCTCAGACCGTTTGTTCTTTCGCTCTTTGTCGGTTGGTGGGGGACAGGCTCTATTTTCCACAGAGCTTGGAGATCAGAAGGGTCCCTCCTGGGAGACCCTCGGTTGGGGATTTTTGAGAGATGCCTGAGTCAGCTCGCAGCTCCCTTGGGTCATCCCTTCCCCAGTCGCTCCAAAAAAAACGTTTTATCAAGCGCGACAGCAACATTTTGTCCCAGCAAGCAGCACACACATTTCAGTATATTAAGAGCGTATTTTTCATACTCATCCAGAATCTGCTCTTATCACCAATTTGCTGACATTAGTGCAAAAAAGACAGGTTTAAGTAAAACTGGGGCTGAAGAGTAGAGTGTGAATTGCAGTTTGAAAGTTGGAATAAAAGTGGTACTATTTAAAAAGAAAAAAAAGATATAATTATGTGACTATAGTTGCCTTTTTGGCTTCAGTTTTAAAGTACCACTTCCTTGAGCTATTATTTAAAAATCAAATCTCATTCTGGCCTAAGAACATGGTCAAAGGTCACATTGATAATACCACGTCTTCTCCCCTCAGGACACTCAAAGCTCTTTATACGGCAAAGTATGCAGACGCTGAGGGCAAAATGGGTTAAGTGTCTTGCCTTCGTTTCAGGGAGCTGGAATCAAACTGCCAACCTGCGAGTCAGTGGTTCAAAGGACGAACACTCTATCACTAAATCACATTTTATGCAGCATCTTAGGTTTTTAAAATATAACTTGAATTTTGTAGAACGCATTAATGATGGGACTTTCAACTCTTTTATGTGATCCAAATCTTTTGGATATGGTCATGTCAAAGAGACATTCAAAAGGCTCTTTTTATATTTAATTATATGAAAGAAGCCAATGTCAGAATTCAATTTAACAAACTAATCACAGAGAGAAATAGACAAGGCTCGGATCTGTTTAAAGCTGAGAGAGGAAGCGTGTTTACCCTTTGAAATGATGAACAATCAAATCCAAATAAAGCATAAATAATTAAAACACAAAACTGTGTTATGATGCCAAATATGTGTTTCGGTGTAAAAAGTTCTCACTCGTGTCGCCTGCTCTGCTTCTGTGCTGATTCCTGTATTGGCTCAGCATTAATCAGTATAAAAATGCATACGAATTGGAAAGTAAAAGACTCAGCTCTTTTCAAAAATGAGATCCGGTTCCCACCATTCACATAAAGGAACAGTTAAAAAGAGCCAATTCGATCATCATTAGAACACATTTTATTCCCTTTTTGGATGTGGCCAAAGTTTTCGACCCCACTTTGTCCTCTGATGGCATTACCTAAACTCACACCATATTGCAAATCCAACTCCTATACATGTTTATCACAACATAGTCAGTATACATCCAGCCTGGTCTTACCTTTGTATTCAGTCAAATATACATGACAATTTACTCCCCCCATTCCAGAGAGCTTGCAACCACTTTTGCAACACACTATTCCTTAGCCTTACACCCCAAAAATACTTTGTTTCTCCACTTGCGTACTCTGTGCTGCGTCCATAGACTGTATAAAGAAGTAGACTAAGTGAGTGTGACGCCATCCATAGCGTTCAGCTTCAGTTAAATGAAGCTCATCGAGGCCTGCAGTTATAAGGGTGAATTTGGAGCAGTTTAAGTATGAAGTTGCATATTAGGAATTCCGACTGCGAGTATCATAGCAACCAAAGATCCAATCCAGAGCGAGACTGTTGAAGGCCCCTTCCGCCCGCACTGTTGGTTTTGCATGGAGCAGGAACGTCAATCAAACCCGTTGCTAATGCTAGTGGGAGCAACTTTGGGGACAGAAGGCGCCTGATCTGTATGTTATTAATGTTCATATCCTGAGTTATGACACAAAAGCGAAATAAAAATGCCAGGAGCAGGTTAACACGACCATTTTAAGACCAAAATGACAAGCCTGACAGCAGCAGTTATGGAACGGAGTGGCTAGCAGGTTAGCTATGTCCATTTATACACACAATCTATGGTTGCTTCTACTACCTTTCCTCTCCACTCCATACCTGTGTCAATAGATTCCTCTGTCCACATCACAATAAAAAACAACCCAAATCAAATCTCGCACACGCTATTCTCAAAATAACCAGATTGTGCCGGTATGAAAAGCCTTTTAAATCCAGTTTTTGCCCACGTGTGCATTCATCACCTGTAAATTTGTCATAGGTCCAGTGCTGGCTGGTGAGTGAAAGCTGAACGTTGGCCCGAGGCTACATTTGAAGTCTTGCTGTCTCTCTGTTGTGCAGCTATCTCTGGGAAAACAACCAGGAATGCTCGCTCTAGTCTGCCTCATTTGGCCAAAAGCACAGCAGCGATCTCTAACCTCTCCCAGCGTACAGTTTGTTATTCTCCTTTCTCATCTCAGCAACACCTATGGGCTATTTTCAGTAATTTTGGTGAATCATTACAACAGCATGCACCTATCCTGTCTAGGTTTTCATTAGATTCCAAGTATAAGGACTTTCATCTGCTCTACACATCTGAGTGATTACCGTGGACTGTGAGAGTATAGTGGAGCATTTAATAACTAGCATAGCCTTGTATTCTTATTGTCTCATTTAACACCCACTGCAAAAATGAAAAGGTGAGCGTGTGAGTTATATTTTTAGATTTCATTATAAAATCGCCAAATTAACTATTTCTAATTCAAATGTCTGGCCAGGTCTAAAGTTCAACAGCCTGTGGCTTTTACATGTTCTCCCTTTATTTTGTTATGTTCCCTCAAGGTATTCTTTCTTTCTTTATCTGTCAGGGACCATGTACAAATTCATTAATCTTACAAAATAAAAGATGATTTGTACCAGATTTAGCTACTGCTTCTTTCCATCTGCAGTCCCTTGGGCAGGTGAACACATATTAAAATACACAGTAGCATTTTAATATTAGCTGTACCAATAAACTATAAAACGTTACCCATGTCCAATACATTTTTCCTACAGCTTCATACTAATATACAAAGGTCATTATGTACAGGTTTTTACAGCGAAACAGAACAGTACAGCTTAACCAGACTGATTCTGGTCTTCACATTCATGGCTATCCTTCAGCTAAGTGTTCCTGACTAAAAATGTGAGTATTTTGAGAAATGATTATACCATTGGAGCGTAAAGGTCCTATATTACGCTTTAAGCCATGTTTGAACGTTGTTACATCATCAAAAACATACCCGGAGATGTGTTTGTTTCAGTCACATGTTTGAGTAACACTATTAGTCTGTCTACATCTCCAAAGCTCAAAATGCCCCATTCCACCTTGTGACGTCATGAAGCGGCAGTTTTCAAGTTAACAGTTACCGCTTACATTTGACTACATTGGCAATTCCAGGGCTGAAGTTATCCAAGTGATTCTAGTGAAGGTGTATGGAGTTTAAAAACACAGTGGAGCACTTCCTGTATTTACCACATGACATCACAAGGTGGAACAGAATGTCTTCTGTTTGAGAGAAGAACTCTGCGTAAATATGCAAGATTTGCGTGTTAAAGTGTGAATGAAACAAGACAACTCCAGGTCTGTTTGTGATGAGGAAACATTATAACATAGATCAGATAATAGTGTAATATGGGCCCTTTAATTGGACCACACTGATCAATAGGCCTAGAATATACACATGCAGAAACAGGCCACCTTTCATGTTACATCTACAGTAGATGATATTCGCTAATTAGTAATCAGTTAGTACAAATATGGACATTTCTAATACAAGTCCTTGGGGCTTAGACTAACACAGGATATAGCTTGTGCATTTAACTTTGGTATAGTTTCCAATTTCTCATCCCCAGCTGAGCGTAGCGTTTGGGGAGCACTCCTGCAGTGTGCGTCATTGCTGTCAGTGGTAGAATCATTACCTGCTTTGGCACCACTCAGACACAACCCATCAAAGAGGAAGAGAACTCAGCCAGGACTATCCATTCACTTTAAAGTACATGCAGATACTAGCAAGATCCTGGGGAGGCACTCGTACTCTGTTGTAATTAGCCCGTGAACAAGCAAATGCGCTGCTTTGATCACAGCTTGAGAGGAAAAGGGGTACAACTCTACTCGATTGCTCCTGCCAAAAGAGGCAAAGCGTTGAATCTGGCAACAGTCTAGAACGTGTCAACTGTTAAGTACAAATGTTTTGTTTTGCAATCTGTTCAGGAACAAATCAGATATAGCTCTTGAGATGCTCTCTTACAGGTGTCTTCTTTGGCATGTCATTTCTGGCAGAGGTTCAGGCCAAACCATAGACTGTATAAAGAAGTGGACTAAGTGAGTGTAACATCACACATAGCGTACGGCTCCAGCTGAAAGAAGCTCATCGCGGCTAGAGCAGTTACAGTGGCCAATTTGGAGCCAAGTTCCAGATGAGTATTATAGCAACCAAAGAGCCAATCTGGAGCAGAAATGTTGAAGGTATGGTCCTTCCTGCCCGCTGGGTTAGCAAGGGGCGGAAGCTTAGCAACGCTGTCAAGCAAGCCTGTTGCTAACGCTAACAGGTGCGACCTTGGGGAAAGAAAGTGCCTGATTTGTCTGTTATTTTGAGTTACGTTACAATAGCAAAATAAAAATACTAGGAGTGGGTCAATATGAACATTTTAAGACCAAAATGATGAGCCTGAAAGCAGCAATTATAGAGAGAGGGGCAACAGTTTTCTAATGTAAAAGTGAACTGGAGTCAGAGTCGATGGAGCCGGAAGCGCCCCCATGATCACTTCCTATTTGGAACGCGGCGGTTAGCAGGTTAGCTATGTCCATTTATATATACAGTCTATGGGCCAAACCCTGACAGATGTTGGTGCCAAGTAAAGAAACAAAACAGAATTCATTTATGAAGTCATTATTAATTGTAGTGATGTAATACTGACTGCAAATATTGGTTAAAAAAGTCTGAGGCCGGTGTACCTTCTGCAGTTAAAAATCAATACAAGTTTATATATTATGTGACGCAAAAGCTGAATGCTGAAAGCTATGAATTACGCTATAACAACTTATAAATTGATAGTCAAACTGGAACACTAACACAATTGCTTCTTTTGTGTATGCAGCCCGATTGTAAACCAATAAAAAAAAATCAAATTACAAAAAAAAAAATCTATGCATAAAATGTTCTGTTTATCTCGAGGCAAATATGGATTTTAGAGTTTTTGCATACAAATGGAAAGTGAGAGTGACTAAAATAGTGCATGGTCGCTGTTTGTATGAATCATTAGGTTTCATACATGTATTTTGGTCTAAGAATGGGTTATAGTTTGGCTCGCGTGTCCACAGGGGGAAAAAGTCGCCTAATAGAACATCATAGAACTCAATAAAGCCGGAAAACAGTACTTTAGTCTGGCATCATTTTTTAATGTTCTGAAAGACATTTACTGCAGGGCGTCTCTTGCCTTTTCACGCCTTAGCAGCAGGAATCAATAGTGACCTTCACACAAAAGCTGCATCCGAAACAGACCTTGAATACAGCTTTAGCATTGTGCGCTCAAATTCACTAGCAAACAAGTAGAGCACTTAGCTTTTACCCGACAGGTACAAAGATAAAGGTGCTCTATGTAACGTTTTAGTGGCGGGCACTGCAGCTGCTCGTCTACATGGAGATGTTATTGTTTTTTAGTGTTCCACAGTCTTCTATGGAGAGGTTATTGCTTTACCTGGAATGTTCCACAGTATGGCATTAAACTTTTCTATCCCCATGGAGACGAGCAGGTGACATCATCAGGACAAGTTGCATTTCACAATAAGAGTTTTTATATTTTTTCCCTAGCAACAAAAAAAACCCCTATTTTAATACATGGAAGATACACAAGATCAATGCCATACTGTGGAACATTCCAGGCAAACCAATAGTATCTCCATGAGACAAGCAGGTGGCAGACCTTACACCAGAAAAGTGACACAGTACACATTTAAATAGTACTATAACACTAGAAATATTATGATCAACAGCATGTTTTAGGTTAACTGAACTCATTCCACTTACAGGCACCGCTTTTCATTTGTTCTATCTGCATTTACAACACTTTACATGAGCATAATGATAACATAGAAAGTGGAAAAACTGCTGTCATATCACTCATAGAAAATCATTACGGCTTATTTTGGTCTAATGCCTTCAGCATGTTTGCGGTGAAGGCGAAAAAGGCTTTTTGGTGCCCGGAAGAACACCGCGCTTATGGCCTGTGCCCTTGGCCCCAAAGAGATCAATTAACTGTGGATGGCAGTAATTCACAGGGTCTGCTTCTACCTTCACCGAGGCTACGTTTTCTTCACATCTCCCCTCAGCGCTCCAGCAAGGCACCCTGACAGACAACGCTTTTCCCCCTAACCCCACATGACAGGGCGAGAACATATCCATCAACTGGAGGCTACCCCGTCTGACAAGTGCGGAGCTAGACAAGTCGTCAAAGCGGGCTGTGCTCCTCTTTGTACAGCTTTGCCATCATTTCATCTGTTTTCCCCTCAGACGCGCTTTCTCTGCTCCAAGTTTTGATTCAGACTGCTTGAAATGCGTGTTGGATCAGAACCGAAGGGATGAGTGACATTGAAATACAGCTCATAAATACTCAACTATGCGTCTGATCTCTCTCCTGCAGATGAACTGTGCCCGTCTGTGCAAGTGGACGAGTGGAGGTTTCCCCAAGCGGCCAGGGACAACATCACAGGTGATGAAGCATGACATAACAGCACAGGGGTTAGGCCTGGCATGATAACTACTATATTCACTTAGATTTCAATACCTGACAGATGGAACAATTATTTTTGGGAGTCTATAATGATGGGGACTTTTCCTGCGTATTTTTCTGTACAATGAAAGGACTTGAGCTGCAGAAGGTTGAGTTATGAACTTCTATGACTCAAACAAATTGTCTTTATTTATACAGGGGAACCCAATGAAAGCATCCAGACTCTCTTTTTCACGGGTGCCCTGTTCAAAATAAAATACACACAAAAAACAAAAATTATTATTAAATTGTGATTGTGGCACCAGAGTCTCCAAGTTTTGCTTGATCTTGAAATGTGTTAAATTTTTGTGAGGCAAAACAGCCAAAACTCCTTTTTCCAATCTCAGTTCTGGTGCTTAAGTGATGCATAGTGTTATTTATTTATTGCAACTCATATTTCATATAGATATCAATATAATATAATAATACATGTGATATTTTTTACAATATTGAACATTTAGAATCATTTTTGGTAGAGAAGTCTGCTTTATGGTCTGGTTTCAATATGATCGTTTATTGTCTATATTCATTTCAACAATATATCAAACGTGTCTGATGTAGTGAGTAGGCACTTGAAGAAAGAGTGGTTCTCTTTTTAAGAACCATTTTAGATGAGTATTGCAAGCCCTGCCATGATAACAAAGTTTAAGAGCGATATATTGCTGGAGAAAATATAGACGATGCTACTGAAACAAAACCTGAAAGTAGGATTAAGAGCAAAAAACTATTCTACATGTACAATACTGTAAAAAAACAAACTAAACATTAAGTGTAATAAATAAATAGCAGAATTAAACACTTTGGTTATTAGTTTGTATCTATAATTTGTTATTTATTCAACCTTCTAAAGCTCAAATCTTCTCGTAGAACGGAATAACAACAAATATTCTTCACTACTACAAAGAAAAAGTCCCCAACATAAATATTTCCCTTGAAAATTTTTTGTTCCAACATATATTGACCGATAACTCGATAGTATTGCAAGATAAAGTTTAAAATGTAACATTTTTAAGATGAAATAAGGGGTGGTACACCACAGTAACATGACTACAACTAGTAATTTTCCATTTGGACTTTACAGCTAACCTTATTTTAGAAAAGCACTGCATCTAAACATGTTTCAAATATAGATCCAGATTGATCGTAGCCTGATACTTTCACACAACTTAAATCACTATGTTAAAAAATTCCCGAGACCAGAAACGGCAAGTATGATCCAAGCGCTTGTTTCTGAATAAGCGTTTGACATGTATGGACATAAATACCTGATCTGCATAAACTCCAATCTGTTTAATGCATAAATACATAAATCAGCACGATTACTGATGTTGCTCCATACATGTGTTGATAGGGTTTAATCTGGTGAGGCGCTTTTCCCTCCTCAAAAGTCAAGATGTGAAAAAGATCCGCAATCCAAAGGGAGTGGCCATCCTGCGCCTGGGAAAGACTGCCCTCATCCGCCCCACCGAGTAAGTGAGCGTCACCCGTCTGCACGCAGCTCTCACTCAGCTCAAGATGGTTATTTTCTGATAACACACAAACAGAGTGGGGTAGAGAAGAAGCCAGCAACTGTACTGAAGTAAGAGTAATGCTACTTCGAAATAATATAGGGTACAAGTCAGTGGTGGAAGAAATACACTAGTGCAGATACTTGAGTAAAAAAATAATCAAGTACAAGTATCAAATGAAAAACATCTACTTAAGTGAAAGTATCAAAGTTAAAAATGTAAAATAAAATCTGTGCAAAATACTTTTACTTTTTACTCTTTAAGATCTAATGAAGCTTCAAATGTGGTGATTTTGATAAAGATTTGTGCTGAATTTTGTTCAACAGAAACAACTAAATTGATAAATTTGTGTATTTTTATTTGCTCTAACTATGAATGTGTTAAAAATAAACTGTCAACCTTTTCAGCAGGTCTCAAACAATAATAAAATACTTTTACTTTTCAGTCCTATTCAAAAATGTAGTACAGTAGATATCTGCTCTCAAATGTAGTGAAATAAAAGTAAAAAGTATACATTTTAGGCATCTGTACTTTACTTCATAGATTTTAAGGTGGATATTTAAGTACATTGCTTTACTACTTTTACTTTGTTACGTTCCACCACTCCTGTAGTCTTAGAAATTATTCAAGAGCAAAAAGTACTTGGCAAAACAACTACTCAAGAAAGAAAATTGTAAGTTACTATATTGTTTTCTGGATTTAACATCTGCTTTATAATTTAATCCATGAACAAAAGCTGGTGTTTCCCAAGCATAGACCACACAAAACAGAAAAAAAATAATTCATATCTGAAGGAGGACTACACGAAACACACATGTTCAAACAATTTAATATTGTCAACATCATATTGGGTCAAGACGTGTTGGAAGGAGTAACCAAGAGCTTTACTCAAGTAAGAGTACTGCTGTAGCAAACAGTCTCCAGATGTTTACAGTTTCAGTGTAGTTGGCTCCTCCCTCCAGACAGATATAAGGCAGTGGCCACCAGTAATCTGACCAGAACTGAAGAAACAGCTTGGATGAGCAGTGAAACATCTTCACTCCTACAGCGATTTGTCCAGTTGACAGATTTTAAATTCGTCTTTTGCGATGGATCAGACCTGGACGACTGAGGGATTACACAGACATGTTATAATGATGTTTCCTCGTCACAAACAGACCGACAGACAACAGTTTTGTTTCATTCACACATTTAACACACAAACCCTGCACATTTGCCGAGTTCTTCTTTCATGCAGAAAACACTCACTTTGTGATGTCATCATGTGGTAATACAGGAAGTGCTCCACTGTTTTTTAAACTCCACACACCTTCACTGGAATCACTTGGATAATTTCAGCCCTGGAATTGCCCATCTCTACTGAACTAAAGGTAAAAGGAGCCGTTAAACTTGAAAACTGCTGCTTCATGACATCACAAGGTGGAACAGAACCTTTTGAGCTTTGGAGATGTAACAATGCAGAGTTACTCAAAAATGTGTGAATGAAACAAAACACAACTCCAGGTCTGTTTTTGATGAAGTAACAGCATTATAACATGACTTAAAGCTCACAAGAGTCAATTTTGCGTAATATAGGACCTATATATAGGAAGGACAAATAGTAAATAAATAATGAGTACCTACCCACCTCTGCACAGCAATGGACACTTTATACAGATACACTAAAGCAGCAGCTGCAACAACAAAGTAAAACAGGATACTAACCAAAATGTAAACCCTGTCCCAACAACAACTGAATCAAACCTAAACCATAATGTAAATGTTAAAGGGTAAAGGGCGAGGAGGGTCAAGTGTCTGGCATTCAGAGGGAGCTAGAATTGCACCGCCGACCTGTGGGTCAGTGGCTACTGTATACATATATATTGTACAGTACTATGCTAAATCTGGCCATTACAACACTTAACCTACACTTCAAAAAATACCACCAGCAAGAGAACAAAAACAGCGCACCATTGCCAGTAGCCATAACATCGTCTGCGAACCTCTGCAGTGTAAGAAATAGAATCACCTCTCTGCAGGACTCTGAGCTGGTTTTAGCCCGAGCCAACGGGGTCTCACTTCTGTTAGCACGTGTACAGAAAGATAAAGGCAGCGTGTGGGACATCTTAAAGTGCATCGTGTACGCTAGGCCAATACATTCTGCTGGGGCTATCCACTGTGTAAAAAGCAAGAACTCTACAAACCACACAGCATGATGACTGTTTTTTTCTGTAAAATAAAATGTTTTTTCTGCTTTGGCAACATGTATTTACTGCCTCTGTAGTACACAGGGCGTACTTTGTAACTGATGTAAATATAGCAGTAGTGTTTGACAGTTTGAACTTGTTTTGTGGTTGAAGAATATCCCACAATAAAAGCCTGAAGTGTAAAGCTTTTTACAGCCGTGAGAGTTGACACGGTGTAATTATGGGTTCATAGATTTTATGAGGTTATTTCAAAGTAAAGTTAAGCTTCCGCACGGTTATCACAATCTCACATAGCTTTTAAGGTTAGCCGTGTTTTTTGCTGTTGTTTTTGGTTGGTTTGCAAGATAATTTTATGATGTATTTTAATAGCAGTGTCTGTAAAAGTAAAGTAAGGACGAAAGATCAGTGTAGAAATTTTGAAACCAACTCCCACCACAATGTGCCAGTCAAGTAATGCATAATTCATTTCACTGGGTTCAGTATGTATGAATGATACTATTCAAAGAAGTACACTATTTTTCTATCTGCACTATTGACCTAGTTATATTTTTCACAGTAGTAGTAAGTAAAGAAGTAGCAGTAGTAGGAGCAGTTATAGTAATTGTGATACAAGTGATAGAGGGAGCAGTAATTACTCTCCGGGGATCAAAAAGGCTCAGGCATATTTTTACTCTTGTGGATAATAAGTAAAAATTAAAAAAAAATCTATTTGCCTTGCATGTCATTAAAAGCTATAAACTTTTAGTATTTCCAATATTGTTTCAAGTAATCTAACTCTAAAAATGGGAGTCAGCATCTGGGTAGAGATATTTTTGAAAACCACTGCCGTCACTCTTCCACACTTTACTAAGGTGTCTCCCCGTTTTCAAATGGGTGTGATCGACAGGTGGATGATCCGCCTGTATCAGTAATAATAAAAGGAAAAAAATATCCCAGAAGGCTGAAAAACATGGCGGATTTCTGACATGAGCGAAGCCTAAACTTGTTCATAAATCATAAGTGACCAATGAGCGCCTTCGTTTCACATGTAACACTGAAAAAACAGATCTGATAGAAAATAGATAAACGGGAGAAAATTGAGCATTTCCTGAATTGTTATAGCATGGTGATGCTCCGTAAGACAAAACAACTAATTTTGTGTTAAGAAATACATTCTATTATCTAAAAAGACTTTTCTATTAACATTAGGATCAGAATTTGTGTTGCATATCAAGCCTTTTCTTAGTATTAAATTTGAATTCCAAATTTTAGTATTACAACAACACCACTTACTGCCACATTCACTCACCCTTTTGCGGCTTCTTAGACTTGAATAGCTGAGACTCCAGGATCAAGACCTTGACAAAATGACATTACTTTGTTCTAGACAGCTCCAAGCTAGAAGGCACCATAAGTCATCCTACCAAGAAGTGCACTTCAGTGAAAACATGTTTTAAGTGTACCCAACATGATTTTTTTATGTACGGGCAAAGACTAGAAATTCAGTAACAACATCTGACATTTAAAAGACAGGCAGACAATAGCAGTTTTGTTCTGCCTCCAACCAAACATGGAGACGATGGAATAAATTGTTTAGTTTTGGTTTTTGTCATGGGATTTTTATAATTTTGCAGAGATTCATAATTTGGATGCCACCAAATGTCACTGTCAGTAAGATTTTTTGGTAACTTCTTTATAACTTTAAACTTTTTTCACAATATCCCAAACTTGAATTATGTTTTGTACTGTATTCACTGCAGACTCTTGGCATCGATTTGTTACATCAACACCAAATCCAACTTGAACTTGCCGAGATCAACACAGAGTGACACCCATTAACACCAGTTAGCGAGGATATGCACAGTTTAACCACTTGGTTTTGAAATTGCAGGAGCATTAGCCGTGTTAAACTCTGGAACTGTGGAGGCGGAGAACAGAGGACTTTTACGGGATGTGCAGATAATTTGCGAGGGTTAAAGGTTTTTATCTAGGAAATAAGAGCAGAACAAACCCTCGGGCAGATGTGGTTACATAAAGGGTGCATAATCAGTGCATTTGTGGATCTGTCAGCAGTTTGAATGCCTGCTGCATCTATCCATTCTCTTCGGTCATACAGTCTCTATGGCAAAAACTGTCAGGTCAATCAATAGAACTGATGCTGAAGGAAATGTGATTGGGTGAAGTGAAAAAATATAAGCCACCATAGTTAGCACACTGCAAGCGAAGTCCTGTGCACAAATACAAGTCATAGAAGAAACCATTCGACAGTATATCAAATTACTGATAATATTCAGTGTTGTTTTGAGGATATGCACACTATGGGGTGTGTCATTTGTAATAGAAATGCTGCAAAAACAGCTGATGGATTGCCAAAATTATTGTTGGGATAATCCAAAACAGAGAAATTCAGTGTGTCAGTATCCAGTCATCTCCATGTTGCGAATGGCAAAAATGTACAAAGGATGGTAGAAAGATGAATTACAATCAAGAGATAAAGATAAATCACAATCAAGAAAATCCCACTTTGACCAGTGGCAAAATGCAAAAGGTGCAGTTATTTAGGTAATATAAGGTCACCATAAACAGAACATCTATGAAAATTAGAAAAATGCTGTAGCTTTGGCATTAATTTAGCAGTTTATATAACAGCCTCCTCTGGATGTTTAAAATATGCATGTGAACTTAATGCTGATTATACCAAACCAAAATCGCAATTTCAGATATTTTTGAATCAGTACTATTGATACTTTGCAGCTGATGTCGTCAACATTCCCTGTGGGTGTGAAGCTAACCGAAAGCACTGCTCTGTTAGAAGCTGTTACTCAAGTTAGACTTTAATCTGAGCTTTGTTTTAACACAATCTGACCATAAAGAGGTGACTTAGTTGGAACTACAACAGCTGAGATTTGTGTTCTTAAAAGTCCCTCACACATAAAATTACAGTCACAAGATAGCTAGTATTAGCTAACAGTTTTTCACTTAGTCACTCTTACTTTTTTATTGAAAATCAAACACCTACACAGCACCATGAATGCTCGTATTGATCACAGGCTCCAGAAAATGTGCTGTTTAAATCCATTTTCCATTTTTAAAACTGGCTGAGCTGTGTTTGCTAATGTTCACTTTGGGTCATCATGGGAACTGTTAAAGATTCTGCCGATAGAGACAGAGGAGTTGATGGGGAGGCAAAGGATTCTGGGGTCATAGGGGCCCAGACTTTGCCTTTCATCCAATTAATTCATAGAGGTTCGAGATTTCTTGCCCCGAACCCCCAAATTTCTGTAAACGGGCCTGAGATATATGTAGAACACCCCCAGCACGATGTCAATGCAAAGTATTAATATAATATGATCATGATCCAAAGTATAAGTGAAAATAATCCAATATGCTGTGGTGATCTGAACAACACACTTTGACAAAACTTTATACGGACGAGTGGATCTGGAGCAGCATCCTGTCTCCCCGATTTCAGACGGTGTGACTGACAGGTGGCTTAACCAATCAGAGAGATTTATGGTTTGTTTCTGTCAAACGCTAACACGGCAGCTTGCACGAAAAAAAAAAAAGTGGGAAAAAAAGTTCAGAACTTTGCAGAATCAACAATCGAAGGACCATCCTCTTATTTATCTCTGGTAAAACATTATATATTGCTCTGAATTAATGAATTGACGTCTTCTGCAACTGAGAAACACATGAGGTGTTCCAACACAGTCGCCAATTTGTATCAAGTTGGGATTTTCACCCTCTATTGTCTGGTTCTGGTTCTGGTTCCAGTCCCTTCTGGATTCGATCAGACTGGCTGGTCAGGCAAGCTTGGCTCACCAGTGCAGACCAATAACTCACACAAGATGTCCTGACCCATTTCTGACTAGCGATCACATAACAGCTTCAGTCGATGTTACTCAACATGTTTACCCTTCTTCTGGACTCTTCTATAGAAACACTTCACCAGTCATAACCCGTATTACCAATATTAATAATCTTGATATATGCGCATGTTTAAAATTAGCTCACAGTTTTCCAGCACAAGCACATTAGTTGCATCCCTGTGGTCAGTATTACAAAGCACAAATACATATTTCCTAGCATGGCTGTTTGTATAAGCCTCTTTACTTTTACATTACCTCCCCCATGGTTCTTGTATATTCTTGGGACACCACTGAATACATTTACACAGTATCTGTATTTCCACTCTTAAATCTCATCTCCCAGGGTCCTCTTAGGTTCAACATTTTCTCTTTCTCACCTTTTCTCTCTACTCTCCCTCCTTTGTTTTGACATCCTGTAGTTGGCTGTTTTTCCCTGGGATCTTCTCTCCGTCATAAATCACTGTCACCCCACTTCTAGGAGAGGGAAACCGGCTGCCAGCATCGACAATTCCGTAAAAATGCCTGCGCAAAGAAAATAACAAAACGGACACTGAATATCTCAAAGTACTCGCCAATCTGTGTACACAATTCTCTGTTTGTGGACCTCTCATGTCTCGGGATATCTCCGCTCCACCATCTTCCAAGCGAAATTGTGCCCATGTTTTTTCCGTGCTTAGATGCCCTTGACCGAAAACTGGAGGGATGAGGTGTGCCGGACTGGATCTGCTTGGAAAATTAATGCCACGGGGTTATACACAGCAGGCTCTTCTATTGAAGTAGCAGCAATGACATACACACAGAGGAGAAAAGGGAAAATAAAAGGCTGCATGCCCGCCACACAAAAACAAAGAATGACTAAATCATGAGGATATCAAAGAGGTGAAGCCCAAAAGTGGTCTTAAATTTTCAAAAAGCCTGACTCATTGCGATGCTGGTGCCTCCTGGTTATTTTCTTGTCTCCATTTAAAAGCAGCATAAAATCATCTAAAGAACATTGTAATTCAGAGCGTTTTCCATTTATCCGCATGACTGAGACTAGGGTTATTTACCTGATTATGCCCTGTCTGAGCAAATGCTAGTTTCTGTGTTCCAGGTCAAGGAAAGAGCACCCTTTCGAATGCTACTGTCAGAATGAAGCGTATTTAGAATAATGTTAGCTAATGTTGCGACAAGTAAAATAAAGCTTAGAGTGCTAATGGCGGTTTGAATTCCGCTCTTTACATAGACATCACTGGTTGAGCGCCTGGATCCACTGACCCACAGGTTAGCGGTGCAATTCCAGCTCCCACAGATGAATGCTGTCGTTGTGTCCTTGGGCAAGACACTTAACACACTTCACCCCGAGTGTCTCCATCCACCGGTGTGTGACTGATGTAAAGTGCTTTGAGTGCCTTGAAGGTAGAAAAGAGCTATATAAAAATGTGACCAAGGGACATGTCCAAGGTTACAGCAAAATAACACTATATTTATTTCAAAAGATAACCTTCTTTTGCCATCATTCTTTATGAAACAGCATTACAATCCTCCAACGTTTAACTGAGTTAAGACCAGCACTTCTAACAAACACCAGTGAGGACCTTGCATTCCATTCATAGACTGTGGCAAGGCCCAGATCTGCTGAGTTAATAAACCGTTTAGTTTCACTCCCTGATAATGATTCTTGCTTCTTTATCATGAGCTGAACAGAAAGTATTGTTTATATTTTATGGCTGTTTGATCATGTTATTTTCCATATTGGTTTTCTTTAGTATTTGTTTACCCAGCGTCCACATTTGAAATAGCTGTTTCCGGCTCCACCGACTCTGGCTCCAATTCACTTTACATTAGAAAACTGTCACTGTCGGACTGCTGTCGGACTCATCATTTTGGTCTTAAAATGTTTGTATTAACCCTCTCTACATGATCCTGGTGTTTTTATTTCACTATTATGTCCATAAATCAAGATATGAACATTAATAACAGACAAATCAGGCGCCTTCTTTCCCTAAGGTCGCACTCTAGCATTAGCAGCAGGTTTGACTGACAGTGTTGCTAAGCGCTCGCCCCCTGCTAAACCAATTGTGTGGGTGGGAAAGGGCGTTACCTTCAAGAGCTTCGCTTCAGATTGGCTCTTTCGTTGCTATGATACTCACGGTCAGAATTCCAAATAAGGAACTCGTCTCCATATTTACCCCTATAACTGCTCTAGCCTCGATGAGCTTCATTTGACTGGAGCTGAACGCTGAGGGTGATGTCACACTCACTTAGTCCACTTCTTTATACAGTCTGTGATTCCATCAGAACCGTGCTAAAACATGCATGTAATATTGTAGTTGAGTTACTGCATAAAAAGTCTATCAAAATAAATAAAACGCATGTGCAGAATTAACAGTGTATCACTATTCACTGGTATTGCTTGGACGATTTCACAGCAAGTTCTTTTTAAATTACTTTTCCTTCTGTTCTAACTAATCTAATATTGAATAATACTATAAATATTATCTTGCAGTTGATATATCTCAAATGCAATTACAAGGAGTGAAAGTTTACTTGAATAATTCACAAGTACCACTTAGTGAGCCAAAATCTCAGACTCAGATTTGTGTATTTAAAAAAATATATGAACTCAAAATGAAACAATTTTGTTCACATTAAATGCTCTTTGTGAATTTTTCATTTGAGCTCATTTTTAATATTCAACTTGGACTCATCCTCACAAAAAGGACATTTCCGCTGGGTGATCTGCTTGTGGCTGTGTCTTTTAAGTCTTTTGTAAAAATAGCTTCATGGTTTTCTTCAAGGGGAGCTGTGTGTCTGACCTTTTTGATTTGTTCTGCAGTCAGGTGTTCCCTCGTGGCCTCCCCGATGACTTCGCTCTAATCTTCACCCTGGCTCTAAAGAAGACTGCCCTACGGGACGCCATTTACCTCTTCCAGATATCAGACCAGCAGGGATACCCACAGGTGCCGTCTGCAGTACTCCAAGATCTCTTCATCGCATAGTTTTGTGATTCTCTGGTTATCTCCTTATCCTTATACACTGTGTCCTGTTGTGTACTACCTTCTGCACTTTTTATCTCCTCTGCCCCAGTCCACTTGTTCTGTGTCATTAAATGTAACTCTCAGATAGTGTCTTTACACTACCTTTTCAATTCTTTCTATCCGTTTCTAACGACCACTCTAATTTTATGATCTGCAGGCTCCATTGAAGCCTTTTTCTCCAGAAACATTATAGCATTAGATAAGACAGGCTTCAAGTTACATTCATTTAAAGTTAGTAAGCCTGTCACTATATCGACTTATCGTTCAATATATAAAAGCTGGAGAAATATATTCTGGGCCTCAGCCTTTATCGTGACTACTTTTTCTTTACAAGAGTGGAGAGATTTGGGGTATTTTTGTTGTAATAAGATAAAATTTGAGCTGTGGAGGAGTGAATCAGTCCCTTTTATGGCTAATTATTGGTACATTCTGCTGTTCTGCTGCAGCTCATGTCTTTTAATGAAACAGTCCATTTCAAAATGCTTTACTGGGATTATCTTGCAGTATTTAAATCTTAATTAGTGGCAATATTATCATTTATCTCAATATTTCTCTGTAGTCTAAAAGTTAGCTTATCATTCATATCATAACATTGTGTGTGGGACTTGTTCAAAATCAAATCAAACTTGATCTAATAGGTCCCAGTGTCTTTGTAAATAACATAAAATTAGTAATGGAAAAGTCTTAAGTTGGTTGGACTATTTAGAAAGTGAACAGACTTAACATACTTGCAAACTGAACAGCAGGGCTTTTGATCTAAAGAAATAGTACATTTTGGATATGGTCCCCGTCAGTTTGAGGACAATTTAAATCAACATATGGAACAAAGTGGAGGATGTGAATTAAAAACTATTTGATGCTTTCTGAGTAATTTAAATTTAAAGAGAACTGAAAAGATACTGAGGCCTTCAAGTATGTACTGACTGAGTGGTGGATAGAAACTTTAGACTGTTTATATAAATGGAGACAGTTAACGTGCTAGCCATAGCTTTCCAAATAGGAAGAGCTCATGGGCCTGCTCCATCGACTCTGGCTCCAATACACTTTACGTTGAAAAATTGTCACCTCGCTCTCTGTAACTACTGCAGTGAGTTATTTTGGTCGTAAAATGTTCGGATTAACCTGCTCTACATGATCTTGGCAAATCAGACGCCTTCCCCCAAGGTCACTCCCGCTAGAGTCAGCAACAGATTTGATTGACAGCGATGCTAAGTGCCCACTCCCTGCTAAACCAGCCGTACGGGCGGGAAGGAGCGTTACCTTCAACAGCCTCGCTCCAGATTGGCTCTTTGGTTGCCATGATACTCGCGGTCGGAGTTCCAAATATAGAACTCGGCTCTAAATTCACCCCTGTAACCACTAGCCTGGATGAGCTTCATTTGGCTATAGCCGAACACTATGGGTGAAGTCACACTCCTTTAGTCCACTTCTTTATACAGTCTACGATAGAAACAAGTCATGACGACAACTTGAATGCATCAGGTCAGACTCTCAGGCAGGTTGTCAAGGTTGTCAATATTTTTCATTTGTTTATTCTGCATGTGGCCTTCCTCTCCTTCATTTTTCAAAGCTCAATAATGCGTGTGTTCTATCCATGACAAGCCTCAAGAGTGTATATCATAATCACGTCTGGACCCATCTAACTACGTGTGATGGATGTGGGGTGGGCTATCTCATTAGAATAGAATTACTGGTAGTAGATCTTGAACGTGCGGTTAATCCCTCATTGCGTTACCCTCTTTCCTGACAGGCTTCTTATTTACTTGTCACATGCACAGTCAGGCAATGTAATATAAAGTGGCCCTAATGATCTTTCTTTTGTGAACTTCTAGCTGTCTGTGGAGCTGAACGCCCCTGATGCTACCTTGTCTTTGAGGGCCATGGGCACAAACCCTACCTCTGAGCTGGTGAGCTGTGACTTCAGCGGGGAGGGGTGGCGTCTCTTATGGACCTGCGCTGGCATAAGTTGGCGCTGAGTGTCCAGGCGGGGTCGGCCACGTTGCAAGTGGACTGCAGCTCTGTGGAAACCAAGCCCATGGAGCCCCGCGGACCTGTGTCCACCGACGGACACATTCTGCTGGGGGTGAGGGCCTCTGATGCCGCCTCTGCACAGGTATGGGAAGACAGGAGTTAAAATTGATACACAAAATAATGAGCAACGTATTACAATAGTTATGAGACCAATCAAAATAACTCAACAGAAAGCAGATATAAAAATACCAAAATGTATTAATACAAATACAGATAATGTAACAATAATATGCATTGTGCTGTTCTGGGATTAAACAAAAATAAATACATTTGTCACTATAAAAGCTTAAGTATTAAAGTCCTCTATTGCAGAGTGGTAAATGGTCATGGTCACATTTTTATACAACACTTTTCCACTTTCAAGCCACCCAAAGCACTTTACTTCAAGGAACAACTCACCCATTCACACACATTCATACACCAAGATTTATCTGTGGGAACTGGAATAGCACCAGCAACCTATGAGTCAGTGGCTTTGACCTCTCAATCATTGATGTTTATGTCGAGAGTGGGATTAACTAGAAGTGAATTAAGCTCTATTCATAAAACAACCAACACATACAATAGTATATGGTAGTATGATGAAATGACCCATATTTAACAGCCAAACAAAACATTTACTGAGTATTGTGTATTTTAAATGTGCAGTAAATGTACATCTATGGAAAAATATACCCTTTTTTGTAATTTGTCAGCTTTACGAAAAAAAAAAACACAATTGTTGATACTCTTAACCTGACCTGCTTGTGACAGTGGCTGATATGTTTCAACTTTTTTAAACCCCAGGCATTTTCTCGACAGCAATGGTCCTATTCACACCTGATTAAAAAGCAGTGAGATTACCTGGGATTAGCTGATCGTGAGGAGGGACTATTATTGCAGTAATCTCAGCACTTAGTCTCAATGATCAATTAACTGCCATGGCTTTAAATTCTGACCAGTTGAGCTCTGCTTTGGTCAAATGTGTGCTGTTTGTACTGGCTTAGTTTTACCTATTGTTTGTTTTGTCTTTCTAGATGGACATTCAACAGGTGATGCTGTACTGTGACCCTACACTGGCCCTGGAAGAAGCCTGCTGTGAAATCCCTGGAGCTCGGGTGAGATATACTTTCAATTTTAAATCTTTACAAAATAATCCCAAAATAAATCATAATCGAAAATGGTCTATTGCCATTTCTTTGTTAAAAAAGCGCTCATGATTGGCAAGACTTACTCTGTATCTATAATTAATATTTTGAAATGTGCATAAGGCCAATTCATGTAATAGTCACTGTAAAAACATTAGTTGTGGTGAAATGGAAATCCAACCACAAAGAAAAGTCGTCGTGTTTTGGTTTGCCAGCGCGAAGCCTGGATTTGTATTCAATGCTAAGACCCACAAACAGTGCGAGATGGTACATGATTTCTGAAACTATTTTCCATTACAGAATAAGGTGTGTGGGCTTACATGCAAAATATGTTTTTGGAATGTCGTGATTTGAAAGGAATTTCAGATACTTGGGTGTGTTTCAAACTTTTGGCATGTTTTGTGTTCGTCCAAATTCCTGTCTCGATTCTTGCCCCAGAAGATTAAAGTGCATGCTGTAAGTTCGTAAGGGGCAAATCTGGGAGTGTTCATTTTGAGGTAAAAATTGCACACTCCTGTAGGAGAAAGGACAGGGTACTATAATATTGATTAGGATTCAGGGCAAGAGGAAGCCAATCCTGTTTAGCTCAGGGCGTGCGTGCTGCAGGGCTTCCTCCAAGCCCCGTTTAAATTTAAAATGAGGAATGGTGAAGCATGCTCATGTACGCCCACACACAATAGAGAAGAAACATCTAACTCAACAGAACCACCACTGTTAGATAAGATATACTGTCAATCTCTGCTTTTAATAATTGATGGTGTATGGTTGAGGCAACATATTTCTTCTGTATGAAACAAAGTAGAGAAGTAAGTAGTAGGAAAATATGATGGATTTCATTCCATCAGAAACTTTTTATGTGCATAAAGTAGGTGCACATGTTTATTTCATTTCTGTGTGTTTCTGCAGTGTCCACCAGAGGCCTCCAAGAGCCGCCGTGCTGCTGAGAATGACCTACTGGAAAATACCTTTAGTCAGGTAAAACACTAAAGTCGAAACAAGTTAATGAAACTATTTAAACAATGGCAACTTTTATTATTATCCGGAAAACATAAATGGCATCTAAGTGGACCGGGTACAGTTTTGGGGAAAATGGAGATGAAGTTTAAAGTGGTGCCTTTCCTCATTCTAAGTCATGAGTACAAGCGCCTTTAAATGTCGGCTTGTGCGTCACATCGTTCCCAATAGACTACAGATTATCCAGAGTATTTACTATTCACGTTCTCAAAAAAGATTCCTGAACTGGACATCTCTCCTCCCCATGTGTGTGTTTTTGGAGAAGGGCTGAGTTATCAAGAAACAATTTAAAACATTCAGAAACTAGACTATGAATTTAATCTTGATAGACATACTTTCAAAGCCCTGTGGAGCAGCTGCCAGCTCAGTGTTTATGCAACATCCTATTGCTTTAGAAGTGTCTCCACACGACTCCACGTATAGATAAATTTACCTCTTGACCCTCTGTGCCCTAAAAATCCACAACATACATAATGTTCCCCCATCTTCCCCATCAGCGTTTCTATCTACTTCCTATTTTCTGGACAAATATGGAAATAACAGTGTGCTCCGATCCGTCACACGTGGCTTACATACGGTGCAGACATACCACTGACTTCGTTTTACAGCCTTGTTTTTGAGCGAGGAGATACAGTGGCAAACTACCCCTGCCCCGTTACACATTTGTACCAAATGGCAGATCTGTCTCCAAAATCTCAAAGTGAAAAAGTTGTTTTCTTCAGTGCTTTTCACATAGTTCTCGAGTTGACTGGTAGCGATTGTTCTAAATGTCCGCAGGCTACACCGAATGCATGACAACAACAACCTCATCCAGCACATGGGAGCAGATTTTTCACAAACTTCTACGGCTACGGTGTCATTTGATACGTTTATCCATTATTGCATAAATCCAATTTCTTTCGTATTTCTCCGGCCACTTGCTTCATATTTCATATTAATAGCATCTGTATCTAATTATCTATTCATTAAAGCTTGATTTCTTCTGGGGAGACTTAACTTATCAATTCCAGAGATGTTTCCATGGAGACTAATATTTCAGCCAAGCCGTCTCAATTCATCTAGTCCCGGGAGTGTTTTTATTTAATTTAAGCTGTAATTCAAGAAGTACTATGTAGTGTTTTTGGAGTAGACAAAAGCGAATAGTAAAATAAGTGGCAGTTAGAGTCTAGGTAGTAGTTGTAGCAGTAGTAGGAGTAAATCTTGTCACCGCAGTAGCAGCAGTAACAGGGCGAGTAGTATCTGTATGAACTAGTACCAAAATAAAGAAACTACTTCAAATTCTACACTTCTGCTCACGCTACATTATTTTTATGGTCGTGTTTGTATTGTACCCGTGTAAGGCCGTAAGAACATTTATTTTACCTTTTGTTTTCTATTTTTCATTTCACCTTTGTTGGCCCAGCACAAAGCCTCCTCATTCTCAGACTCTGCCCAAGTTTCATGGCTATATTTGTGTTCACTTTGAATTCGATACCGGGAGTATTAAATCTGGAATTCCAGCGTGGCACTCAGATGTTTCTACGCAATTCTTTATTAGACTAAGCCTGACAGAGCATTACAAAGAGCACACGTGGAATGTAGTAGTTTTGTACTATGTAGGACATGGCAGGATGGAATAGTGGTTGAGGAGGCACTTAAAACATGCAATAGCCAATTATAATCACAATTTCTGGACTATATCGTAACAAAACTTCTGCTATTGCCACAAAAAGTACTTTCTTTAGAGCGTTTAAAGTATTTATAGAGTGGACAACTTGATTTTTTTTTACTTCAACTACTAAAATGATTACTTGTAAATACTGCCATTACTCTACAATTGGGTAATACATAAACCTGATATCAAACAAACACATGGCACCACTAATGTACAAGTATATTACGTTTTATCCACTGTTACTACCCTCTACTATTACAAAGAAAGACCAATCTGTGGGTTTCGGCTTCTTGTCCATCAATGGGTTTCAGAATTACGAAAAAATGGGACCACTGCCAGAGTCGATGAACAATTCAAAGTGAAATATTATATCTTTTGAACTGGCAAAAAGTGCCAAAAATGTGGCGTATAACAGGAAGCTGAAAAACATGGATAGGCAACTTTTTGGGTACTTTTCACCATTATTAAGATACATTATTAACACTATGGCAATGATCTTTATTTTTCATCATTCTGAAAACCATGGATGCCCTTTTCATACCATTTTACAATTGCGGTCCAAGTTGCAGTTACATATACAACAAAAAAAGCTCAAAAAATGTCTTCCCTCATCTACATAATGAACAAAAAGGTACCGGATTGATAGTCGGCCATTTTGTTCTCTATGGCCTCCACTGGGCATAGGTCAAACTTTTGAACTGTGCCATGAAAATACCAACCTCAGTATACAACATGCTGCTCTGGATATAAAGGGTAATTCGTATTGTCTGTATGTGGGGCACAGCTGCTCCTGCCTTTTGAGGGATTACAAATTTCCCTCACACTGTTCCTTATCGCGATGCACTGTAAACCTTATCTCACCGGCTTTCAACTCTCCTTAAAGGTCACACAGTCCTCTGAAGACCAAAATGAATTCTGTGTGTTTTATTTGCCCACTCCTCTGGCCTTCTTTTGTTCAGTCCAAAACTGCCCATAGGGTATATTCTGTTTTCTGCTTTTAGACGTACCTCAGATATTTAAAAGGCCTTTCTCATCCTTGCATCTCCTTTTTGTTGGCTTTGTGTCTTGATTTACAAAGTTGGCGCAGCGGGGCACATGTCTTGTATTTGCCCGAGGACATCGCGAGGTACTGCACTTTACATTTCTCTCCTCTGCCATCGGCTTTCATCTTCGACGCTCCCTGAGAACACAAAAATAACCGTTAATGACCCACGCGTGAAGCCAAGTTGGCCCTCATTTCGACTTGTCTTTGTTGTGCGGGTCTGATGCAACTCAGGGTAAGAGCGTTCCAGTCGAGTGGGATGCACTGCAGATGCAACAGGAAAAACAACAGCTTGCCGTTGCCAGAGTTGTCATGTGACATTTATTGGAGACTTTTAATAAATGCGAATGCCTGCCATTCCTGGAAGCATCTTCGAGAGGTGTGAGAGTTGGGTGAATTCACTATAACCTATTGTACAGCACACACTACAGCTGGCAACTAGTCAACAAAATCAAATATGTCAGAGAATGCAAGAAATGTGTGTCGTGAAGCTGTCAGCGGTAATCTGCAAAAACACAACACTAAACTACTCTCTGCTTTAATTTCAAATATGTTTAATCTCGCACTGCATACTGGAATTAGGGCTACAGCTACTTAAGTCATGTATTGATTATTTACTTTGATTAATTGAGTAATCTTGTAATGTTTTACCTTCCATAAAAACATCCTTAAAAGCATATCAGGTGTTTTTTTTTTTTAAAGCTATGGTTCTTAGTTAAAACAAATAAGTTGTTTTTCTGCTTGACATAACACATTTATTCATAGTTGAACAATCAATATGTCTCCAAAAAAGACACTTCTCTAATATGATAGACCAGATCAAAATGTCCCTAGAATATGTATTAGCAATTTATTTGTTAACAGACTGTATTGTAAACAGGCCACATTAAATGTGAACTAAAGTTACAGTTTCTGTGGATTCATGTCATAGAAAGTAAAGTTTTATGTTCCATCTCTTCAGCTCAGATAAAAGTTAAACATCTAGATGTGTTCATCCTGTCGTGTTGTGCTTTGAGCTCTGTCTGCAGCTCTGAGGTGGAGTCATTTTGCAGCACTAGCTCCGTGTGCCGTTTGCTTTAGTTCACTTTAGCCTTTGTTTCTTCGCCTCTCATCGCGGCCTTTTATTGAACTTGATTGTTTTCATCATCGTGGTCCTCTGTGCTCTCGCACACAACTAAACTCCACCCCCTAAACTCACTTCTGGAGCTAAAGTACACCACTATGTGCAGTCGGTGCTGTGCAGGTTCAGTGCGCTCTGTGCACTTCAGTTTCACGTAGGTTTAACTAATAATTAAAAATCAAGGCAATAAAATAAGAAGCTTTTCAGTAATCAAATTACTCATTTACTCGATTAATTGTTTCAACTCTACTGGAATCTAATTGACACAAATCTATGAATCAAACTGAAGTGAATCCAGTCACAATCCCAATAGTTAATGATTTAACCAAAGGTGTGACTGTAATGTTCTTGAGACAGCAGCAGCAACATCTAGAACTTGGAATAAATCAATACGAAAAAATTAATGGGTTTCAAGCCACGGCACGTCCTCTGTCACCATAGAAATTAAGCAATTCAAATGAATATATTATATCTTTGGAATGGAAAAAGGACTGGCAATATCCTTCAAATCAGGAGGGCATCATTTGTCTGAAACCCATGAATAGGGAATTTTAAATGATAGTATTAATATTTCATTGTTATTTAAACATTATTGGCAAGACTGGAAAGTATAATATTCAAATAGTCAAATGACATGTATTGGCTTTGTAAAGAGTAACTAAAGCTTAAATAAAATAAATTGAGGAACATGCCCATTACATGTTTGCATTTTCTTGATGTTTCATTGGAATAAACTATTAGTGTTGCTCTTGTTTACATTTTAACTTTATAAGAATTGGATTTCAACCTGAATTCTTTTCCTCTTCCAGGACTATTTTGGCTCTAGAGATCTTCAACAGAAGGTAAGGCCTCACACAAACTGCAAAACACCACACATTCAATTTTCAGAAATACTGGATATATTCAACATGTGCTTCTGTGCCTCAAAAATAAATAAATAAAAATCTTCAAAGCTCAAAAGTTGTGGGCTAAAACCTGCACCCATTTCCCCTCTCCCTGTGTTCAAAGGGACACAATTTGGAGACCAAATTGGCATCTAGCGCGAGACCCAACTCTTTTCTACTGTGTTCATACAGAAATACCAGCATAGTGCGGTATAATAATGTGGAAGTCTCTGTAGAAATCCACTCAGGGCGGGTCCACGTTGAGTGCCTCCAGGTCCCGCATGTGGGGAGCATGGGCAGAGATGGATGCATTTGTTGGTTCTTTCCTTAACACAGCCTGGGATGCTGACTGACTGATTTACACCTCATTATGCCCAGTGCCTCAGTCCTGGGAGTAGCTTGTGCCTATTAATTTTGTCATTCACCTACTACTACGGCCATGTGCTGTTCACAAATAGAATACAAAACTCCAGATGCATCATTACGGAGCTCCTGCGTGTGCTTACTAATGCAGTCGGACGTCTCTCCCATGGCCTGCTTCTTCCTCTTTGGTGTGGATAATCTGGCTGGTTTGAAGTGTGTGCGCCTCCACCAGCCACTAGGGGCACAAACACAAAGACCTTTTCACATTACTGAGTTGAATTTGGTCAAGTAGTACCACACAGGGTGAAAATGAGCAAAAGAGCAAATGAGAATAACACAATGATTATACAGCCCGATATTAGGCTAATTTCCTGCTAAAATATTGAGCACTCTGATTATTGTAGTGTGGTTATGGTAGAAATGATCCTGGTGTGTGGTAGATTTGGCTTTTACAGAATAATCTCAGGGCTTAGTCAGGAACCAATTTTCATCATTCATGTCATGCTGGTTTGGCTATGTCTACTGTGCTATTTGTGACATCTCTGGCTTCCTCATTATCCCACTGTTAAGCTTCAAAGCATAATATGGTTTCATTCAGCTGTGCTCTAAGGCGGACATGTAAAGTACAGTAATTTAAGCGTCATTGTTTAATATTTAAAAGTACACTATGCCAATTTTATGATGGAGAGCGTGTCACCTGCTCGTCTCCATTGAGAAGTTGACGGATTCACATTATGGCTTTAAACTTGTCTATGTCCATGGAGAAAATAAAAACTCCTGTGATTTAATATATGCAAGATTGAACCGTTTAAAGTAATTTTCTGGAGGTGGCATGTTACGTGTATGATTCCATGAAAATAGAAAGTTACAACTATGCTTTGGATCATTCTCTATGGAGATAGACAGTGTAGTCAAAGACGAGCCAGGTGTTTTTCAGTGTAGTAAAAACAACCAAAATGAATGGAGACGAGGCACCATCCTCCACAAAAGTTGCATAGAGCACCTTTAAAAGCCATGTCAGCACATACGGCTCATCTTTACCCGGAATAGAAAAAGAAAAATGATGTCAACTGTACAAAAAGATGTTTTCCTTTACTATGGCTCATACTGGATGACTGAGGGATTACACAAGCATCTTTATGTGAAATGTATCTGACCCACATAATATGGCAATAACACAACTGCCTCATTTTGTTCATAAAAAAATGAGGTAGCCTTATATATAGTTTTATTTTATACATCTTTATTTATACAGGGGAACCCAGTGAGACCACTTGGGCTCTCTTTTTCATGGATGCCCTGTTTAAAATACAATACAGGGAGGCCCAAAAGTCACTGACACTTTTAAATCTTCAGTAGTTCCTATAATTCTTAAGTTATACTCTCCAAATTTTAGCAGTGGGTAAACTGAACCTTCCCAGATTTTTGGCAGTACATACAGTTATAATTGTTCACTTACACTTGAACTTATCACTGCTTAAACTAGGGGAAATGAAAATGACCTAATTTCTATAAAATTATGTTTTTTTTAAGTGTCCACCATTTTGGGTTTGGCCCTGAATAGCCTGATCCAACACACTTTGTAGAACATCTGAAAGCATTTCCAGGCTTATGGCTCTTATTTGATTCTTGATATTACGTTTGAAGTCGTTTATTGTCTGAAGTTTATTCACAAACACCTTTTCTTTAAGATAGCCCCACAGGAAGAAATCAGGACTAGTCAGGTCTGTGGAGATCACATACTGCCCCCTGTCTTTGAAAAGCACTTATTATTCCTTTAATGGCATTTATGCTTTGGGGCATCTCTGGTATTAAAATGTCAACGGTAATACTGCTGGGTTTCTGAATTTGACCCATGTGACTCAAAGTACCACTGTACAATGAGGGTTCGTTCCTCGGTGCTATATTTGCTCATATTAATGTCAGAAGGGTAGTTCTAAATGCTCTGAAAAAAATAAAAAAATATATATTTAGAAACAAAAGAGTTATGAAGTTTTTTCTACTGTCAGTGACTTTTGGGCCACCCTGTACAAGCGGAAAAAACTAACAAAAAACAAACAAGTCCATATAAAACATTAAAAACAGCTGCAGGTTGTGTATAAAAGTCTGTTACCAGATTATTAAATGGCGATTGTGTCACCAACGCATCCAGTTTTGCTTTTCTTTTGATTGTTTTCCATTGTTTGTGAAGCAAAACACCTAAAAGCCCTTTTCCTGTCTCATTTCTGGTGCGGTTAGTCCTTAGCATCATGCAGTCATGTGTCATGTGATCTGATATTAAATGTCCCGGTATCAATGACTAACAAGCAGGTGAGGTGTTCTGGCAGTTTTTGAAGTAGTCCCTTATAGATAAATATCATACAGTGCAGTTCTCTTCTAACAGACAGTGATGGTCAATGCACTTTTTCATAGAGAACACAGTGATGGGTTTAAATCCATCACCTGTAATAAAACGAAGGGCAGAGTGAAAGAGTAGATCCAATGGTATAAATATTTCTTTAGTTAATTAGGGTAAATAAGTATTTCATTAACTAAGTGATGCTTGGATCTCTTTTTAATGACATACTTTCAGCTTTTACACCGTCACTTCTTTAAATGCACAAGGAAAAGGGAATAGTTCTGGAGTTGAATAGCTACAAAAGATAACTCACAGCCTCCTGCATGAGTGTGTAGTTTGTAAGTGTAGTTTATAGAGCTCAAGTGGAATTAGTACATCACAGGAGAGTTATGATGGACCTTGGAAAGAGTGACTCATCACACTTTACCTTTGCCTGAGTCTGATGTAGTGTGGGTTGTGTACATGTCATGAGGGGCCTCTTGTAAATTGCACCACACTACACCTGGAAATGTGCACACTTCCAGCTCCTATCAACAATCTGCTTTAATTACACGCTCACACTAAACACGCCTGGGCTATGAATAATACCTCTACTTACTTACGTGTGTTTGCAGCAGCTGGCCGGATCACTCGTGCGTTTTGGGAATCAGACTTTCTTATTGATCTCCACGTCTCTCGCGAGGTGTGTGCACGTGCCTGCAACCAACCTGCTGCACGCGCGCCTCCGTTTTACTTTTGGAAACAGTGCCATCACCTGGAGGCTACGTGAACTGCAAGATAATCCCTAAAAAAAAACTTTTGTCCAGCAGCAGTGGCACTCGACGCAGCTAAATTATTGTGCTATATAAAGTAATAATTCCACAGTCTGTTTTTTAGTGCGCGGTTGTTTACTTCTTTAAGAGAGAGGGGGACGTATGGATCGATGGGCTCTACGTCTTATGAGTTAACTTACGCGTCAAATGCTGGCTTAATAAATGTGTAATGTAATTGTTGCAGGTTGTAAATCTCGGTGGAGTCGCTGGAGTAAAAGGAGAAAAAGGCGACCGGGTGAGTGCAAAAATAAACGGACACACAACACATTTTGGGCACGTGCGTCGTTGCTAGGCTAACACAGGAGGAACGTATGACGTCATCACGTGTCCAGGCACGCGCTCTCCTCTCAACTCATTATTATTTATACCAGACAGGAATTAATTTGATATAAATTGGATAATTTTGCAACATGATATGAAATAATATTGATCTGTTTTTTTTCTTATGTTTTTTTCTAATATTGATCTGTTATTTGTATCCAGTTGGTGAAAGAAGTACTCAGTTCTGTTACTTAAGTAAAAGTACAAATATACCAAAGCAAGAAAATACTCAAGTAGAAGTATTAAAGTACAGGTTTAAAATGTACTTAAAGAGTAAAAAGTAAAAGTATTTTGTACAGATTTTGAGATCTAATAAAGCTTCAAATGTAGTGATTTTGATAAAGATTTGTGCTGAATCTGTTTTTTTCTAGCTGTTTTTGTTTGTGTTTTTTGTTTACTCAAATTATGAACAATAAAAAACAACTTACTTTTCCATCCAGTTAAAAAATAGAAGAGAGTAGAAACTATATATAGATACCCGCTCTCAAATTTAGTGAAGCAAAATCAGAAAGTATCCACTTTAAAATCTACTTATAGGCATCTAAGTACAGAATAGATTCCTAAAATGTTTACTTAAGTACAGTACTTTACTAGTTTTTCTTCATTAAGTTACGCCACTGTTTGTATCGCAACATATAGATCATATAAAACATAAGCTGTGTGCCTATTATATTTAGACTATATGGAATGTTTATGAAATAGGTTATTGGAAAAAACAAAAGTTGCAGAGTACATCTACAGTAATGCATTGTCTTATTTCATTTATGCAGTCATGAGTTGCTGTTTTTATGCTGATTTCATGTCGAGATTCATTAAGATGGTTGCATCACGTGCCATTGTACTATGCCCAGTTAAGGATTGGAATAAAAATGGTGTGGTGTCTCTAAGGGGACCGTCAATTCCACACTTATGTATTTATCTCCTGTTGTCTTAACTGTGAACACGGTGCTAAATATACCCCAGAACTCTAACTCACTGTTATAGCTTTGTTATTACTCCCCCCGTTTCTGCCTCTTCCGTTTTAGGGTGATGACTGCTCTGGCTCCCCTTCAGGTCCTGTAAGTCACTTTGCAATTTGTCTCACTCCTGCACACTGCACAGAAATATTGTCTTGTAACTTGGCATGCAACACAGTCTGACAGTTGAAACTGGCAGGGAAAGTGCTCTGTGGTAATACATGCCAACTGTATGCCTCTAACCTTAGTGTGCCGCGGGACCCAAGGGCCAGAAAGGAGACAAAGGCGAAGCGGTGAGTGCCAATCTTCTGACAGGTTATAACAGCACATCCAATGCTCCTCCATCCCCTGCAACCCTCTGGTCTGATCTTTATTCAAAACCTCTTTTTCGAGTATGCAGTCCCAACATTAATTATGCAACAGGAGTGTGTGCTTTGTGAGTTTATTTACTAGTGAGTCATTTGCCTGTATGAATATGCATGTCTCGGTGAATGTGCTTAAACCGGCTGCGTATGCCTTACACCAGTCTCCTCCATCAGTCACTGCGTATTGCTTGACTCATCTGAGAGCTACTTAGGGTTTGAAATTATATCTGTGTTATGAAGAGGTCTAGATTGCATTCAAGTAGTGTTACATCAGAACTCAGGGAGATGCTAGTATTTATATTACTTCCTGCATCATTATCATGCTACTTCTGCTAATTCTTCTAATGGCTACGCTATACCTGCTCCTTCTAGGCCTGTCACAATGATTACTGGAAAGCTGGAACAATATATTAAGGGCTGTGTGTACAGAATAGGGAGATTTGTGTTATTTTAGCTGTAAAAAATGAAAAAATGTGAACCGAGAGTTGAATAAGTTACTCTTATGTCAAATTATTGGTTCATTCTGCTATTTATATGCTGCAGCTCAGGTCTTTTAATGATCCTGTCTGTTTAAAAAGGGTTTACAGGGATTATCTTACGTGATTTTAATCTTAATCTGTGGCATAAAGTAGTTTCAATATTATCATTTATCATAACGTTCCTCTGGAGCTTGAAGATGTGTTATCGTGACAGGCCTAGATCCTTCCACTATTGTTATCCAACTATTAATAATACTGGAACTGATGTTATTAAGACTGCTCCTCCTTCTCAGAGATTGCTTTTACTCTGTTAGAGAATATGCATTGGAAAGATAAGGCGTTTTGTTTCATACTTAGCATTTAAGCACTACTGACAGAACAGAAAGGCTATATTAGATAAACTTGTGTCTCGAAAGTCCCTACTTGCTGTTTCTATTTGTTTTTGTGAGTGTGTGAGTGTGTTTTGCCCGTGCATTGCCCTGGTCACAGATCTGACTCTGTCCTCTGTCCACAGGCAGGGCCCGCCAACTGGGGAGAAGCGCTCATGTACAAGGTGAAAGGTTTATACTGGTGATTTTGAATTATTAAGCTGTAGCCTCAATGTAACGCCCTCAAATGTTCTATATGTTCTTCTACTTTTTTGTGCAGGGTGAAAAAGGTCAGAAAGGAGAGCTCGGTCCGCAGGGTCTCACCGGAACGCCAGGAAAAGATGTATGTACAGTTTTAGTTTGTACTTATTCCTACTTAACTTGTTATTTAGTTTTATTTAGTTGTATAATGTGCAACATAGTTAAAGTTAGTCACCAATTAGAAGTAGTTTTCGATTTAGCTGTTGGCAGCCTGTAAAATGTGTTTTTCATTTCCCTAAAGAGACCACATCCATTTTATCAGGCTAAGAAGGGCATTCAGTAAACTTAGTGTATGGCATTACTCTTTAAGCTCCAATTGATATGTGAGCCCCCTTCTCAAGGCCGGGGCGCTAAGTTGTCCTGCTAATGCCTCTTAGATTAGGCTAGGGCAACAAAGCTTGCACAATCAATGCTGCCTCATTGACTGTGCTGTTCGTCTCACATAGGCAGCCTCCCATTCAGGAAGACTTAAACCTGTTAATCTCCGCTGTTCACCATAGTGATCCTGCCGAGGCTCGGAAAGTTTTGAGGAACAAATTACAACGTGTGTGTGCGTTGAGGTTTAGGCCCAATTGTGTTTGTCAGCTTACCAGTGCATGCCTCAGACAGATGGAGGATAGATTCTCTTTAGAGGTCTGACGTTGGGATGCGGATTAATAGAAGCAGCCCCCCAAAGTACAAGCAAATGAGGATAAAACATGCACTGACAGAAGAAAAGTGAAGGATTTGAACTCTAGACTCGGGTCATGCTGGTTGTTCTTGAGGTGCCAGTCAAAAGCACAAATACAGTGATAGTTCGAGAGCAGTAGGGCGACGGGAGCTCAGTGTTTGTCCACTGATCCGAAGGTTGGCGGTTCGAATCCCGCTCTTGACGTAAATATCTTTGGTTGACTGATCGGATGTTGTGTTCTTGGGCAAGACACTTAACCCACCTCGCCCCCAGTGCCTGCGTACACTGGTGTATGAATGTGCTTGTGGTTCCTTGATGTAAAGCGTTTTGAGAGTCTTGAAGGTGGAAAAGCACTATGCAAAAATGTACAATTCCCGGTGAATCACTAAAAAGTTCTTGTTGCTTTACCTTTGTCGATGCACACACCAGTACCTGACTTTTTTCTTTTTATATTTCTCATTCCTCAGGGGAGAGCAGGAACCATTTGTGTGGTGGGCCCTAAAGGACAAAAGGTGAGCTATAAACACGAGCTAAGACTTTAGTTTACATCACATAACACATTCACCTTACTGTGACTGTGTATTTCCAGGGTACACCAGGAAAAGTGGGTCCAGAGGGATTAGCGGGAGAGCCGGGTCAGCCAGGACTCCCAGGACTTCCAGGAGACGGGACACCAGGACCCCCGGTCAGTGCCTAAAATGAAATCTACCAACATGAGGCGGTGACAATATGTTCTGTTGTGATGAGGTCACTGCACAAAGGCACAGCTGGACATGCAGTTTTCTTGTTGTCAATTATAGGAACATAGAAACACGGCGTCAAAGGTTTCAAAAGATGTATCAGAGGAAAAAGTTCTAAACTATTAACTTTTTTTTTTTTTCATCAGGGCCCTCCTGGTCCCCCGGGTGGTGCAAAAGGCGAGAAGGTACAGCTATATTGAAACATGGTCCTTTGTTACATGGGGAAATGGAACTGATCAGAAAATGTCATTCTATTTTACAAAATGGGAGTGTATAGTAGCTACTCCTGCTTCTTTGTCCGGGATTCAGAATATACACTTCTTCAATACTTTACAAAGATGTGAGTCTGGTCTCTGGTGACACTCCCTGTTTTGAAATAGGATTGATTGACAGGTGGATTAGCCAATCAGGGACAGGCATGGCACGTTTGTATGGGGAAAAAAAAAAAAACCAGTGGCAGAAAAACATGGTGGATTTCTCTCAGTGAGCGAAGCCTAAACTCTGTTAATCTGAGTTGAGATAAATTTGATTTTATTTGTAACTCATAGGTGACCAATGAGCTCCTTTGTTTCACATGTGTCACTGAAAAAAAGAAATCTGATTGGACGATCACATTTGACCAGGCTTGAGACTCACCAGAGGGAGTGGGGACGAGACTGATATCAATCTCAATAAAAATACAGAGAGATGTCCTTCTTGATTTACCAGGCAACCTGCTTCTAAGTTTTGGGGTCCTTGTGCTAATTAGTGGCACGCTACATGTTTATGTGTCTTGCAAAAAAACAATCTGTATATATTAACTCTAATATGATGTGTAACAATCGTAAATCTATTTTGAATTAAGAATCGTGGTGTCTCTTTCCAGGGAGATTTTGGACCTCCAGGACAGGATGGACTGCCAGGAGATCCAGTAAGGTTCTTTTTAAATATTTATCAGGGTGACACATGCATGAATCACCATTTAGATTAATAACTCTGATTATCTTTATCATAAATGTAATATTCATACAGGGTCCAAGAGGACCTGGTGGTGCCAAAGGAGAGAAGGTAATGCATAACTTAACTGGCTTAAGATTAAAAGAGCACTGTGGAATATGTCTTATCTCACCTTCTGTTTGTTGTTCAGGGTGATCCGTGTGAGGTGTGCCCAGAGCTTCCAACAGACCTGAGTAACACAGTGGCTCTTCAGGGTAAACCCGGGCCTAAAGGAGAGCCTGGAACGCCGGGTGTGGGAGAGACAGGACCTATTGTGAGTACAGTATATCAACAAGCAAAAAATCAAAGAAATGTCACTTGAACATTATGGTTTTTAACTGACCAAGACACAGAGAATGTTGCTACTACTCATTTATATTTATTACACTATATTTAATTATAGGTTTTGTTGTTTTTTTGTTGTATTTAAGTATATTTTCAGGTTTTCGGGTGTATAGTTGAATTCAGTTTATCTTGAAACTCTAATGATTATCTTGCCATAGCTACTGGTATATATTTCACTATAGTATTTATTTATTCATTTATTTATTTATTCATTCATTCATTCATATATTTATTATTTATTTATTTTTATTTATTCATTTATTTATTTATGTATTAATTTATTTATTTATTTAAGTATTTATTTATGTATTTATTTATTTATTCATTCATTTATTTATCTCTCTTGCCATTTCATTTTCTTGGCATCAGCTTAAAGAGTCAAAAACAAAATAATCCAATTGTAAATCCAACCTTGATCTCGTTTTCATTCAGCGTCTCTGGCCATTTTCTGCACTACTCCTCGACATGCACTGCCTTTCATTTCTATATATTCTACCATGTACTCTCTCTTCCGCACAAGTCCACTTATGTAGCTGCTTCTGTTGAAAACGTTTTCTTTGAGCCAGCGGTCATTTAGTTAATGTAACCTCAACATGTCTCACAAACCGCATCCCTGCCACTCTGATTTCTGCACTCTCCTTAGCGCACCAACCAAGTGATTTGTGGAGAGCAGTATAAATCTGGAGTCTTATGAGATTCTCCGTGCAACGATTTCCAATAGTGCCAGCATCCATCTGTCATACCTGGTTAGGGCGGATGGCGGAGAGGGTGGGTGGGGTTGCAAAGTGGGCCGGGGTGCCATTTTAACTTCCAACTAAGTCTTTGTAATTCTTCACCCATTCTCCTTTTGGGTCATTTTTTTTCTTCTTGTTCCGCATTTAACAGGGGCCTGAAGGAAAGGACGGCAAAGCAGGACAAAAGGTTCGTGAGTTTCAATCATTCATTTCCAGCACATTTATATTCTGTGGAAGCGTGACTGGTATCTCCTGCACCCTCCTGCATCCTTCTACATGCAAATATGCAAACATCAGCAGCAGAGCAGAAGATGCAGGCAGAGTAGATGAATTATTACTAACCCTCCCCAAAAAACACACCATGTAACATCCAATGGACCAGTCAAACTTATCTTTATGCATTATGAGAACTTGGACTAAGTAGCAAGCAAGCAAAGTAAGCATTTTGTGTTGATTTTTCAGGGAGAACCGGGATCTGATGGTCTCAAAGGTGAAAAGGTGAGATACTGTCGTTACACAAAACTAAATATTAGAGCTACACAGTACATCGCAAAAATATCAGTGTCACAATATTGGCTGATGCAGTAATCGAAAGGGCAGGAACATATATCAGAACAACACAAGTGTACTGTTTTTGGAAGGCAGATTTAAAATAAAAAATAAAAAAAAGGATCTATATTACACTATTTTCTGATATTTTTTGTTCTAATGTTTTTTGTTGTGTTTTGTTTCATTCAAACATGTTTAACACACAAACCCTGCACATTTAGGCTGAGATGTTAAACAGAAAACACTCTGTTCCACCTTGTGATGTCATCAAGTGGTAATACAGGAAGTGCTCCACTGTGTTTTTAAACTCCATACAGCCTTGCATCATTTCATCATTTCAATAATTTCAGCTCTGCAGTTGCCAATCTCTTCTGAATTAAAGGTCAAATGTAGCTGTTAACTTTAAAAACTACCACTTCATGACATCACAAGGTGGAACAGAGCATTTTGAGCTTTGGAGATGTGAACAAACTAATAATAAAGTGTTACTCAAACATGCGTGAGTGAAACAAAACACAACTCCAGGTCTGTTTTTGATGAGGTAACGGCATTAAAACATGGCTTAAAACTCACAAGAGTCAATTTTAAGCTCTTTAAGCTCATTAGACTCGGGCTGCTCTTGGGTTTGTCTTTGTAAATTTTTTATTTTTATTTAATTATTTGTATTTTGACCCAGTTTGTCTAGTAAAGAAGATGTGTGCATTTTTTTTTTAAATTATTGTATTAACTGAACTTATGCCAGAAAGTGTTTTAAAATATCACAGTACATAATAGTTATCGAATATCGCATTTTTTTCTCATATCGTGTAGCCCTACTATCACTGCCAAGCAAAACTCTTGATCATTTGCACATTCACATCTGTGCTAATGATTTGTTTTACTCTGTCCTTGGTTACAGGGTGATTCGTGTTCCCCTTGCCCCACTCTTGGTCAGGTGCCAGCTAACCTGCTCCCGGGAGTCTTGAGCCAAACTCTGAAAGGAGAGAAAGGTGAACCGGGGACAGGCCAGAAAGGCGAGCAAGTAAGTCAGAACGCTTTAGGTTTAAATTAGAGCTAATGTCGTTTCACGGCAGAATTCTGGACCCAATGCTCACAAACAGCTCCAAGGTGAAAACAAAAACAAACAGTGTTATCTTGTTCAAGTGTAAAGACGTTGTTCTTGTGGTAAGAGATATAACACATAGGATGCCGAGAATTGATGGATAATTGTTTTGCTTAACGTAAAGTCTATTCCTGATTTTGTTTACTTGTTTGTGATTGCTTGCATGTGTGGGCAGTGATAAGACGCCTCATTAAAGTGATGCATTGTCTGCTCTTGTGCTCCGCAGGGGGAGGCCGGCACTGTGGGCTTACCGGGGCCTCGTGGAGAAAAGGTATGTTCAGGAGCAGGCGACCCCATTAACGCAGTGTTTAAGCTTTCAGAGGGTGAACTCACTACATAGTCTACAACAAAATGAGGCTCTTAGCGGACTTAAACTAATGATCATCGCATAAGAGCGCCCATTTGAGAGATAAAGATGCGAGATGTGAGGGTTCACTCAGTGGGATAGTTAGTAAGAAATGCTTGGATAGCAAAGTTTCTCTTAAATTTTAGTAGTTTGAAAATAAATGTTTAATCCCCCATCTGATGAACTTGTCTACAGGGCGCTGCTGGCAGTAAAGGAGCTGATGGAAAGCCGGTGAGTGCAAAGTTACTGTGGCAGGAAGTGAAAACATAATGGAACGTGGTGAAATAATTGTGTCATGTGTTGTGGCCATACATCAGGGGAAGCCTGGACCACGAGGGCAAGGTGGGAAAGATGGACCAAAAGGACCAAAGGTATGCATTATTAATGAATGATGGGGTTTAGGGCTGGGTGATCTCATCCCTGTGATATTGTGCTATTTTCTCAATACCGCCATAGTGTAATTCAGTTCTTCTGTGTTTACTGCAGCTATGTTCAAAGTTACATGGATTACGATCAAATCAAAATCAGATCTAAAAGATTTATTGTAGGGGTTATTGTTCCTAACGTGATTGTGTTTGATTTTATTTTTCACAGACATGTTGTTGTTGTTGTTTCCATAGGGAGATTCAGGACTCCCGGGTGTCGGGCTGCCTGGTGCTAAAGGAGAAAAAGTATGTCCAGTCATTTGTGTTATATCTTTGACAGGGTTTTGATGAGCACATCTAAAATGCTTTTTGTCCTAGGGAGAGTGTGGTGTGTGTCAGCCATTAGAGGTTGGTGGTGGGCCCCCCCATATCAAGCCTGCAGGAGCTGGTCAACCAGGCCCCCCAGGGCCTCCCGGGCCCCCAGGCCTGGGAGCCGATGGCAAACAGGTGATTTGTTAATTTTTTTTTTTTTTATTTATTCATATTGGCACTTTTGAATTATTTAGTCTCAGAATAAAGTGAGTAGAGAATCTTTACTGAGTCTTGTTTCGGGGCAAAACATTCCACGCACAGAGAAATTGCCCTTGTGAATGCACCATGCTTTAGTTTATTGGGCAAATAGAATGTAAAGTGGCTCCTCTGACCACAGAAGTGCTGGTAGGTATTATAAATCTCTGTAGGATCCTGTCATCCCACCCAATTACATGCTTTATGCTTATGCGGTTAGTTTTATGTCAACAATTATTTTAGGCTAAATAGACAGCGGCTTGTGTTTCAAGATGACTGCCTTTGCATATTAAGTATGTGTATACTGTACGTGCATCCGCATGCATTAGGGTTCACCTTTTATGTGTTTACACAGGGCCCACCAGGTGCTACAGGCACTAAAGGAGAAAAGGTACATTTTTTTCTCTGTACTATGTTCTTGCCGTGTCAGAATTGGTTGTAACACAGACTGGATACCAGAAAATCCCCAGCATGCATTATGCATTTGAAACAACAGTGATGCTTTTGTAATGTGAATAGTTTTGTGTCACCAGGGAGCAATGGGAGAACAGGGGGATAAAGGACTAGATGGTGCCGCTGGAGTCCCAGGTTTGCCTGGAGAGCCAGGACAAGATGGACAAAGAGGCTTTAAAGGAGAGAAGGTATTTTTTTTTACTCCTTACTATATTATAGCAAATATTGTTTTGAATAGTTTCAGTCATGGTCGCTAGACTTACTGTTTCCATTCTAGGGTGATGCTTGCACCAGCTGCCCTTCGGTGGGAGTTACAGGAGGTGAGGGTGTATCTGTCCCGGGTCCCAAAGGGGAGAGAGGTGAGCCTGGTCCACAAGGACAAGGCAAACCAGGCAAACATGTAAGAGAATTATGTATGAGGTTATCATAATAACATTTTTCTTCTAAGACATTTGCTCATATTCAAGTGCCGTGTTATTCCCAGGGGTTACCAGGTCCAGCAGGTGTTCAGGGCACCCCTGGAACTAAAGGAGCCAAGGTATAAAAGGTCATAGTGTTACTTTTGGAGAGGATTTTAAGTATGTGTATTAATAACAGTTTTCAATACGGTTCTGTTTGCTTCCACAGGGAGAACCTGGTCTTGCTGCAGTTGGTCTTCCGGGGCCTCAGGTACAGCATGCGTCCCCTAGGAGTTATTTTAAAAGAATCACACAAAAACTGTACACACATACTAAAGCTGTCGTAAAAATGTTCTCTGCGAGCAACAGTTTGTGTACAGTAACAGCAGATTCAGTTTGTTTTATAAACAAAAGGTCAAAATCCATTTGCTTTACTTTCATTGAGACAGATTAAACAGATAAAGTTCACTGGTTGACAGGTTCACTCACATGGGAGAGTCTCATTGTTGCTCATCTGTGTTCTAGGGAGAGGAAGGGCCAAGAGGGCTGCCTGGACCTGTTGTAAGTTTCACTATTTCCAAATGATCTCTTCTGTGCCGTATAATTACGTTGACATTAATTCATTTGTTGAAAGGGACCCAAAGGAGAACAAGGATTTCCTGGTATTCGGGGACAAACGGTAGTACTTAAAAATATACTCGTAGTTCATTTTCAGATGAGATTATATGCATGCGTACCTTTACTAACAGGGAGATGCCGGACCTCCTGGACTACAGGGGCCAGTGGGGCCTGCAGTAGAAGGACCTCCGGTGAGATGCTCCTCAAACTTTTTTGCACCATTGAAAATAATACATATGGCCTTTTTGACCTTTTTAGAGTAAAATTAGCTGTGTTAATTTCTTGGTGTTATGCCTTTAGTGAGGGTGTGTTGCTTTTGGGAGTAACATCAGCATGTGCCAAAGTATGCTTTAAGTTGGCACAGTTGCTCAGTGGCACTTTCCTCATAGCGAGAAGGTCCTGGGTTCGATTCACGGGCCAGGGGAGTGCTTTTTGTGTGGAGTTTGCACGTTTTTTGCAGCCGTCCTTAATGAATTCAACTTAATCAATTGCTCTTAGGCCTGTAAGAATAACACATTTTGAAGCACGGTGTATCGCTACAGAAATATACAGCGATAAATGATAATATTGAAACTACTTTATGCCACTGACAGAATAATAAAACAGGTTTATCCCTGTAAATAATTTTTAAATAGATAGTATCTCTCAAAAAGCCCTAGCTGCAACATATTAATAACAGAATGAAGCAATAATTAGCCATAGAAGTTATTTATCCATCTCTCTACAGCTCAAATCTTATCACTGTGCAACAAAATTACCCCAAATTCCCACACTTTTACAAAGAAAATGTACAAAAAATACAGTATTGTTCTAGTTTTTGTTGTTCTAGTGGTAATTATGGAGCCAGGCCTAGTCACTCTACCTCTATGATATCCACACCTGAACAGTCCTTGTTAATTGTACTAAAATAGTTTACACACACAAACTTCTGCATGATATTCAATTGCTGTGTTTAACCATAGGGCAAAGATGGAAAACCAGGCCTTAATGGGTTGCCCGGAGCAGAAGGAACACCGGTAAGTTTGTCGTTTTCCCTTCTGTTTCTCAAATGTGACACTAATTGGAGTTGCTTCTCTGTGCTTCTGCATAAGCCATTCGAGGAGATGTAAGGGGGATTTAAGTAGCAAACAAGAGCGAATGCCTCTGTGTTAACACCTTCAATTTTCTTTGAGCTTCTTTGGGAATTGTCCTTGATTTAGGCATCATTTGTAACCAAGTATGCGGCTGTCTGCTCTCATCTCATCTGCTGTCCCCTCATCTCCTCCCAGCTCAGTGCCCCACGAGCTTTCTTCTGGAACAACAAATATGGAGTAACTAAATGTTTCTCTATGCGTATGTGTCTTCTCTCTCTTGCAGGGGCGAGATGGAGCTAAGGGGGACAAGGTAAGTCTAGCATTTTGTTTGGATGACGGGATCCGGAGGGGTTTGAGTAGAAAGGAAGGAAACAGATGGTAATCACACGAGATAGTTTAGCGCCCCCTTGCACATGCATATGCGGTTGAACTGAACATAGACATGCACAAGGAGACCCCGGGGCACGCACGGAGTAACAGCGGAGGTGACAAGTGCGCTGCGGCTTTAAGAGAAAGAGAGGTGTGAGACTATTCACTAGAGCCACCGTCCACAGCAGGGGCGACGCCACGGGGGGGGGGGGCCTAGCTTCCCCTAGAATGACCTGTGCTCCCCTATAGCTCTCTCAAAGCTTTTTGCCACATTTTCACAATCCAACGACAGATTCTTCAAAATGAGACTACGATAACAAAGGAACTCCTTATTAGGTTTAATAAAACACTACGGTTTTGTTTTGTTTTGGGTTTTTTTTGTTTGTTTTTTTTTTATTTTGAGGAGATTAATGAACACAAGAAGTCAGTATACTTAAGTACAATACAGGAAACATGCATCATCTACAGTGGCAATGTGATTTTAACTTCTCTATAGAGACATATTTGCATGTGTGGGCAAACTTGAAAGGGTTGGGTATAGAACGTAATTGTCTTGAATGGGCCAAACTGACTGAAATAATAGGAAATGTGCAATTATGGGAACTGTGCAATAACTGTAATGTGCAATTTTTATTTTGGCCCTTTTGTGACCCCAGCCCTTTGGAACAATGGATGGAAATGATCGTTTGGCTATAATCCGGTGTGTTTACTTTCATGTTGTATCACGTCTGTTCACTAACTTACACTGCCCCAATCAAATACATAAATCAGTTAATAAAATAAAATGTATCCAGTACTCTTAATGCTCATTTGACTTTTTTTATTTTTTTATTTAAGTTTGAAAAGAAGCGGGAAGAAGAAAACTTAAATCCCACCCCCGTCTTCCTTTTATACTTGTTTAAAACAGCGAAGCAAACATGGGGGTGGCTACGCTCCATTGTTAAAAGGCTCTGTATTTACATGTTAAATAAGCTTCCAGATTAAAGACCATAGCCCCCACTTTATTCCTCCAACCAAAAATGCATAGCACCGCCCCTGGTCCACAGTGTGAGTGAGAGAGAGGGGCAGAGGTGACAGAATAGCAGCGAAAGCACTGCAAAGAGAGATTTAGACTGAAAAATGTTTCAAAATGCAGAATGTATGTAAATCAACACATCTGCCTCTTTAAATCATACTGTAAGCAGGTGACTGAACTTTTTTTATAGACTGTACTAGCCCTGTCATGATAACACATTTTGAAGCTCGATATATCGCTACAGAGAAATATTACGATTAACGATAATACTGAAACAACTTTATGCCACTGATTAAGATTAAAATAAACCAAGATCATCCCAGCAAACCCCCTTTTTAAACAGACAGGATCAATAAAAGTGATCTAAACATAACAAAAATCTCCCTATTTCTGCAAAGAAACGATACACACAACAAATATATTTTGTATATTGGTGCAGCTTTCATACACTGAACAATAAGTCGATATAGTAATTACCATGACAGGCCTAGACGACACTGTATTAAACTCTTCCACTGTTACTACTTGAAACAACAACTATAGTACTCGAACCTGGCCAAAACCACAAACTTTGAAAAATAAGTCTGTTCTTCGGTTTCACCTCTGTCAGTCTCATAAGAGGAAAACAGAGGCGTTGCAGACATGTTTGGTTGGAGGAGCTATGAGGGTGCTAAGTTCTTCAATGTGGCTCACTTAACATGTTAATTTAGAGCCTGTTGCGGATGCTGCCATGTTTGCTTTGCTGTTTTAAGTTTAAATGTAATTATTTCCTGTTGTCCCCCTGTCTCATTTTGAAGACGTCTTTTTTTTAGAGATTAGATGAGCTATGAAAATGGGGCAAAAACCTTTGGTGGAGCTATGGGGGTGTATTGGTCATTCTAGGGGAGAGTCTGTGTAATCCCTCAGTCGTCCAGGTATGACCCATAGTCAAACTGGACAAAAAGTTGCAGGAGTGAAGACGTTTCACTGTTCATCCAAGCCTCATCCAAGCAGAATTTTTCCTTTACCATTCAAGGAGAGGCTAGTGCCCCCTCAAGCCCCCCCTCTGGCGCCGCCTCTGTAGGAAAATGAACCAACAGAGATTGTCAATACACAATTAAAGACTAGATTATCAATATCACAAAATCATCACAACCCATTTAATCCTTTATACCAGCCCCAATCATTCAGTTAAAGTAATAATATATCATGCATGTGTTTAGTAAACTAAAAGACCTTCAAGCTGCAGATTACAGGGAGCTGGGCTATGTTTAAAGTAGAATGAAGATTCACTTGCGTCTTATCCTTCTGTAACCGCTTTGATGTATATTTTAGGGTGAACCTGGAGAGTGCAACTGCATAATCCCCTCATACACGGGTGTGGGCGGACCAGTGAGTATACGCGCCGCGGTACTGAAATACTAACACACTGTGAATGTACTGATGTAACCTCTTCATCTAATCTGTGATGGAAGAAGTACTCAGTTCTGTTACTTAAGTAAAAGTACAGATACTGGAGCAATACTGATACTTGTGATACTCGTGATACTTTTACTCAAGTAAAATTATCACACAATAGTAAATAGTAAAAGTTTTTCTTGAAATATATTTTTAAACAGGTACTTACCTGTTTAAAAATGTACTTAAAGAGTGAAAAGTAAACATATCTTGCACATATTTTTTCTTATGAAGCTTAAAATGTATTGATTTTTATAGAAGATTTGTGCTGAATTTTTGTTAATGTGCACTACTTACCTTGTACCAGGGTCACTTATATCTGAAAGCAACGATAAGACATACATTACCAGTCTGCTTCCTCCCTCAGCATCTGTCTGCTGATAAATCTACTCTTATTCTGCCCTGATTCGACTGTGCTTGCCTTACAGGGAGCTCCAGGAACTGCAGTAAACATGTGGCAAGCTGGCCCTGAGGTGGGTCCTGTCAGCAGCTCTATAACTTAGGCTTAAGTGCTGTTAGCTTACAAACTCATGATGTAACATACAGGGCCCTCCTGGACCCCCTGGCCCTCCAGGACCCCCAGGGCCTCAAGGAGTCACAGGAATTCAAGGACCCCAGGTCAGAGGAACTTCACTTAATTAGCTTACTTCCTTGTTCAATTCAGCAGCCGCTCAATGAACTGAATTGAACTACAAGCTACTGATAAACCTGCTTGGGCACAAATGGGACGAGAAAGGCTTTAACATGCTTTGCATCATGATTAGGACATGTGCCATAAACCATGCATGTGGGTGATTAGCCACATGGCTAATTATGACCCTCAGACTGTCAAAGGACCCAGTCCAAGTAAAAGACCTTGGCAACGGAATGAGGGGGATGTCAACAGACGTCGCAAGCTTTCAACATACTTGCATAAGGACACATATGCATGTAGGGCATTACGCACTCGTAGGCTTTTACTGTCCTGTATATGTAGGTGTGAAAATACTAACCAAGCTGTAGTCAGGCTTTGCTCATGGGTCATCTGAGCAGGCTGGGCAATGTCCTAGACATAAACAGTTATTTGAAGGTATGCCTCTGAATGAATACACCCTCACCCTCATCGATATTATATTTTGTACGTTTCAAAACCATCAAGCACACCTTCAAATAAAGTGTTGCTATGTTCTGCTTGAAGAGTCAAAGGTGGCAGAGATCTAGAGTAGTGCTCATGACTGGAAGTGGTGGTGTCACTCTCCATACCTGTAATAAGGCAGAGCATGTGACCCTTTGACTCTGCCTGTAACACTGGTGGAGATGGGAGTGGTTAGCCTTTAGCAGGCAACATCTACCTCAACCACTGCCTTCTTTTTAGGGTATCCCTGGAAACGACGGGATACCGGGGAATCCGGGTTTGCCTGGAAAGATCGTAAGTAAAATTGGAGTGAAAACAGAAAGGTCTCAAGCTTGATAAAGCACTAAATAAGTAAAAATACCTCTTACATACCAAGAAGTTCACTTTGTAAAAAATGGAGCAATGCTTTTTTACGAGTCATTTTCGAGTAAGTTTCTTTTTCAGTCAAAATGAACTGGGAAGACATTTGACATACACACATTAAACCAATTGAAAGAAAGAACTTGTTTATGCCGACCCCTGTTGCTATGGAGACATACAAAACAGATACCACATACGGTGTGTAGTGAAGAAACAAGCTTTTCACTGAGCCAGAGGTGATAGACCAACTGCCAAACATGTGCAACATGCTGTGACGTGTACGTCATCGTTTACGTAGTCTGAAGGGACAACATGTTGTTTGTATACTTATTTATATATCTCAAAATAAGGCCATCAATGTTTTCAAAAAGCATAAATTGGTATAATTAAAGTCTAGACACCGTTGAAATGAACAGTACACAACAACATAATTATAGAGAATCTTCACCTACACAAAGCAGTTAATGCACTGGACCAGTGTTGATAGCACTCAGTACACAATATATGGTGAAGCATTAAACAGCACCTCTCTAATGGCTTCCCTTTGAACAATGTCAGATGGGTTTGTAATGACTTTGAAACCAGGCCAGGTGCTATTGATGGACTCTTTTAGGAGATAGGTCCTGGAGCCTTGTTAGGGAGTGAGCAATTTCATTTATTTTAGACCATATGTCTATAAATTGTCTTTACGGGGACATTGTAATGGAGCTGCGGGATGATTATTTGTAGTGCAGTGGACTTTAAGTTAAAAACCTTCAAATGCAGGTATCTGATATGTTGCAGTTGTAGTTTCCAATATAAACTGCTGACAGCTGCAAATGTCTTTTGTAGTTTAATAATTGTGTTGTCTCACCAGGGATAAGACAAATCCATGTTTAAGTTACTTTATAATAATGGTCTAAAAAGAAAAAAAAAACTAAATTTAAAATCAAAGTATTGCAGAAAACAGATGGATCTAATGTATATTTTACATGATGATTATTTGAATGATTGTCATATTTGAATTACATCACAAATGTATCAATGTTATTTGTGTATTAGTAAGTTGAATTATACGAGTGTTTCTTTGTCTAGATCAATTTCCATCCGCCGCCTCAAGACTCGACAGACACAGCTGTAAGTTCAAGGAGCACAGTTATTACAAAGACACTTGAGCTGTGCCAGTTTTTGTTCTAAAAACTGTTGATCAGTTTGTGCATGCATGTTCACGAGAGGGCTGTGTTGGGGGCTGTTTCCAGGGCTTGCCGGGGGTCCCAGGCATGGCAGGTGCCAAAGGAGAGAAAGGAGATCAGGGAAAGCCTGGTGTAACTCCACTGGACAACTGTGACAGGGTATGATCGGGCACAACTGGGAAATATTGGAATTATTCCTGTTTAGAGAGATGCCATAACAAATCATTTTATATTTTTATTTTTATGCAAAATGTCCAGTTGTCATTTTGCTGAGGTCGTGCATGCTGCAGGGTCTATACAGATGTACAGATACACGTTGGTTTGTTTAAAGTGAAACATATTACATTGTTTTGGTACATGCACAGTGAGTGATGCATTATGTTGGATGCACTTTATGGAAATGTTATTCCTAAGCCTGGATAAAAGAGACAACAGCATGAGAAGAGTAAGTGCTTGGAATATTGAACTGTGTGTGATCCATGCAATAATCTGTATGTTTCACTTTTTGAATTGAACTAGCGATTGTACCTGCAGAGTGATTGTTAGATTCAATCATTTTATCAGAATAATTTCCAGACTTCTCTTTGCAGTGTTTGGAGAAACTACAGAAGATGCAGGCAACACAAGCGGTCAGATCATTATTACAAATCTCTTTCATTTATACTGAAGACTATTATATGTACTGATTCTCCTGCGCTGTTCCTTACAGAATGACCAGTCCTTCATGGGACCTCCCGGAGTCCCAGGAGTGCCTGGATCCCCGGGACTGAAAGGGGAGCCGGTGGGTGTTTCAGTGTTTATTTGGCTACCAAAAATTTAGGCTAATATTTATTTATTTGTCCTCAGGGTGTACCAGGAGACAGAGGGTCTGCTGGGATACCAGGAAACATGGTGAGGCTTCTGATTAAGATCAAATAGTTCATGTCAAAGATGGATTTGCGCAAATAATGCAAGATATATGGTCTATATAGTATAGCTTCAAAAGTCAAAATGCCTATACCCACAAAGTAGCAAAGCAGTTAAATAAGGCCCTTAAGTGAGCCAAAGTCACCCATCAAATCAACCGTTTTAACACCATCCACTAAACGGAGCCAAACACATCACCGTTCACCACGTCTCTACTGTAACACGAGCTTATTTTACCATTTAAATCCTTTTATATGAAAATAACTGCCAATAGTAAAGTCACTGTGAGGATCTGAGGCTTTAATGTTTATAACTGGCTGTTCTTTAGGGAGTGAAAATACTTGATCCTACATGACTTTATGACTGCACTTTAGTCCTTTTGAGATTATGATATATCCAGTGTGATGAGGCTGTGTAACCTTCATGCACTGAAACAAGCAATCACATAATCATATAGTTATATTTTTACTATCGATTATACATTTAAATATGAAATGTAAAAGTTCAGATCAGACACAACATTTTTAAACCCTCCTGAAAGTCTTTACTACCTGCCCTGAAAATCTGTATCTAGCCGTTGCTTTGAGCTTATTGTGGCGTTTCAATTTTTTAATATATGTTAGCGAACTGTCCCCGCTGAGGTGACACGTTCAGTTGTTGATAGCTGCCAACCACTGCACAACCAGAGCCATCGAGTATAAAAAGATCCCCACTGACAAACTCAGATTGTAGTAATTTTTCCATCTTCAACAGATCATTAACTTATTGCCATTTGTAAACTAAAATGCCCTGAAGAGACTGAATCCATGTTGTTCTCATGTTATGCCTGATCGGTGTGTTTTTTTTACACACTCTTGTATTTCCATAGGGACCCCCTGGATTCCCCGGTCCTCAAGGTCCATCCGGTTCACCTGTAAGTTTGTAATGAACCTCTCCTGTTGGCACACTCGCCTCCTAGTTTCCTCTGCTCCTTATTGATAGTGTTTTTTAGATGAGGAAATGATTCTATGGTGTTTCTCTGCTGTAGCTCAATTATGCCCCTGTCCAAGTGATGGAGAGGGGAGCGGCTCTGCAGACAGCCCACCCCCCTCCGCCTCTTGATTTATTGTTTTAGTAAAATTGAGATGCTAAATGACTGAGCACTGTGAAAACCATTTGGATCATAGTCGACGTGTGCAACAGGCTCGGCTTTTCGCTGTGAGCACCTGTGGCACAAATACTAAAGTGTGAACGTTCTGCTAAATATATTACCCATGGTTTAGAAGGTGACATAATTGTGCCTTAATATCCACTGCTTTATGGTTTAAATACTTAAATTTCAGTTGCAAAAACGAATAAGTGCCATAAAAAAGACCAATCAGCGAGCCTTCACAGGTATTCTTTGCGTAGCCATTTAACGACCAAATCTGTTTTTGTGCAGTAAATATCAAACTGTCAAAAACACTGAACCTGATATTGCAGGTACTCACAAAAATAAATAAATAAATAAATAAGTAACTTTTCAAGTACACAGACATCTGTTTTTACAAATGAAATCTCCAGTAGGTTTAGTTCACATGTATGTCATAACTCCAGAGGCAGGGGCTTATACGACCTTGTGTAGGTGACCATAAAGACACATCTGCCATCGACCATAGAATGCAAAGCTGTCCTCCAGCTCTAAACTCGATCTTTTCACCAGATACTGCTGTGATAAACAACAGAAGGAAAGACACAATCCAGTGCCATTTTCAGCAGTATTTGAGTTTATGATAAAACTACTCATGCAGTAAAACTCGCGGGAGAAAGTCCTCATGAGATGTTGAGAACTCTGATGAAATCCAATTTAATTAATGTGTGGTGCAGCTGAAGGAGACGTGCACCTGATCATTCATGTGGTATTGACGACCGTGTCCTTGTTTTATTCACAACTGTGCAGTTTCTTCAGCATTTGAAATCCATATTCCCTCATTTACCACTCTATGTTTTATTTCCAGGGTCAGAGGGGTGAGCAAGGGTCACCCGGCCTCCCAGGACTAAAAGGAGAGCAGGTTAGTACTGCATGTGCTGAAGAATAAATATAAAATGACCATGTATTAAATATTATATTTTCTGTATATTAAGGGCCCTTCGGGAACCCCTGGATATCCAGGAACCATGGGACCACCAGGGATGCCTGTAAAGTCTCCACAACTTAATAAAGACTGTGGGTAAAAAAGAAAAGTGTTTTGCAGCTAATCCTGTTTCTTTATGTGTTTAATTCTATAGGGACTTAAAGGTGAACGTGGAAGTCCAGGAAGTGCAGGGAGCAATGGAGAAGCAGTAAGCACATCACTACTGGAAGAAGCATGTGTGGAAGGTTCTAGCAATAACACTATAAAATGTTTGTCTTTTTAGGGTGCTCCAGGCAGCCCAGGCTTCCCTGGGCCTGCTGGGCCTCCGGTTAGTGTGAAACTCTGATAATGTCATAATGAAGTAAAGGCACATACAAACATACGATTGACTTTTGTTTTTCTGTTTTTTTGTAGGGCAGTAAAGGAGACACAGGACCATCTGGGCCTGTTGGCCCCAAAGGAGACCAGGTAAGTGTGAAAACATCAATTCTTAATCTTAATAATCTCATCCTGGCTGACAAATACTCAATTGTTTATAGGGATTCCAGGGACCACCAGGTTTCCCAGGACCCCCTGTATGTACACTGAAACTATATATATCATCATAACCTTCTTTGTGCTAGCTGAATGTTGTGTTGTGTTTCAGGGCGCACCAGGACCAGCTGGCAAATCTGGAAGAGAAGGTCTTCCAGGTCTCAAAGGTGAAAAGGTGAGACTTTTTGGTCAAATATTGATATGTATCAGCATTCACTAGAAATGTATACAAAAGTTTATTTGGATTGAGGCATCAACCATTTCCTCTTTGCCCAACACTGAACAGGCTGTATATTATTATTTTTACAGGGAAATGACGGCCTTCAAGGATCACAAGGGGCTTCAGGACCCCCAGGCTCACCTGGCTCTCCAGGGTTAATGGTACAATCATCTCTAGTGTCTAAGTTTCTTTTATTAATAAGAATATGGGAGCCCATGAACTTACTGGAGCTTTGTATTTGCTAACAGGGCCCCCCTGGTCTTGAAGGCGCTGATGGAAAAGTTGGAAAACCAGGTCTACGTGTAAGTTCATCTGCATGGGTTCACTATGGCCTAATAAAGTATACCTAAAAGTAAAGAATTCCTATTCAGGATTCATAGTTTAAGTATGTTACTTTATTTGATTTGCCTTTTATTGTTAGGGTGAACCAGGGCCCGCAGGCCCAGTGGGACCACGAGGAATCCCAGTAAGTATCCTCATAAACTCTTACCATCATAAACGTGTAAGCTTGTTTAATCCAAGACCAGGTGCTGCTGTCTTTCTCTTGGACATCTTGGTTTTCTGATATTTTGATAAAGCACCAATTGTATTTGTGTGATGTTGCTCCTCAGGGTTTCAAGGGAAAAACTGGTCACGTGGGCTTCCCCGGTGCAAAGGTTGGCTCCTAGTCTTTGTTTATTTATGTATTTATTTATATTTATTCATTTTGTTATTATTTTTATTATAACTTTATGCTGTCTGATTTCATTGACATGTGACTTTCCTAACATTGAATCATAATTATGTGTTCATTTGTTTAGGGTGAAATTGGCCCTTCAGGTCCTCCTGGTCCACCAGGCAGGCCAGGTCATGAGGTGAGGACTTAGACAACAGGATAAGTGCACATACATTTTACTCTATATGCTGCTTATACTATATGCAAACTCAGAGGATGAATCTAAATGTCATGTTGTGACCTTTTCAGGGTGACCCTGGTACTCCAGGTCTACAGGGCCGACCAGGACCTCCTGGACACGCTGTAAGTTGGTGTTATATCTTATTTAAATCTCATTATTCAGCTTTAAATGTCAGCCCAGTGTTGACAAGATTGACTTCACTTCTATTATCAGGGCTCCTCAGGCCCAGCTGGGCCCCCTGGTCCCCCCGGTCCAAGCGGAGTGGTATGTTTTTTTGGCAGCAGGCCCCCCTGCTTTTTTCAAACTTCAGCCTTGTACCTTTGTTTTGTATATTTTTGCAAATGAAATAATGTTAAGGATCACGCATACTTATACTTACTTTTTAAATATAATTAAATTTTTATCTCCAGGGTACCAAAGGAGACAAGGGTCAGGCTGGTGAAAGAGGTTTACCTGGCATGGTGGGACCTCCAGGACCTCCTGGACATCCAGGTCCAATGGTCAGTAACCTGTTCTGAGCCATCACAAGTCAAACAAACAGTGGTTTGATCGTTTGATATGCCTGTTTAAGTGACCTTGTCATGAGTCTGAATTCTGTCTTGTATTTAGGGCGACCCGGGGAGCGATGGTGCCGCTGGTAAAGATGTGAGTAATGGAACATTTGCACCCATTAGACTCAGACAGCTGTATTGATCTGGTCCTCTGTACATCCTTCATGTCTTTGATAAATGTGAGCTTGTTTGGCTTCTGACAGGGAGCAGCGGGCACACCCGGGGACACTGGACAGCCGGGTCAAAAGGTAGTGCACACTCAGCATGCTTCAGAGTAATTCATGACTATACAGCTTCTCCTCTACCCCCAGTGAATCCTTATACACCCTTGTGCTTCTTTTAGACACTCAGGTTCAACCACTATGCTGGACATAGTTGCCACTTTTTCTGCCCACTCAGCGCTGGTCATTATACAGTCAATGCACTAAATAATTTCATTATCCCTGGACAATCCAAAGACAGTCACACTGTCTTTTCACCTCACTTCACCCTGGTCACCCTTGCTAACATTCTGTAGGTAGCTCCTGTTGGGTCTGTGTGCAGTGTGCAAAGGCTTTCGGAGACTCGGTACAGTGATAAAGTTATTCTCTGCCTCTAGGATAATGCTATTAAGCATGAGGGGAGATGCTAGATGAGGCTATTTGTCACACTGACAGGATGCCATTGTCAGGGCTTTAGCTGCACAGAAGAAGAGAAGAGAGACAGAAGATGAGGATGGACTCCTCTATTCTTCTCTCGCTTCTCCATTTCAAGAGCCAGTTCTCTGTCTGTGACATGTAAACATTAGACGTCCATTATGGCTGCTTTGTTCTCCATAAATCACTGTTGCTAATGCAGTGCATTTTGGAGACAGTTTTTTCATGGGACAGAAAAGGCTTTCACTCCTGCCGAGGAATTCAAATCAAATTAAACATAATTTTACTGAAACACTGAATCAAAAAGTCTTATGAATAAAAGTCAGAATTGTGGGTATAGTAAACATTTTAAGATATGTCATGTTATATTTAATCATATCCATCTATGAAGAAACAGTGAAAGTGTCTAATCAGCTGACATTGGAGTTTGTCAATTAAAGTCATTATCACAATCAAAGTCAGAATATGACCATGTCCACAGGAAACACGGCTCAGAGGGCAGAACACGACTGGAGGCTCACACACTTCTTCTCATACATTATTTTCTCCTGTCAGTAAGACTGCAGTATATGAAGTGGTTCCTTTTTGCACAGGGTGAACCAGGGTCCCCTGGTCAGAGAGGGTCACCAGGTGAAAGAGGCAGACCAGGGCCTCCTGGAGGTGGGGGGTACCACGGCAAAGACGCACAGCCCATGGTGGGGCCAGCGGGGCCCAGGGGCGAGAGAGGAAGCCCTGGCACGGAAGGTCTCCCTGGACCACCTGGATCACCAGGAATACCAGGAAATGATGTAAGCAAACGACTTTACATTCTATGTTACCCTAGTGCTGCTCTGTAACTTTTAAAAACTGTTCAGATTTATGCAAAAAGACTGACACTTTTACAGTAGCCAGGGCCAGCTCCAGCTGCTCATGTAAATAATGGATATTTTAATTAACTTCACTGATTAATGTTGGTTCTTGTAACTTCTTTATCTATGCAAAGGCTGTGGTGAACTATGACGAAATCAAGAACTTCATACGGCAGCAAGTTATCAAGATATTTGATGGTGAGGGAGTTTTTATTCTGTTGTTATTGCTGTATGTTAAATCAGCTCTCAATGTATCCCTCTTCAGAGAGAATGGCCTACTACATGTCCCGAATGCAGATGCCAGTAGAAATGGTGGCTTCTCCAGGGCGCCCTGGGCCTCCAGGTAAAGATGGGATTCCTGGTAGTCCGGGGGCCCCTGGATCCCCTGGCATGCCCGGACACATCGGCAGACAGGGCCGGCCTGGTGGACCAGGACCAGCTGGTGAGCCTCATTCATAAATGCTGTTGTTTTTTGTTGGAACATATTTCTAATCTGTCCTGTATGCTTCAAGGACCACGAGGACCAACGGGAGAAAAAGGAGATAAAGGAATTGGTGAAATGGGAGATGTAGGACCTCCAGGTTCACCAGGTAAAAAAAAAAAAAACAAGCAAAATACTGTCAATAAGTGTAAATTATGAATTTAGTCCAATATTATATATATATATGTATGTATAAAATACGTATTAAATCTGGCTCTTCATTTATGCAGATGTTTTATTTACTTTTATATTTACTAAATTTATAGTTTTTGTGCGCAATTCTGAAAAGTTTGAGAGCTTCAGCCCCACTCCCTTTCAGTCGCTCAATCAGTGCACAGAGCATGTCATTACTTAAAGACAAATGTCTTTTGTCACTTCCAGCCCTCAGTAGATGCAAACATGTATCGTTGTTTTTAGTTTATCACCTGACCCTGGCTCTTCATGTTCCTTTGTATGAGATTTGAACCATGGACATCAGTAACGCTGCACATTGTTTATTATGCTTGACATGCATTTGCAACTTGCACCTGATGCTTGAGTTTTCTGCCAGCTTTGAGTTGGATTTCATCATAACAAACACTTGTGCTGATTGCCACTAGGCTTAGCGTAGCTTTCTCATCCTACAGCTCTCTGCTGATAACAGATGAGCTATTGTGGGGAAGCTGGCCCGAGCGATCAAAATAGGAGGCAGACTTCGAATCGTCCCATTTAAATCAATTTATTTAGCCACCGTGGAAAAAAGTGCAAAAATGATACATATTTACAAAACTCAACTGTGCTCAAACTAAACTAAGCAACAGAAATTAAGAAACTGAAGAAACAAAAAACCACGGGTAGCCTTTCAACACAGGTCTCCCCAAATGTCTCATTAGGGCTCCTTATATAGCCCTCTGGTGCAGACACCCCTCCCCCAGCCTACACCACCTTGATCACTGGTGCTGTGGGGATGACATTTCTTTTTAAATGTTAGTTTTTTCTCTGGGCCTAAGTCCCATAACTAAAACATAGTGTTCACAAAATAAACTAAACACTTACACAATACAACTAAATACATAAGACCTTAAACACAGGAACAAAAATTAACTCAAAACCCAGTTCTCCCCTCCACATGGTCCAGCCCAAAGCCACACCCAAGCCTATAAAGATGGCAGACATGGGGCACGCCCCCTCTTTTGTCTGGACCATGTGGAGCTTCAGGTAAGTAGATGTAGTATATGAACTAATTAAGTAACTTTGACCAAATAAAATGACTTTAAGTAGTAACAAATGTTTGTGTGTGAGATTAAATGAATGAAAACTAAACAAAACAAACCGGGATAATTCTATTTTAGTATGGTATGGAGAGTTATGGAAAATTAACAGACATGTGTACAAATAAAATGAAATATCAAGGGACAAAGGCCCACTTTGTCACACACCCCCCCCCATAAGACCGTTACTCGGCCGAGTCACGGGACAGGAAATCAGCAATAATGTTTTTATGACCTGGTTTATACTGGACCTTAAAACAAAATGGCTGCAGAGACAAATACCATCTAGTAATACGAGCATTAGTGTCCTTCATGTTATGAATCCACTGCAATGCACGGTGGTCAGTTTCCAACACAAATTCTTTACCAATTAGATAGTATCTTAGAGTGTCCAAAGCCCATTTAATGGCAAGAGCCTCCTTCTCGATTATCGAATACTTTTTCTCCCTCGGAAAAAAGTTTACGGCTGATGTACTGAACTGGAAGTTGGTTACCCTCCTCTCCTTGCAGCAACACAGCCCCCAGCCCCACGCCCGAAGCATCAGTCTGAACAGTAAAGGGCAATTCAAAGTCTGGACACTGCAACACTGGATGTTGACACAAACAGTCTCTAAGATCATTAAAAGCAAGAATAGTTTCAGGGGTCCACTTAACCTGTACAGGGCTATTTTTACGGGTCATATCAGATAAAGGGGCGGACCTGGTTGCAAAGTCTGGGATTAGGCGTCGATACCAACCCACTAACCCCAAGAAGGATCGCAGCCTTCTCTTGGTGTTGGGCAATGGGGTAGCAGAGATTGCTTCCACTTTACTGACCTGAGGATGAATACCCCCAGCACCAATCACATAGCCCAAGTACTCCACCTCAGCTTGGCGATGTGACATTTCTTAGCGTTGATGACCAGACCTGCCTCTTGGATCCGCCTGAAAACATCAGACAGATGCTGCAGATGCTCCTCCCAGGACTGGCTGAAGATGACGATGTCATCGATGTAAGCAGCAGCATAGTCCTCCGCTCCTCTTAGCACCTCGTCCACGAGCCGTTGGAATGTGGCCGGCGCTCCATGCAGACCGAAGGGCATCACTCGAAACCTGAAGAGACCGCTGGGCACCCGAAAGGTCGTTAAAATCTCTCGAGGCTTTGTCGAGGGGCACTTGCCAATACCCCTTGCAGAGGTCTAAGGTCGTCAGGTAGTTTGCATGACCCAAACGCTCGATCAGTTCGTCTACCCTAGGCATTGGGTAGGGATCAAATGCAGACACCGCATTCAACTTTGAAAAGTTCACACAGAATCTGAGCCTTGGATCTTCCTTTTTGGGAACCAAGACCACAGGGCTGCACCACTCACTATGCGATGGCTCAATAATCCCCATCTCCAGCATCTCCTCTACTTCAGTTTTTAACTGTGGGATCAGCTTGGCTGGAATACGACAGGTAGTGTCTCTAATGGGCTGCTGTTCTGGTATCCGTAGGCGGATCTGGTGCTGAATGAGGTGAGTATATCCAGGTTTCACGCTAAAAAGTTCATCAGTCATGTAAATTTGAAGATTCTGTTGTTGCTCAGTGCTCAGATGACTTACATCTGGGAACACTGGTGTCTCTGCTGGTGAAGGGAAGTACTGCTCCTGAAGCTCCTCTTCATCTGTGACTGCACGTGCCAATAAAGCAAGCTGGTCTGGCCGGTCAACCCACTCCTTTAGCAGATTGATGTGGAATATTTGAGACTTTTTACGACGTTCCGGCATAAAAAGTTCATAGGTGACAGGACCCGTTTTTTGTCGGATCTCGTATGGGCCTTGCCATTTAGCTAAAAGTCCACTTTCTGATGTTGGCAATAAAAGCAATACTTTTTGGCCCACCTGGAATGCTCTTCTTCTTGATACCCTGTCATAACTATGTTTTTGTCTCTCTTGTGCCTGTGCCAGATTGTGACATGCAAGCTCTTTGAAATGCTCCAGTTTATCTCTCATTTTCAATACATACGAAAGTTCATTACATCCCTGCTCAGGCGTTGGCCCCTCCCATGCCTCTTTGAGGACGTCCAGAGGCCCTCGAACAGAATGTCCATAAAGAAGCTGAAATGGTGAAAATCCGGTAGATGTTTGGGGCACTTCTCGGTAAGCAAACAATAGGAATGGCAGCCACTGGTTCCAATCTGCTCCCGAATCAGCAACAAACTTCCTTAGCATAGATTTGAGAGTCTTATTGAAGCGTTCAACAAGCCCATCAGTCTGTGGATGGTATGGACTTGTTTTGATGCCTTGTATTCCCAGGAGGTTGTAGACTTGCTTCAGCAGTGAAGAAGTGAAGTTGGTGCCCTGGTCAGTGATGATTTCTCTTGGGATGCCCACTCTGGAGAAAAGCTGGATGAGGCAGGTGACGATCTGGCGTGCTTTGATTTTCTTCAGTGGAAACGCCTCTGGGTACCTAGTAGCATAGTCCAACACCACTAGGATGTACCGATGTCCCGCACTGCTCCGCTCCAGTGGTCCGACAATATCCATGGCAATACGAGAAAAAGGGGTGTCAATGATAGGCATGCTAATAAGGGGCGCCCTGTCTCCCTTTTTGCTTGCGGCTGTCAACTGACACTCTGGGCATGACTGACAGTACTTCACAGTATCTGAATATTGCTGGGGCCAATAAAACCTAGGGACCATTCTAGAAAAAGTTTTAGCTTGGCCTAAATGTCCTGCCCATGGAACTGAATGACTTAAATTAAGAATTGTAGGTCTCAGTGTTTGTGGGACTACTAATTGATCACCAATCTCACTTCGTCTGTACAGTCTCTCCTCCTTAATAACAAAAACTTCTTTCCCTCGCGTTGTCACTTTTGTCGTCTCGGGGCACACATTTACTATACAAATGAGCTAATGTTGGATCTTGTTTTTGTAATTTTGCCACGTCACTATAGATGGGAAATAAATCTGACTCAATTGGTGTTTCTATGTTTTCCTGCAATTTGGTCCCTTTGACTTTTTCTTGCCTCTTTTGTCTCTTACTTTTCTTGATTTTACCATTATTAGCAGTTGGCATCTCTGTATTAGCAAAAGGGTAAGTCCTCCCATACTGTTCTCTCACGAGTTTGTGATCTAGTAACAGCCATTAAACTAGCATTTAACTTGGTTTCAGTAGATTGATTAGCTATTAGCTTAGGAAGGATTGGCACATCCAGGCCTAATACAATTTGGTAAGGAAGCTGTTCTAATACTCCTACAGAAAGTATAAAAGACTGACTTTCCACTTGAACAGTGACTTCTGCAATAGGATATCTTACCCTATCACCATGGATACACACAATATCCACTGTCCCTCCACAGAACAAGACATCCTTAGGCAAGCTGTCCTGTCTTACCAATGTACGATCACTTCCTGAATCTAATAGGGCAATGCAAGGTTTATCATCTATCACCACCACCCCAATAGTTAGCTCCTCCTGATGAGAGACTCCCGGCTGTCTACATTAGCAGGTAAGTTGGATACACTACACATGTAGTTTTTACTAGCTCTGCTATTAGCCCTGGGACGCTGTGCTTTAAGATGACCTATTTGACCACATAAATGACACGCAAAGTTCTCTCTATTTCTGCTGTCTGGTCTAGGTGCATTAAGGGGAGCACTAGGTCTAAAGTGTCTCGGTTTAGAGTCAGGGGCAAATGTCTTACCCGTTGGGGCGGGTGGGGTGGGTTCTTGGGGCAAGTAGTGTTTTTTACAGGCCGACGAGCAGCAATAAAAGCTTCGGCCATGTCCGCAGCTTCTTTGGAAGTCTTTGGATCTCTTTCCTTAATCCAAGTGCGAAGTTCCGGATTCAGGACTCTGAGGAACTGCTCAGTATGATTGTATCTCCCAATTTGCTCTTGGTTTTGGACTTTGGATCCATCCATTTATTGTAGAGCTCCTTAAGTCGAACCTGTAGCTCCTGTGGTGTCTCCTCTTCTCCCAGCTCCGATGACCGAAACCTCAATCGATAAGTCTCTGTGCTGATCTCAAACTTTTGCAAAACAGCACGTTTCACTTTGTTATAGTTCATAGTGTCATCAATGTCCATAGCAACATATGCTGAACGTGCTTTGCAGTTAAGAGCGGTGCAAGGCGGAGAGCCCACTCATCATTGGACCACTGGCATGCATGTGCAATTCGTTCAAATGTGCACAAATAATGTTCAATGTCCTCACCCTCAGTGTAGGGTTGCATTTTTGGGCCTTTCCAGTTGCTGTTTCTCATGGTGCTGGATTGCCTGGAATGCATTTGATCAAGATGAGAGCTCTGGGTTGGAAGCTCCTCTGCTCTCAGTTCCTCAGGACCGTCCATTTGTGCCACGCGACTTTGTTGCATTTCTCGTTGAAGATTAAAAATGTCTGCGCATTTTAGTCCATTGCTCATCCTGTTGTTGTATGAGGCGATGTAGTAGACCTGAAAGTTGATCCACACCAAGGACTTGTGCTTCCGGTTCGCCACCAACTGCCTCCTGCTGGTCGTCTGGTGGGTCTGTTCCAGCCTCAGCACAAGACTTCTTTGGGTTCTGCCTGGTGGACTTCATCTTCACTGCCTCCTATTGGCCTGGATCCCACCACTGCCACCCAAATGTGGGAAGCTGGCCCGAGCGATCAAAATAGGAGGCAGACTTCGAATCGTCCCATTTAAATCAATTTATTTAGCCACCGTGGAAAAAAGTGCAAAAATGATACATATTTACAAAACTCAACTGTGCTCAAACTAAACTAAGCAACAGAAATTAAGAAACTGAAGAAACAAAAAACCCACGGGTAGCCTTTCAACACAGGTCTCCCCAAATGTCTCATTAGGGCTCCTTATATAGCCCTCTGGTGCAGACACCCCTCCCCCAGCCTACACCACCTTGATCACTGGTGCTGTGGGGATGACATTTCTTTTTAAATGTTAGTTTTTTCTCTGGGCCTAAGTCCCATAACTAAAACATAGTGTTCACAAAATAAACTAAACACTTACACAATACAACTAAATACATAAGACCTTAAACACAGGAACAAAAATTAACTCAAAACCCAGTTCTCCCCTCCACATGGTCCAGCCCAAAGCCACACCCAAGCCTATAAAGATGGCAGACATGGGGCACGCCCCCTCTTTTGTCTGGACCATGTGGAGCTTCAGGTAAGTAGATGTAGTATATGAACTAATTAAGTAACTTTGACCAAATAAAATGACTTTAAAGTAACAAATGTTTGTGTGTGAGATTAAATGAATGAAAACTAAACAAAACAAACCCGGGATAATTCTATTTTAGTATGGTATGGAGAGTTATGGAAAATTAACAGACATGTGTACAAATAAAATGAAATATCTAAAGGGACAAAGGCCCACTTTGTCACAGCTATGTTTAATGATGGAGGATTTTATTTTTTTAAACATTTCATAACTGAGAAAACAGACAGTCCATCAACCATTTTAAACAAGAAGTTGTTTTACCTTTTATCTGTTCATCTTGTCTTCTCACAGGTATTCCAGGACCTCCAGGTTATGGAAAGATGGGACCTCCAGGACCTGTAGGCCAACAGGGCGTTCCAGGGATCCCAGGCCCTCCCGGAGCACCTGGCTCAAAGGGGAATGATGGCCGCTGTAATCCAGGGGACTGTATGAGCCATCAAGTAGAGTACAGTCCTAAAGGCCCACCTATGAAGGGCCCCTGGTAGAGTCTATGGACAGAGGGATCAAAAGAACTGATGCAAAGCGCTGGAAGGACAAAAACAAGCTACACATCCTGGATTATTATCATTAAATCACTCGTCAATATTAAAATAAAGCAGCTACTGTCAAGCACCCAACTCAAGGGCCACACTGGAACAAAGGCCTTTCGTTAACTGGCAGTGTATTCTCACTATGAACGTTCACACAGCTGTGTTTTTACCAGTTTCACCTATATTTCACTTGTGCTTAGTACTGTGCACTAGGCTATTACTGTATGTTACACCTGCTATTTCATTTCTGTGACATCCATTTTACTTAGAAATTGTAAATGTTGTGGTACATTTTCATGGTACAAAATCAGATCATTTTGTATATATTTTATGTATATATTTGTGTTATGGCTATTTTTTACTTTTGTAATATTTGACAAAAGACAAATGCCAAAAAAGCATCGGAAATGCCCCCCCCAATAAATCAGTTTGTTAGTTGGCAAATTATTTATGAGAAATGATTTGTGTTTGATCAATTTGATCTTTTTTGCTACTTAACTCAAGTGTTAAATGGAAACTGTTAATGTGAAACATCCTGTTCAAATAATATAAAGCATGGTAGTTCTTAAAGCCATCTGTCACTTTCACTGTACAGTACAGCTGTTGAAGAGAAAAACACTATAATTAATACTATTCACCGTGCCACGCTCTGCTCTGGCGTTTAGCCTCAGCTATCGTACATAATGATAATGAGAGAGTAGTTTTCAATAGAAACACCAACATGTTACTGACATTTCAATCATCATCTGGTTCGTACCATCTGGAAATGTCTTAAAACACGAAGAGCTATACTTTGTGTTTTACAGAAATAAAATGTTGCTAAATGCTGTGAGCCATAGCGACAAAAGTCATCAATACATCCATGGAGGACGCTTGGTAAAGTTTCATTCAAGAGGTGGGCAATAAATCTGTGTGATTATTCATTAACCAAGATCTTACTCAAAGGAGGGCAAAAATGAGAATGAGAATGCAAGTGAATATTAACACTGCAGACGACCTCACACGCCACATGAAGGCACGTATGTACCACCAGGGCTATATGCACCACAGTCTGAGAACCACTGGTGTATGTGTTCAAGTGTGGTTGTTCTTCACTGCAAACACGTATGCATGGGCCATTTAAGTGTGTAATCGCATATTTTATTTACAATAAATATGTATATAGCTTGAAAAATATTGAGCCGTATAGTTTCTCATGTGAGAGATAGAAAAAACATGGACTTTACAAAAGTTTCCTCTTTATTGGTCCAGGCCCTGAAAACCAAAAAAAAACAATCATTTTACAGATGATTAAGAACAATAAATAGTTTGTGTCCATAAACATAATTGAGCCTGTGAAAGTCGACAGTGGCATAGAGCACATCGAGACTGAATCCAGTTGAAAGTGAAAAGTTGAAAATGAAAAACTGGGAAAAGTTCTTTTTATTACTCGTTTAGGTCATTCACAGGATTTTTGTTGGAGCATATCGTAACCCATTTCTTTTTTCTCTACATAATAATCAACACACATTTACAAAGATTTACAGCACTGCATTGTGGGAGATGGGAGGGCCTGTCAGGATACACTGTTGCCAGGCAACAAGAGCAAAGATAAAACTAGTAGTTAGTTTCTAAAATGAGACTTGGTAGAGGGAATGGAGTACTCATGAGGTAAGTAAGGGATTTGGCCTAACCTTACAGACACAACGGTCCAAATACTCATGATAACAAAGTACAGTACAGATGTCCTTTATTGTTTGGTCTGGTAAAAATACTTAATCAGGTCAAATGTTACACACAAAGCATTGTGGGAAGAAAAGCACCTTAAACCACGATAACCTCAGCTCCCTCGTTCTGTAGTGGGTGACATCAAGAGCGCTCCTTTTTCACTGCTGAAACCGGAGGAGATGTGTGGCAGGACTGACTCTGGCATCATCCAAAACACTGGAGAATTTAGAAGGTAGTGGGAGGCTATGAGCTGCTGTTGTCATGGTGATGTTTGGGATTAAGATCAAAATAAGTCCCACCAGTCAAAACGTCAGATCGTCACTTATGAAAGGGCCACTACATCCAGTCTGTGTACGGTCCCCTCCGCCTGGATGTTGTCCATCTACAAGAAGAGTGGTCTCTCCTTCGTTTATGTTCTTGGTTTCTCTCCTCTTGTCTCACTTATTGCCAATAAGGCCGCTCTCTAAACATTGGGTCCTTTGATCCTTCCTGCCTCCTGTAGTCGTGGAGAGGTATACGCTGATGCAGCCAGACACATAGCAGCCTCACAGTATCCCGGGAGACCTTGTGGACCGGCTTTACCGGGCCGACCAGCCTCTCCAGCTGCTCCCTGAGGTCCTCTCTCCCCAGGCCGTCCATCCCGAGCCACACCATCAACACCAGGAGGACCTGTAATCGGTTACATTTTTAGCCAGCCTGTACACTGAGATTGACAATGGTCAAAGCTGAAAGAGTCCAGCTTTAAAACAGGTCTTCTGATTTTTGAGAGTGGTATTAAATTACACAGATGTGTGTGCATACATTAACCCTGGGTGTCTGTGTCTTCTCCCACTTAAGATAGTGTGCACTGTTGCAATCCTATTACTTTCAAGAGCATCTGTTAAATGACTGGAGTTAATGATGCTTTAAAATGCCTTTGAGAAGACTCTCATGTGGTGAAAGCTTTAAAACAAAGTCCTTTGGCTTTACCCTGGTCCCCATTTGGCCAGTTTAGAAACCAATTTACATTCAAACTGCACTCAAGTGCACTTGGGCAGTGGTCATGTTACCTTGTAATCCAGGTGGTCCGGGAGGTCCTGGATGGGGTTTACCTGGATCGCCTCTCTCTCCCTTCGCTCCTCTTTTTCCTTTGGGGAAAGGGTACATTTTATTTTACTCAACCTGTCACTATAGGTCAGAACACATTTACTGGTAATCACATGGATAGTTACCTTTAAGTCCTGTGTTTCCAATTTGTCCAGGAGCTCCAATGATTCCAGGAATACCACGAGGTCCAGGCAGTCCATGAGGGCCCTGACCACCAGGTGCACCAGGAGGTCCAGGGGGGCCTGGAGGCCCCATCACACCTGCTCCTCCAAGCACTGCTCTCTTGGCACTCACTGCTACTGCTGCTAGCCTCTCTGCATTATTAAGTTCAGTTAATAAAAGGGCACATTGATATCCCATTATAGCTCAGATGAAAGTTAAAACAAACAACACTAATGAGTCTGTCCTTCAAAGTTTAGGTCTAGATGCTCACCTTGCAACATCTTAAGCACCACCTCAATGATATGCTGGTCTGATGCGTCACGTCCCTGGAGGAGAGAAGCATGGAGGATGACAGGAACACAGCTGTTGTCTGCTGGTAATCAATCTGCGCATTGTTTGTGCATCTGTACGGGCTTATGGCTTTGATCGAGAGTAGGCCAGACTTACCGGTGATCCGGGGATTCCTGGCATGCCTGGCACTCCCCGCTCCCCGTTCAGTCCCCGAGGACCAGGCAGGCCTGGTGGACCCTGATCTCCAGGTTTGCCTGGGTCACCAGTTGGACCATTGTGCCCTGTGTCGCCCCTAATTCCTTGCTGTAAACAAATCAAGTAGTGGAGAGTGGAGTAAATACATAACGTCACAAGAAATCATGGTATCTGCAGGAATGACTCACCTGTCCCTTGGGTCCAGGTTCACCAGAGATTCCCTGTCACAAACACAAATCAAATTTAATCAGAAATTATGATCATTTTTGTTTGAATATACGGCAGTAATAAAAGGGGAGTGCAATTTTACCTTTTCACCTTTCTCACCAGCTAATCCTTCGACACCAGGGTCACCCTTAAATAGGCAAAAACAAAACAAAATGTGTTGAGAGTAGTTTGGTACATTTGAAAATACAGACTTTATAATTATTATGATTAATTTACCACATCTCCCTTTGACCCAGGCTTTCCTTGGAAACCCTGAAAGAAATTCACAGTGAGTTTGCATGCAGTAGACAAAAGATAAAAAGTACATATTATGTTGATTCAAGGCTGCAAGATCAGAGAAGAGAAACTGGCTCTTTGTAGTGCTAAGAAAAAGACATGGTTGCTTAGATATCATTTTACCCTCTGCCTTTAATGCATCTTGGACAGTATGAGTTTAATATTTGGGTAAACACTGCCCCCAATGGACAAATCTGTGTATGTCAAATAAATGAAAAGTAGAGATTTATGGGTGTAGTGCAACAGACGTGGATACGAAAGATGGAGAAAGATGATGAGTAAGAAAACATCCACACCTTGTCTCCTTTGGTTCCACCGATTCCCTGAGGTCCTGGAATCCCAATAGGTCCTCGCTCCCCTTTACCTCCCTAATAGGACACATTTTTAAGTATGTTTGAGTATATAAAAATGCACACTTATGTAAGGATTTGTGTGAAAGTAAAAAAGCTTGTTTACTTACAGGCTTGCCAATAGGTCCAGGCTCACCCACAGGTCCTCTTTGGCCTCTATCTCCCTGTGTAAGAGTGAGTATTACGCTCTAACCACATTACAAATTTAACTAATTGTTATTGCTAAATGCTAATGTGTACCTTTGGCCCAGGGACTCCTTCCATACCAGCCTCTCCGGGAAGACCAGGCTCACCCTAAAACACAAAATATAAACTCGTCACATAGTATGAGCCACAGATATACAGTATAAATAATTGAGGTTGTTACCAGTGGTCCAGGGGCGCCGGCCATGCCAATATGACCTCTCGGACCAGTTTCTCCCTAACAAGAGGAGAGAAAGTTACAAAACTTGGGGAAAAATTAGGAATTCAAATACAACATGCTATTTAGTTTCGCTAAGGACATCAGTGTGAGGTTTTACGCAACATGTTACCAGGTCAAATATAAAAAGAAACGTTGATTACATATATCTACCTTGTCACCAGGTCCACCCTTTGTACCAGGACTTCCAGGTAAACCCTAAAACATACAAGTCAGTTTAAATATTTCAAAGACTTTTATGGACATGTATTCTGTTTTCAAATGTTGGTGCTACACAATATGGCGCTGATGCAGAGCTGCAGTTTTAATTACCCCCCACATGTGTACAAACTCGTGTAGTTATGTCAGTGTATATGCGTAAAGTTTAGGGCTAAATGGCGTTTGAGTTAAGGGCAGTGTTAGAGGGACTGCAGTGACCGTACAGCAAAGAGACGCTCATGGCCCATTACCCCCTGATCAGAGCAGTGTCCTCACAAACACAAACACAAGCCTACAAACCTCAGAGGTGTGTGTGTGTGTGTGTACAGCCTCTGCGATGATTGTGATAAATTGTTGGTCCGGGGAATGCTATTTCAAGGTGGTTTAAATTCTAAAGTGCGCAGGTGAGCGGTCACTGTTTCTGGATAACTGCCCAGAAAGAAAAACACACTATTTAAAGGGTATGTCAAGCTGCGTATCCCCTTTTGAACACACACTGATTAAAGTAACAATGACATAATCATGGAGTCAAAGTTTTTATATCATTTTAGCCTTTGAAAGTTGTATTTTTCCTAACTTAGTACATCATTATGATCATCAGCTAGAGCCTTATACTTTAATGAGTCAATGTTTTGTTTTTGTAAACCACTTAATAAATCTCAGGTAAATTTTGTGAGATATAGTTTTGGGAAATAAATCTACTTCTAAAACATTTCCAGAACATTTGCCAAAGCAGTAGGGCTGTACATCCAGGCTGTACAAAGCAATGGGATGATATTGAAATTTGGTGTCGTCTTTATCATGGCCAAAATACTTGTGATTAACAATTATATCTTGATAATTATTGCTGCTGACAGTTTAAAATGTTATGGATATCAATAATCATAATGTTAATCTTATGAATAAGTGAAAACAACTACAATCTAGCTGAGAATATTCTAGATGAGCAGTGACATCAACTGAAATTTGGGGGCCTGGGGCAAGAAGTCTTACATGGGCCCCCCCCCCCCTAACACAAATTAATAGGAAGAGACTCCAATTCTGGGCCTCCAAACCCCCCGACAACAGACCCCTTTGTCCCCCCTGTCGACTTCCCTGTGGATAAGTAGGTTTTTTTCTGCACATTCTGGTGACACAATGGCAAATATCTTTGTTGGCGATTATCACGATTATATAAAAAGTGCCACAAACAATTACCGTCAACCCTTTTCATCACAATAAACAATTTTACTGTTTATAGTCCCATCTCCAGCTGTGACAGGCCTATCACAAAGCTGATTAAATAAACATCAAATCCGGGATCACTCACTGCGGTTCCCTGTGGTCCAGGTGGGCCAGGTCTGCCAGCCTGACCGGGAGCACCCTACACAGAGGAAATCAGCATTAGAAAAGCCTCTCTCAGAAGAAAAAACATTGCGCATTTCTAAAGCTGGTAACCCTTGCCTTGATTCCAGGAATACCAGGTGTGCCATCCTTCCCATCAATCCCCGGCAGCCCCTGTAAGAGCAGAGCAAGAAAATGTGTTTGTTATTCTTGTCAGATATCAGCAGATCCACATGGAGCTGGGAAAACTCACATTCTCGCCTTTTTTGCCCACTGCTCCCTGTGGCCCCTGGATACCGCGATCACCCTGCACAACAAAAGTAAATCCATGTAAAGGTACTTTCAACAACACTGTAACGTCAATCTAACTTTTATATGAGAGGCAGGCTGAATGCACTTTGAAGACTTCTGCCTTCTTTTTAATATACAAGATAAAAAATATATAGTGGCAAAATCCTATGCCCTCTTTCACTACAACACATTTGGTCATCTCTTAGACCTAGAAGCACTATAAGCATCTTTTATACTGAGCGTGTTCCATCGTATCTGCCAAAGTCAAACCATCTCAATCTGCCCTTGTGGACTTTATTTCAGAGACATCAAACACGACTAGGCCTACGCAGTCCTAAAATTGTACCAATAGAAGAGATAACTTGAGCCTTGAACTAAACTAAAAAATATTGACCGGGCACTTACTTTGTCTCCTTTATCACCTGGCTCACCGGGTGGCCCTTGAGGACCCTCTTCACCCTGAAATGAAGTTTAGACAGAATGAAGATGAGTATGTTTTAGTTTTTTATTGGCAGTATTAAGTAGAATTCTTTGAGTGATCATACGGGAGGTCCGGGAATGCCAACTGGTCCTGTAATGCCCTTGTAACCACGAGGTCCCTGTTGAAGAAGAATATAAATCCGTCAGTTTGGATTAGCCAAGGTGCTAAGTCACAGTGGCCCACTCTTCATTGTGATAAACACATAATTAATGCTCTACTCACTTCACTCCTCTAATAGGCAAAACACAGAGTTCCCAACACCACTCTCGCTTTGGCTCTGCGCCGGGGGTTGCTAACTTGGCTAACGCGGCTAATGTTAACAGTAAGACGGATGGCTACAGTGGATCATTAACTACAGATGGAGGCACCGTGGACCCAGACAACCCCAACTCATTAGAGGAGGGGAGAGATTTGTGCTAGCATCATTTCCATATGTCCCCATTGCTGGTAATGGATGATGTTTGTGCAGCAGGGGCAGGTCTAACTGTGCCTCCATGGAGCTCATCTCTAAGTATGAGAGGAGTCGTGTGCCCAAAGCGAAGGACAGAAACTTTATGATCACTGCGGTGTTGGAAAAAAAACAAAAAAAAAAAACATCCTTACCGCTTCACCTTTAGGGCCCATCATTCCGGGATAACCTCTGAGACCCATTGGACCCTAAAAAAAAAAGGCCCAAGGTCAAGTACTATTCATTGCTTTACAAATGAAACATGGTGGAGCACTAATCAAAATAGTACACGTACTGGGGGTCCTGGGATGCCCTGCTCTCCGGAGATGCCAATCTCTCCCTTGGTGCCCTACACAAGACAGAAGAAATGAGATCAAGGTGATTAGTTGGAGTCCCTCCACACACCTGCAGAACAGGTGCCTGCAACTACACATGATGGATAGCAGAAATTTTACAAAATACACAAGTTATTTGAGTAGATTATGGAAGAAGAAAACTTGAGAAGAAATTGAGAATAGATTTTCAGAATTCTTCTCAGGATTTTTCCAACAAGATTGCTCAATGTTTCACAAAAAAGACCTTTGTTCTCGTGTATGAGGAGTTCAGTGAGTTGAATTAAAACTGAGGACATTCTAACATAAAACTGTTTTACTTGCTTGTAACTTTTTATTTGTCCTTCATTCAAATTTAAACCAAAAAAAAAAGGAATTGGCAAGTTCATTATTTAATTTATCAGGATAGTCCCCTTTTGTAAGGTGAGTTTTTATGCCAGATGCCATTTCTGATGCCACTTCGTTGGAATCAGAGTGTAATGGTTGTGGAGACGGGATGCGCCTCGAGCGGCTGCTTAGTGACAGCGCCACTGTAGCTCCCATCATTTCATTTCCTAAGTGATACTTTTACACACAGAGACTTTATTCAAACATTGTAGATGCAATTTGTCAAAACGTAAACATGACCATAAATAGCATTTTATGGAGTTTCATTCTACACACTGTACTATAACTGTCAGATATGCGTGTGTAAAGAGGTGAATATCGTTGCACTAGACTAAACCTCTGAGCCCATGACTAGGGGAGTGCTCACCCACAGAGTTGAGTGTTTTTGAGCTTCTAAGAGCAGCTTGAAGGCTCCTTGTGTGGGAAGATCACAGGCTAATTCTTAGGGCTCTGCTGGCTGTTCCCTGGGAGCTCACCGTATGCTCATTAACCAGGCTGAATACAGAGAGGTGAGAGGGGCCTGCTGAGCTCTGCCTCTCTCATCTGCCTCTTCATGTACCTGCTCCACTGCACCAGGACTGCAGGACAGGACCAGACTGGACTAATCGCACCCAGATTAGTGCCAGTCATGTGCCGCGGGAGGCTTCATTAGAGCTAATCCCTGCTCCTACAGGTCATGCATGTGGGGCAGGCGTGCAGAACACTGTACGACATGGAAGGTCTACATCAGATCTCCATTTCCACCAAATGTCAGAGTTACTCTTGAAATATTTCATAATCTAGGTTTAATCAAACATGCACCTTGAATTACGCTGCTGTTTTTTCTAATTACATGATGCATACGTTGTGGGCTCCTGATAACACGGTGCTGGACTATTATTTATGCACACTTATATTATTAAATATTTGACAACGTCTTGTATATCGAGTTAACTGCAAATTTGCTGGTTTGGCAGGCCAGAATTTCAGGTGGCTAGAATTGGATTCTACAATAGACATTGACATTGAAAACCTTTTTTTCTACCTTCTTTTTCTACCTCACTGCAGCCTGATTTGCCAAATGTTGATTGTGCAAGTGCCCATTTGTTGCTGTATGTGAAGCAAACACCAAAGTTTGCTACTTAACACACACCAAAGATATTATATTATCTTGTGTGAGCACATTTTTACATGTGGCTTTGAAATACCAACACAAAAGTATTGCAAATCCTTGATATTTTTATTCTTAGCTCTACAAGGTCGTGCGCTCACCGTCTTGCCAATGCTTCCTGAGTCTCCGAGAACCCCAGCTCTGCCTTTGTGCCCCTGGAGGAGAATAGTTCATTAGAGTTACAAAAAAGTATTATTATTATGTTTTTGTTGTTGCGTGTTTAGATATTCACCTTGACTCCTTGTAGTCCTTGTGGGCCCTTCGGTCCTGCTGGACAGTTAAGAGGACACTATTGTAGAAAAAGGAAATACATTTATATAATGCAGAGGAAATGAATGTGAGACAGAACTGTAAAGAGCTGTTGTTACCTGGAAGTCTGCGCTCCCCTCTTCTCCACCGATGAACTTTCCAGGTGGACCCTGAAGGTGGAACACAGACAGTTTTGTGGTCAAATAAATAACTATTTTAAAAAGACCACCTACAGCCTGAAGCAATGCTGAAAGTTGAGGGGTCAGAGAGGGATATTTTAAAATCATCCATGTTTTCATCTGCTCCCCTTTTTTGCCAGAGGTTGTCTCACCAAACCACTTCCCTGGTCAATGGGCAGATTTTACCCCAGATGCCCTTCCTGCAATCAGCCACATTACTACTTGAGTGCACAAAGACACTGACCACTTATTCCAAACAAGATCGAGAGTACTTAAGAATTGAGATAACAATCAGTGTTGAAACCAATGAATCAGACCTGTACGAGCAGTTTTCTCAGATGTTTTCTATATTATAATGTGGCAGGAGTTTCTTATTATACAGACAGAGCACATACAGCTTTTCTTCAGTTTACAGAAATCATTGTTACTGGTCAAACAAAAAGGAACCAGGAGTTGTACAAAGGATAAAACAACGGAGTACCTTTAAATGTACAGTTTGGTCACTACTACATTAATGCTCTAACAATATAATTATAAAATATCACCAGTTGAGCTAAACTGTAGAGACCGTTCCCTGGTCTTTTATTAGACTTGTACAGTGTGAGCACATTGACTCTTTGAAGAGTGCTGACGCAGCGCTCCCTGACTCCATCCCTCTCCTGCTGCCTTCATGGACAGGATACACATTAAGTAGGGCACATGCATTCACGCTACAGTCGGATAAGCTCTCCACAAATCTAAAGGGAGGTTATTTACTTATACAAATGAAACAAACACGCTCCTCTGGACTGCAGCATCATGGCTCAGGGGAAACTCCACCCAAGAAGCCCTCAGTAAGTCAGGAAAGAAAGGCTCTTACATGTGGTATATTACATGAGAGAATGTAAGTCACTTTGTTCAGGCAACTTCTTCTTTTAATAAATTATATCCTTCTTTTTTCATCTGTGTGCAGCAGTAGAATGTAAGCAAGTAAAAGTAGTAAAGTACTGTATTTAAATATTCTAGGTATCTGTACTTTACTTAAGTACATTTTGCAGAGGATACCTTTTACTTTACTGCACTACATTTGAGAGCAGGTATGTGTACTTTCTACTCCACTACATTTGTAACTGGGCTGAAGTAAAAGTATTTTTATTATTGTGCGAGACCTGCTGAAAAGGCTGAGGGTTTATTTTAGAACACATTCGTAGTCTGAGAAAAACACAAATATATACATTTGTTCCGCTGACCAAAATTCACCACAAATCTTTATCAAAATCACTACATTTGAAGCTTTATAAAGACTCAAAATCAGTGTGAAATACTTTTTACTCTTCAAGTACATTGTTAAACAGGTATTTTAATAATTTTACTTGAGTACATTTTTTTATGTGATACTTTTACTTGACTTCTACTTGAGTATTTTTTCGCTCCAGTATGTGTATGGTTGAGTATTTGATTGAGTACTTCTTCCACCAGTCAGTGTGTGGCCTGAAACCGCAGTTTAGGTGAGGAAATGAAAACACAATGACCAATTCGCTGGCCAGTTGTATCATTTCCCCATTGGATATTTATTTATTTATTTCGATTTTTTAAATGTATTTATTCACTATTTTACCAGTTAAAATGAGAACTAGGCCTGTCAGGATAATGAATATATCAACTTATCGTTCAGCACATGAGACATGGAACAATCATTTTTGGGGGTTAATATTTATTGAGGGACTTTTTCTTTCTAGTAGTGGGAAGATTTTGGTTCTTTTTCAGTACTACAATGAGATTTGAGCTGTGGAAGGTTGAATTATGAACTTCTATGCCTCATTATAGACACAAACTAACTACTAAAGATTGTTTATTGCAGCTCGTGTTTTTAACAGTAGTGTACATTTAAAATACTTTTTTGAGGACAATTCTGTTTTAAGGTTTGGTTTCAATATTATTGTTTATCGTCTATTTTTACTTTAGCAATGTATCGCACTTCAAAATGTGTTATGGTGACAGGCCTATTGAGAACATTTTCACATTTGCAGTGGCCACCTGGTCAAGAGGCATCATAACACAGCACGAATACACTCACAAACACTCACACATCGGTCATAATGTGAAGCAGTGAGTCAGAACATGACACAGTGAAACATTTGCACATAAAAGATATAAATGTGTTAAAAGCATCTGCACTGATCCTGTAAAATACTCTCCATGACCTTGCACCAAAGTACATCTCCCACATGTTAGAGCCGTATGAACCATCTCACACTCTGAGGACTTTAGGGACCAGCCTCCTGCTGGTGCCCAGAGTCAGGACTAAACCAGGACTAAACCAGGACTAAACCAGGACTAAACCAGGACTAAACCAGGACTAAACATGGACTAAACATGGACTAAACATGGACTAAACATGGACTAAACTGGGGCTAAACATGGACTAAGCCAGGGCTAAGGCAGGGCTAAACCGGGACTAAACCAGGACCTAACATGGACTAAACCAGGACTAAACCGGGACTAAACTGGGGCTAAACTGGGGCTAAACGTGGACTAAGCCAGGGATAAACCAGGGCTAAACCAGCACTAAACTGGGACCTAACATGGATTAAACCAGGACTAAACCAGGACTAAACCAGGACTAAACCAGGACTAAACCAGGACTAAACCAGGACTAAACCAGGACTACACAGGAGGAAGTTTTCTGCAGCTAAAACCTGGAACAATCTTCCTGAAGATGTGAAACAGGCCTCTACTTTGACAATGTGATTTTACAAATTGTGCTATACAAATGAATTTGCATTGCCTGGATTGAGTTTTTAAAAGTAAACAGAGGTAAAAACAAACTTGTGTTAAAGTCTGTTGCGAGCATATGTGAGTACCAGTACACAAAATCATACACACGTCTTTCCTCATCGTCTAACCCTTTATGTAAGAATGTGTACAAGTATATAGACACATGTACAAGCGCGTTTAAGAGAGTCACTTACTGGCTTTCCAGGTGCACCAGGAAGTCCCGGAGCACCAGGTGGACCCATGAGACCCTGACAAAAACACAAAGAGATGAGCTACTGTCAATCTGTCACAGGAAGGAAGTAAACTAAATGTTCACCTTAGGTCCAACTGGTCCAAGCTCACCGGGGAGACCGATTGGCCCCGGAGCTCCCTACACACAGACAAGAAGTCCCACAAGTATTTATAATGCCACAGCGAAACAAAAAGCTGCTAAGTGATAAATGTAGTGTAGTGTACCAGCTACTTACCGGTAACCCCGGAAGGCCCAGTCCCTGTTTGCACAAAGGGGACAAAGGTTTGCATTACTGAATAACAAGTGGAACCAGTCCATCAAAGTATCAATTAATATTTGTGGAAGTTAATTAATAATATCCACACTAATGCATATAAGCCATACAGTGTCAGGGTACTGGGTAAACAGAGCTGGAGGAACACAAAGACACAGAATACACAGCTCCACCCATGTGTGTTACAATTAATTATACACAAGTTAATGAAATGAGCCAAGACTTCCTCAAGGAGCAGTAGTCCACAAGGCAGATGTCCCCTCTGTGTACAATGTGAACCAGATACAGAGCGGATTTAACCAATGCTGTTTTGCTCAAGCACTGATACAGCTGCTAAACACAGAAATCGATGGACATAGAGCACCATCTAGTGGACACATGCGTCCTAACTTTTCCTCTGCTGCTTTATGCATGATTGGTAATAATGAGGTGAACAGCCTTGTGCTAAATGGTAAAGATAGATTCATTTAGCAAATTAGCTACAGATTATAATGTGAAGTAAATTACAGTTGGGCATTTAAGCATGAAGAAGCAGCTCTGGAGGTTGCCCTATGAGACCAGCTGGGGTACAGTGTGTTTGTGAGGAAGCTAATGCGACTTCAAGCAAAGACTAAATTGGTACGCCGTGGGACGGAAGCCATTATGTTATAGTTAAGGCTCAATGCATTGTACTTAATTTTTAGACTATATACTGTACTGGGATGGGAAGATGCAATATACTCACAGGGGCACCGGGCTCTCCACTTGGTCCAGGTTGTCCCTGTAAAGAATGCAGATTTATTAGTAACACTACAGACCATGATAAATGTCACTAGACCAAAACAAGGCAAAAAATACTTAAATATGGAGAACAAACTTGCCTTAGGACCTGGACTTCCCACAGGACCACGATCCCCCTTAGCTCCAATTAAACCCTTTATGAAGAGGAACAAAATGTTATCCTTTAAAAAGCTAAAATAGTCCAAATCTATATCAGAGCTGGATTTGAGTTGACAGTGTGAAGTATGTGGCAGGGATAACAAAGGTGAAAGATTCCAGAGCTGATTAAAGACTAAACCTCAGTGGAATGTTTTGAGTGAGGAGTTTTTAGTTGAGAACTTTTTTGCAGAGAGAGTCTGAGTAGAGTTGTCTGTGTGTTGTTAAAGCCAAACATACATCAATGCCATTTTCTCCTGGTGATCCATCTACTCCAGGTTCTCCAGGCTCACCTTTCTGACCCTAAGAACAATCAAAACAGCAAGTCATGAATAATAATAAGACGTCTAATTAGATGTTACCAACACAGAAGCAAACTTACAGGAGGCCCTGGAGGCCCAGGAGGCCCTTTGTCTCCCTGATGAAAAGAACAAACACAGGTTAGATGCTGTATAGTGTCAGCAGCTTTGGCAATTTTCTAATCAAATTATTATGGAAATGCAGATGCTAAGGATATTACACATTAGTGTAAGAATTACATGACTATATCTGTGTTCTGGGTAGTTCAGAGACATTGAGATACTGGGTATATACCTAGATAATTACCAAACCCTAAGAAACCTGGATTATATGAAAAGCTCAGTTTGAACCTTATCAGATAGAACCTTAAAAATCAAGACAACACAAACAGTAATGACAAATAATTTTTCTTTCTTTTTCTTGTGTTTTAGTACACTCAAATATTCTCAAATATATTAGAGCAGATCTCTGTAGATCCCAGTGTTTGCACAAGCTGCCTGTCATTAACCCTCAACACCCCAAATGTATCACATTACTGCGACAAACTCCACAGTATTAGCCCAGGTTTCTCTCAAAGAGCTCTCTCTATGCTGGGAACAGAGCTTCATTGTACCGCGGTGTTTTTAAAACACTGCCCTCTGCAGGTGAGACTTCAACATTACAGATGGAACTCTGCAGGTATCAGTCCTGCACAAAGCGGCTCTTTGTAGCCAACCTGCCGGGCCCAGTGCAGCGGATACTCACGTCTATGCCGTCTGAGCCGGGAGTGCCAGAGGGGCCTGGGGGGCCGGGCTGGCCCTGAGGACCCTGAGGGCCCTGAGGTGGACCTCTCTAAAAAAAGAAAAAACAAATACATATATTTAGTGCTAATAATGTGGTGGTGTAGAGCAATTAGTGAATTACAATGCATGTTAATGTGAACATAGTCATTTAGCAGACGACTATGGAAAAATAAAAAAAAAATCTTTAACACACTATACTGCCAGAAGAAATCATATTCAAAATAATTAATGCATTTATAAATCTGTAACAAATAAATTAACTCAACAAAAAAAATCTGCCATGTGACGATCTCTAACTTCCCTGTTCAGTAGAAGCTGCTCTAAAACTCCAAGACTCAATTATACAGGTGTCATTTTGGAAAAAATGAATCATAATGATCGACAAAAAGGGAAAACAGCTTTAATTGACGTTATTGTAAAGGTGAGAGATGAAACAGAAGCTTCAGCAGGAATGTGGAGGGAGGGGTCATGTGACCGGCGTTGTTTACCTCCTTCCCCTCACCACCCCCCACTGTCCAATTAGAAATCTCCAAATCCTCTCAACTGTAAATCCACTGGGATGAGAAAATTCTTCATATTAAAAAAGCATTCAGAAAAAAATATTTTAAAAATCCAGAAATAATATCAAAAAGCACAAGTAACTCCACATTCTTCCAGGTTATTCAGCTGATCCAAAAGGTTGATCCAAAGGAGTGTTGTCCTTGTAGCTGTCACATATCGAAGAAAAGTTCACATAGTCCAAAGTCCATCAGCAAAAGTAATCCACAGGAAATGTAGTAATCCATAATGTTCCCATAGAGCTGTCTCCATTGTACTTAACTGCAACAGTACACTTGACCTTTGATGTCTTACCTTAACCATGAAAATCCTACATATTTTCACATCTCACACATTTCAGAAGCTGTACATTTCCACTGTCACCAAGCATTTCAAAGGGTAACTCTACAATTCTATACCCCCCTATACACTCACCACTTGGGCCAGAGCCAGGCACAAGGCATGCAGCAGGACCCAGGTCTTCAGAAGGGCAGACGGAGCAGCCATGGTCCCGGTTTGGCCCTGATAGTCGCTCCTTAGTTCACCAAATCCTCGCTGTCCGCCGCTCTCTGTGCTGCCTTATTCCTCTGCGGGCCGGCACGGCGGAGTACTGCTGGAGCAAAGGGGGATGGGGGGGGTTGTGTGCACTGCCCCGCAAAAAACCCACTCGGAGAGGACTGGGGAGAGCAGTGAGGACAGGGCAGGGTGGAGGGTGTGGGGGAGAAGAGAGGGTAGGGAGGGACCGGGAGAGACAGAGGTGGGTCCAATACCGACCGGTGGGGAGCATCCTGTGAGACATAATTTAGACTATTTATAGTTAGACGTCGACTGGCAGGAACAAAATTGATACACAAAGTAATTCAAAGTGCTTTACAGAAAAAGAAAGCACAATACCACAAAACTGTACAACAAATCAACACATATATAGTGATCATAAAAGTAACATTAAAAGAGAAAAGTGCAGAATAAAAACCAGGTTGCAGCTGTATAAAACTGAAACAATGATTTCTCATGTTTAGTCCATGTTTAATCTTGTCGAGAGTGGGATTTGAACCACCAACCTTCAGATCACACTAATACAAGTTTAAGGTTTTGCTTTCAGTCTTTAATGGAGAGAATCGTTTTGATTACTCTACTCTGATTTCTGATCTATGTTATAATGTTGTTTCCTCATCACAAACAGACCTGGAGTTGTGTTTTGTTTCATTCACATGTTTAACACACAAACCCTGCACATTTAGGCTGAGTTCTTCTTCATGTGGTAATACAGCAAGTGCTCCACTGTGTTCTTAAACTCCTCATGAGAATCGTTTGAATGATTTCAACCCTGGAATTCCCAACCTCTTTTAAGCTAAATCTAAAAGTAGCTGTTTAGTGAATGAAACAAAATACAACTCTAGGTATGTTTTTGAGGAGGTAAAAACATTATAACAGGCCTTAAAACTCACAAGAGTCAATTTAGATTACACAAGGACATGGAAAGATAGTAGCTTCTTATCGATACGCACTTTCCCTGACCTGATATAGAGCAGTAGGAGCAGGCCACAGTTGACTTTGTTATTCCCTTATTTCAGGATTGTCTGAGCAGATGAATAGATTGGGTTGAGTACGTTGCCTAGACACAGTGACAGTGCAGTCTGTGGGGTTTAGATGTCTAAATGAGACGAGTGCAGAGCGCAGACAAAATGGACTCTTGTAAATACGCTTTTTTGTGATGTGGTTAGATGATTCTTCAGCTATCTGGTAGTGTGACATCACATTCTTAACTTTTCTTATTTTATTTATTTGTAAAGGGACAGCATGTATTAATGACAAATTTAAAATGTAAATACAATGGTCCTTTGATTATCGTGAAGGTTACGTTCTAAAAATGACCCGCAATAGGCGAAATCCATGAAGTATCAGCTTTTTTACAATTATTATCCATTAATTATTATCCACAGAGGCGCCTCTCCGTGCACAGAAACACTTTTAAGTCCAAAGCGTTTCTGAAATTTGTCGGTGCAGAACATTTCATCGACATTGTGGGTTTTGTCTGGGAGAAAACTCGCAAAGATACAGCACTTCAGAGTCACACTGCGATTGAATATTTATGTAAATTTGGCTGAACACATGCCGTACTGTACAGGAGACACGGCACAGAGGAGACTGATGGACAATGGTCTACAGTCCCTTAGCCAATCAGGACGCAGAACACAATGGTCTACAGTCCCTCAGCCAATCAGGACGCAGAACACAATGATCTACAGTCCCTCAGCCAATCAGGATGCAGAACACAATGCAACGTTCATAGGCTGCAAAAAAGCATGAAAAATTGCACACACACACACAAAAAAAAAAAAAAAATCTGCGAAAGAGCGAGGCTGCGAAAGGTGAACCACGATACAGTGAGGGACAACTGTATTAAAGACTGTAGCCAATGTGGTTCATTTCAATGTTCAGTCTCTCGGCAGGTTGTTGTGGTCAGACAGCAACAATCACACAAAAGTAAATGTAACACACAAGACACTCACTATACACACAACACACCGACTATACACACAATTATACAACAGTTCATTTGAAGTTAGAAGTTGAAATTTAAACCAACAGCCCCTGAATATGACTGATGAGTAAATAACTCACTCAGACTTGGAAAATTAACTGAATTTTAAAGAGGTGATATGCAGAATTCTGGGTAAATAACTATTTTCAAAATTCATAGGAATGTGGGGGCTTAGACATCATTTATCTCCTATTTATAAATCTATCCTCAGACCTAAATCTAAACAAGGAAAACAATAGCGCTAGCCAGTATGCTAATAGGTGTGAGGGCAGCCATGAGAGGCCTGAACGATTATGCAAAATATGACTCAGGCACAACAAACAGGTCTGTTAGTTTCAGTGTAGTTAGCTCCTCCCTTCAGACAGATATAAGGCAGTGTCCATCAGTAATCTGACCAGAACTGAAGAAGCGGCTTGGATGAGCAGTCAAACATCTTCATTGTAAGAAAATGAAAAAACACAGCGTCGCAAGAGCTCCTCTGGGACCCCAGTCTGCTGTACATCCTCATCTCCAAGACACTAACCACTCCTTTGAAGATAGTGAGGTACAGGTCTTAGGCCAAAGAAAATTGAAAGGGGCCTTAGACATTATCTATCTCCCATCTATAACTCCATCCTCAGACCCAAAGCAAACAAAGGAAACAAAGAGAACAACAGAGCAAGCCAGTAGGTTCATTAAGGCTGAAACTGTAAGCAATAGCTGTTTTCAGTGTAGTTAGCTCCTCCCTTCAGACAGATATTAGGCAGTATCCACCTGTAATCTGACCAGGATTAAAGAAGCGGGCAAACGTCTTCACTCTAAAACTTTTGTCCAGCTCCAGAATTTTTTTTTTTTTTCCTTTTGCCATTTTCAAACTCATAGTTGCACCTGTCATAACCTGATGCAAAGTATTAAAACCTCTTCATGTTTTCATTAATCTTAATATTTGATTCTCTTGACAAATTCCCTGTATTTGTAGCGTTTTCTACAAATAATCCCACTGCTTTTTAGTGAAACTTGAGCAGTTTTAAAAGCCCTTCTGGGGAGTGGTGTTGCGAATTAGCCTAGATTATGAACACTGTGATACCTGTGGAAGATTATTGAGTTGTTAATCTTTATCTTTCCCTCTTCAAATAAACAAAAATTTAACTAATCTAATCATTTGTAGACCGCAATTATTATCTGTTTTTAATTACCAGGTCTACAGCCAGTACTGGTAAAATAAAGCATGTGGTTTGGAGAAGAGAAGAGGTTTTTAGTAATAAATCCAATAATACTTCTGTTTCAAATTGCTCTGGATTCGTAAGCATCTGTTTGTTGTTTAATTAAAGAGTCTGCCTCATCTGTTCATGAACGTAATGATGATTAAAAGTCACATGTATGAAAACAAAAGTCAAATACGAACATGAGATGGATGAATAAAAGGGGAAAATGTCTAATTACGCAGCTCTGTGTCTTGTCTTGTGCTCAGCTGTCATTATAATCTGACTTTCCCAGCACTCACTTCACAAAATGGCTTCCTGTTTTAGCAGAATGCTGTTGTTTGGCAGCTTTTCATTGACACTGCATTTACACAGCGGTGTTAGTACCAGTCCATTTCCACTTCTGTTCTGGAGGAGTTGTTTTGTTTTCTGTATTTTGGCGTACTCTAAAGAGCAAAAACAATCAAAGGGATACATGGGAAATGATAATTATAGCACATGTAATAAGTTATTTTCAACAAAGCAAAAGAAGGCTGAATTCTGTTGCAGCGGAGTGGAGAAAAGTATTTGCTCTCTTTAAAATAGCTGAATACAGAGGTGGACTAAGTGAGAGTGACGTCAGCCATAGCGTTCAGCTCCAGTCAAATGAAGCTCATCCAATTTAGCGATTATGGGGCGAATTTGGAGCCGAGCCATATTTGGAACAGGGCGGTTATGTCCATTTATATATCTACAGTCTATGGTTCTGACAGAGCTCTGTTAAGGGTGTGTCTGACTTATGTCTCAAAGGAGGAGCTAACTAAACTGAAACTAACACATTCTAGTTGTTCAGAATACCAGTAAGAAGTATATATATTATTTGCTAAATCAATTGAAATGTCACCTGAGCATTGTGGTGGAAGAAGCACTCAATTCTACAGATAGTGAGGCAAAAAAATACTCATGTAAAAGTAAAATCAAATGAAAAAAAAAAGTTCTTCAGTAAGTATTAGTAAGTATTAATGCTCTTAGTCTTATAAAGCTTCAAATGTAGTGATTTTGATACCGATTTGTGATGAATTTTGTTCAGTAAAAACAAATGAATCGATATTTTCATTTGCTCAGACTATGAACGTGTTAAAAAAAAACCTCTTCACCTTTTGGTTTAAAAAAATAAGGAAAGTACTTTTACTTTTCAGTCACGTTTCAGTCCTACAAAAATGTAGGGGAGCAGAAAGTACAGATGCCTGCTCCCAAATGTAGTGAAGTAAAAAGTATCCACTTTAGTTGTTAAGTAAAGAAACCTGACATTTCTACAGTACTTTACTTTTACTTTACTTTACATTCCCCCACTGCACCCGAGTCATATTTTGTGTAATTGTCCATGTGCCTAATGAGTCATCTAGCAGCTGTTTGCATTCTCTGATTAGCCGTGTTGTTTGTTTGGGTTTTTTTTTATGTGTGCTTTTTGGTTTGAGGATTTTTAAGAAAGCACACAAATTCAAGCTTAGTGTTTTTTATTTTTATTTTTCTAAGAATAGGGACAAAAAACACTGGAATGTTCTGTGATTGGAATGGCTGCTTTTAGATTGAGTATAGTGCCATCTAGTGTTCACTAACAAAACGTGCCTCATTCCCACAGTCATCAACAGGAGCATGTTCAAGCTGCAGGTGTCATGGGAATTTCATAAATGACCTGACAGTGACCCCTATTGCACAAAAGGTACATTACACTTAGTAAAGCAAATACAAAAATGTCCACTAGGTGTCAGCAGAGACACACAGGCAGGCCAGTCACCAGAGATGCGGTTACTATGGAGACTGCAGCATATGAGGATGACACATTTGGTCCTCCAATATGAAATCAGCCCTGTGAATGCTAACAGGAAATGAATTTGTTTGTAAATTAAGATTTATGGTGTGCAATGAGGAACACAACAAACTCTTCATAAACACCAAAGAAGCTAGCTGCACTTTGGCCGACGAGCATTAATCTTAGTTTAAAATATTGATGTAATATAATGATATAGATCCTATTGCCAGCATGACAATGCATGTTATATAAGACTGAGGTTTACTTTGTGCACTGTTTTAAAACATTACCCAGTTGAAAAAGAAATGGAGGCACATTGGACGAGTGGCAAGTGCTGTCGCCTCACAGCAAGAAGGACCTGGGATCGATTTCCAGTTGGGGAAGTTACTGTGAGGAGTCTGCATGTTCTCTCAGTGTCTCTGCAGGATTCCTTTGGGCCCTATTGTAACTATCAGTGCTCCCCACAGCTGTTAATGCTACCGCGGATGTTTGAGGCAGTTGTAATCATGGTACTATCTGTGAACTTGTACTAGCAGTAACATGCACTTGAACCTCTTAATTGTACTGGATGACCAGGGAAGAAGGTCAGCATAAGAGAAAAACTTGATCATGAATAAAGTCATAACTGAAAGTGTAAGAAAAGGCACAGAGCACACACAGAGAACAAACAGTGCAGAGACAGAAAGGGTAAATGTTATTTTTGCATGTATGTGTGGGGAGTAGCAGCCAAGTGTTAGTCAGCCAGCAAAGTCCCACAGTAACAGTAGCAGAGGGAAGGAGTGTCTTTCTGAAATTACTGTGTTAGTGAAATTCACATTAGAAAACACCTCAAGTCACTCTTTTCAACATGTTACATTAATAATGAAAGATTTCTTGTCCACCATAATGTAGGTCACAGTGCATGGAGCTGGCATTCACACCCTGGATCCAAGAACGCATCACTAAACACATTTAAGTCTGTATTACCATCATAGAATGTAAATGGACATAGCTAACCTGCTAGCCACCGCATTCCAAATAGGAAGTGATTATGGGTGTGATCACGGCTCCATCGAGTCTAACTCCAATTCACTTTACTTTGGAAAACTGTCGCCCCTTGTCATTTTGGTGTTAAAATGTTTGTATTAATCCACTCTACAAGATCCTGATATTTTAATTTCGCAATTCACACTCACCAAGTCCACTTCTTCATATAACCATGTACTGTATGATTGGAGCATCAACACAAAAAAGTTTGGTTTTATGGCACATTAATGCTACACAGTTCAGAATAATACATGATGAGGAGAAGAAAAGGCTTTTTTAAAAGAGTACTCAAATGTTTCTACCAGAGTGGCTTCATGAAATATCTCCCTATTCTTTCCATCTCTCAAAAGTCTTTTTATAAGTGTGCCTTCTCGTACAAAGCGCTGCTAAGGTAACTCTGTCCTTGCACATACTCTCAAACTGCAGTGAGAGACTGCTGCTAACTGAGGTGCTACCTGACTTGATCCTGATGTAGTGCTGGGACCCAGCTGTACAGTGGGAACTGGCCTGAACTCTGGGGGGCAGACCAATGGCCGGTGCTACTGCTGCGGAGATGGAAAAAAACCCCACATCACTTAGCAGCCACTGACCCCAGTCTGAGGGGGGTCAGGTGTTCCCAGGCAACACGCTGTAGTGCACGATCACATGACTGACGCCCCACATAGAGCGGCAGGGACGGGGCAGGAGAGAACATAATTTGTGCATAGGCCTGTCAAGAAAATCACTATATCAACTTATCACTATATGAAAGTAGTAGCATTAGCCCATGTCCAATTTAGCATTTTTGACTAACAGAAGTATAGACTATTAAGAAGTGGACTAAGTGAGTGTGACGTCACCCATAGTATTTGGCTCCAAATGAAGCTCATCGAGGCTAGTAGTTATAGGGGCCAATTTGGAGCCAAGTTCCATATTTGGACTTCCAACTGCGACTATCATAGCAACCAAAGATATCTTGATACAACACAAAGCTGGAAGCTTTGTGCTGGATATTTCGGGGCTCAAAATGTATCATGTGTACAATTTCTCTGTAAAAGTGGGGAGATTTGGGGTATTTTTGTTGTAATATAAGATTTGAGCTGTGGAGGGTGAATAAGTAACTTTTACGGCTAAGTATTGCTTCATTTTATTATTAATATATTGCAGCTCAGGTGTTTTTATGGTACTGTCTGTTTAAAAATGGTTTACTGGAATTATCTTGCATTACTGTTATTGTGTCAGTGGAATGAAGTAACTATCGTGCTTCAAACTTTGTAATCCTGACAGGCCAACTCGTGCAAACATTTTAAATAGTTTTAATACTTTATGTAATATTATTTTTGTGAAGATATAGTCTCAGAATGTGTTGAACTTTATTTAAATGGAGTAAAAAGGTTCCTTAATACTCACTGAGCTCTGTGTATACCAGTCCTGGATACATAAATTGTATTAAGGGCATTCAGCACAAACTATGTTGAACAATTGGCAATCACTGCTCACTAGGGGGCAGATGATTCAGTACAGAGAGTCCTAAAGGAAAAGCCAAAAAGATTAACACATCAGAGCAATATTCAGGCCACATTAAAAAGCACATAAAGCAGAAAAAGTCATTAATTTCACTTTTAGAGGCAGGAATCTGATAATTTATGACAACAACTTGCAAATTGTTTTAAAAGGTCCTGCACTCAGTGGCAAGAACATGTGAGGACGGGAGTTGATATTTGAATAAAATTTCATTCTGCGGACACACCACATGGTTCCAACATTTAACGTTTAAGAAATGTGTTAAAAGCTCATAATGGCTCGCATGATTGAGCAGACAAGCACTCTGAGGACAACCATATGAGCCTGACAGAATGCATGGCCTTATTCACTCCCTGTTCTAATGGCAAGATGTAAGTTTAGATGTGAATACTGAGAAGTGAGGATAAGGCTCATTGAGGCTAGCAGTTATAGGGACGAATTTGCAGCTGCGCTTCATATTTGGATCTCTGACCACGAGTATCATAGCAACCAAAGAGGCAATCCGGAGCAAGACTGTTGAAGGTAACTCCCCTTCCCACCTGCACCGCTGGTTTAGCAGCAATGTCAATTAAACCTGTTGCAAACGCTAGCAGGAGCAACCTCAGGGAAAGAAGGCATCTGATGTATCTGTTATTCATGTTCATATCTTAATTTATGGACACAATAGCAAAATAAAAATACCAGGATCGTGTAGAGCGGGTTAATACAAACATTTTAAGACCAAAATGACGAGGCTCACAGCAGCAGTTACAGAGAGAGGAGTGACAATTTTTCAATGTAAATTGAACTAGAGTCAGAGTCAATAGAGCCGGAAGTGTGTCCATGCTCACTTCCTATTTGGAACATGGCAGCTAGAAGGTTAGCTAGGTCCATTTAGATATACAGTCTATGACTCACATTATACTACTTGAGACTATACTCACACATTAGACAGTATGAGACTATACTCACACATTACACTGTATGAGACTATACTCACACATCACACTGTATGAGACTATACTCACACATTACACTGTATGAGACTATACTCACACATTACACTGTATGAGACTAAACTCACACATCACACTGTATGAGACTATACTCACACATTACACTGTATGAGACTATACTCACACATTACACTGTATGAGACTATACTCACACATTACACTGTATGAGACTAAACTCACACATCACACTGTATGAGACTATACTCACACATTACACTGTATGAGACTATACTCACACATCACACTGTATGACACTATACTCACACATCACACTGTATGACACTATACTCACACATCACACTGTATGACACTATACTCACACATCACACTGTATTACACTATACTCACACATCACACTGTACGACACTATACTCACACATCACACTGTATGACACTATACTCACACATCACACTGTATTACACTATACTCACACATCACACTGTATGACACTATACTCACACATCACACTGTATTACACTATACTCACACATCACACTGTATGACACTATACTCACACATTACACTGTATTACACATTATAAGCAGAACTCTTACAAAGGGAGAGAAGCACCTTCAGGTGCTGCTGTCACAAAGAGGAAAATATCTGCAGAGAAGGTCACAGGTCATGTGTTTTACATGAATCTCATTTTTAGTGAAACAAAATAGCTCTGTTAGGATGCAGTGTTTTGTTAAAGGTGAGAGAGATGCTATAAACAAGGTTAAACATTGCATTCCCATAATTATGCTAACAAATGCACCTGTATGAGGTAGAAAAGATTAGTAATTATTCTGAATTCTTTATAGTACAAAAGACCAGACCAATCTCCATTCACAACATGAGGTAGCCCACACACAAATCATCTAACGAGAGCTGGATGTTTGAACTAGGGGGGTATGGGGCCATGGCAGGACATAGAACAAATTAACTTCCATGTTTGAATAAATCTATTTCACCCAACATGGCATATATTTGCATACTAGAGCTATGCGGTAAATGGAGTGAAAAGGAGAGGATAGGATTGTTTTACACTCAAAAAACAAAAAGTCAAAAGGTAAATTAAGACATGTGAAGATCATAATGAAAAGTGCCCATGATCTCTAAATTAAGTGACATTAAAGCAGACATATTGTGCTTGTGTTTGGTCTATAGTTATAATCCATGACACCCGTGGATCATTAGGTTATAATTTGCACATTTTAAATCACAATATTCATCTAAAACGACTTAACAAACAAGAGCTGACATCGCCATAAATGTCATTACATCAAAGACCTGTGCAGTTGTCATCTCCTCCTATTGACAGCTGCACATGACACTAGCGAGTAGCAGATTTTTTTTTTTTCCATTTGTAGCAAAATGACTACGTGATGCTGCCGAATCCTACGCATATCATTGATTAAGAAAATAAAATTCGAGAAGTACAGAGGAGTGGGCTTATGCCTGTGGCGGTGAAAACAGGGACTGCCAATATGGCATTTTGAAAGTAAGCGATTAAATATTGCTCAAACATGCACGAATCACTCCGAAAACTTCGAGAGGGTAAATGAGGGGAAACAACTTGGTTAAAAGCCCTGAAAAGTCGATTTAAGAAAATAGCTCTGCTTTAAAGCAATACCCAAACCTATTCTAATTTATTTAAGATAATCATTAGCTTTTTGGTTTGACACATGAGGTTTAACCAAGCTTCACCCCCTGAAGCGCTGACCCTTATTTCTTTTCAAATACCGGAGTCCCATGCTAAGATTTTGATCTTAATGGCTGCAACCAGTACTTTTAAGCCCACACATTCAAAAGAGACAGATGATTGATACCCATTAAAAATACATGCTTTTCATAGAAAGAGTGATAGGTCCCACTGGATAGACAACCCACTCACTTTAGAATAAGAAAAGGGTGGAGAATGCTAATTGGAATGTGACCAGTAAAATACATGTTTAAAAAGACGTCAGTTTTTCTTTTGTTCCTTTTCTGTAGCTCTTACTTGGTTATGGGGTTGTCAAAAGTATAGGAAATCAAGATGCTAACTGATACTAAAACTAGCATCGAAATCAGATACTCATTTGATCAAGTGTCAATACTAAAAAAGGCCCATTAACAGGACAGAAATTAACTTGATATGATTCTTGAATAGCTTTAGAATGACCTTGAGGTGTATCAGAACTAGTACAAGGATTACTATAACCATAATCCTTATTACAGACTGTATAAAAAGTGGTCTAAGGGAGTGTGATGTCACCCATAGCGTTCATCTCCAGTCAAATGAAGCTCATTGAGGCAAGTTGTAATATGAATTTGGAGCAAAGTTCCTTATCAGTCAGTCAGTAGGAGAGACCTCAGGGAAAGAAAGTGGCTGGTTTGTCATTATTAATGTTCTTATGTTGATTTATGGACACAATAGCGAGATAAAAACACCAGGATCATGTAGAGCGGGTTAATACAAACATGTTAAGACCAAAAATGACAAGTCTGACAGCAGCAATTACAGAGAGAGAGGACACAGTTTTTCAATAGAAAGTGAATTGGAGCCAGAGTCGATGGAGCTGGAAGTGCGCCCATGATCATTTCACTATTTGGAACGTGGTGGCTAGCAGGTTTGCTACGTCCATTTATATATACAGTCTATGGGGATTACACAGATAAAAGAAAGTACAATTATTTATGTTGAAAATTATATTCTATTGATTAAATAAATAGTTTTTAAAAAATGATGAATGTGGAATGGGTATTGGGTATCGAGTCTATTCCTTAGTATCGAAGTTTGACATTTTAGTATAGGAGAATGTTTACTTATTTAGGCTCAATTTCTGCGGTCTTCAGTTGATTGACAGCTTTACTTTACTAGTTGAAGAAGCACAGCGAGAGCAGAGAGAGAGGCAGCGTCACCTTCAGATGTGGGAGGACTGGTGCGTGGTCTTCAGGGAGAAGCACCTCAGGCTGGAGGCAGACACCAAAGCAAACGTCCAGCTTTCCCCAGAGACCTGACCTGCAACACACAGCACCATCTATTGGTTTGTGGAGCTGGAAGTATGGTCATATACAAAAAAAAATAAAATAAAAATCAAAAGGGCCAGTGCTCCCCCATAGCTTGCCCCAATTTCATTCAATCTCGACTAAAAATGTGCAAATGGCGACCAGAGTGTTCAAAATGAGTCTACAATTTAAAATGGTTACATATTAGGTTTTATAAATCACTACAGGGGCTGATTACATTTAAACTATGTTATTATTATTATTATCATTATTATTATTATCATTATTATTATTATTATTATTATTATTATTATTATTATTTATTATTATTATTATTATTAATTATTTCAAGCACATGTATCACTTAAAGCACATTTCACAAAGTTGTT